>PTEX01000099.1:1531777-1891412 GCA_003342815.1 Eudromia elegans
TTTTTTTTCTTTTTTTTTTCTTTTTTAATTTTCTTCTTTTTTTTTTAAGTGCTAATAGGGTGCACTAGACAAATTGTTGTTGGGAGTACATATTTCGTTCTTCATGCCAGACTTGCTCGAATGCAAATTAAGAAAAAAATTTAGAAACATAGTTATTCTGCATTAAAGATACACGGTACAGAATAAAATCTTGTTTATTATAACAGTTCCTGAAATGTTGTTATTACTTCTCCTGTTTATTATTATTTTTAATTAATACCATACCATATGTGTTTACTATTCAAATATCCTTTTCCTGCAGGAAAGCTGGAGTTCTAGAAATGAATTAATTTTTAATATCACTGCTTCCATTGAAAATATCAATCAAGGCAGATAAAGTCATTCTGTTCATGAAGGCTTGAAGTATGTACTTATTGTGTGTGGATCACAGACAATTCACTTATCATTTTTGAAGAAAGGTGATAGAAGAGGAAATCAAACTGAAATATCAGCCTTTTGTATTTAAAATAAAACCTTCTTCCAGCTAGAAATTTGCATCGTTAACTAAATCTGCGCCCATTTTTATCAGAATTTAATTGCTGCCCATTTTTATCAGAATTTAATTGCTGCCCACTGTTTCCTCAGAAAATTGGTCTCTTATCTTTTCTCTAATCCAGAATACCGAAGTCTCCATTTCATTATCTCTAGTATCTTGATTGAAGGTAAATCTTAGCCAGTCTCAAACTTTCGAACTCAAAAGAGAGGTAACTTTTGTCTCCTAGGAAAATAGACTAGAAAACAAAAGGCCTCTTCTGTCATTAAGATGCACAGATCTACGAAGATTAAAAAAAAAAAAATTTTTTTTGCCTAGTTGTTTACTGTGTTTAGTGCCTTTATTTTTGAGTGCTTGACTAAATAACTTGAAAACGGTTCCATTTTTGTAAAGTGCTGAACACACAATACGCTGAAGTACTGAAACCTTTGAAATACTTTAAGCTGTGAACCTCCAAATCCTTGGGTACATGTTACCAGTGTATACTGAATATAAGCAAACCTTCTGACAGGTTGATGCTGTAGGATACAAAATAGTAGCTTATCATTACTTGTTCTGTGCCTTTTGGCGAATCATGAACACATGGAGACAGAAACATTTGTTATTCCTCCTTTTTTAAAGCCCCTTGACTCCTCTTGGTACTAGATACATTAGAAATAATGAAAACTCACTATTTTGTTTTCTCTCCTAGCGTGTGCCGTGGTCGAAAGTGGGAATGCACCAAAAATATATGTGATGCCACGTGCTCTGTTATTGGTACAGCTCATTATTTGACATTTGATGGATTGAAATACAAATTTCCAGGAGACTGTCAATATGTATTAGTTCAGGTAAGAACGAAAACAGCTACACAATACCAAGTTCTTTTCAAAAAGTATGTTGGAAGTTCAGGTTGTCTAATAATATATAAGGTGTGTTAAACCCAGACATATGTCCAACATTTAGATGAATCACAGTAAAATATAAAATGCATTCATAAACCTTTTATATGGCAAACATGGCTACCATAACAGCTCTAAATATCCCCCAGAAGAATAACTGCAAAATATGCGTGTGTGTGTTATGATGGGCCCAGTGTGCCTCATTTCTTAAGGACTGGAACAAATCAATGTAAATGCTAAGCACAAAATAAATTAATATGAGAAAAAATGCCTTAGCAGCCCAATGGTGAGTGCACAGAGTATTCTTTGAGTCTTCCTTTCTCTCCAAAGATCTATATGTGTTTCTTCCTAATGTCCCTAGTAATGACTCGTTTAATTTTGTCTGATAGGATTTCTGCAAGGATGATTCTGGGACGTTCCGGATTCTTATTTCAAATGAAGGATGTGGCTTCACTGGAGAAAAATGCACCAAAAGGGTTATCATTCTGTTTGAAAGTGGAGAGATAGAGCTGTTTAATGGAAATGTATGTGCTTTTCTATTTCTTTTTGTTTTTTAAGGAGTTTGTTAGGATTTCAGACAGTTTAGCAACAAGAATAATGAACTATCTTATGCTCTGTGGTTTGTGAATCATAAAATGAGCATGTGATCATAAAATGAGCAGATTAGCAGGACTATAATTAGGCATTTTGTTCCCGGGGCATAATGCCAATTTGGTATTTCTGCTTGATAGCAATAAATTTTCCTTAAAGAAGAGTAATGTTAAATGCAAACTCATACGAAGAACATCATCTCTTAATCTGGAAGGTGTAAGTCTATTTCAAGCATGATTAAGTGTAAGAGGGATCTAAGAAGTGACTAGCAAAACTTTAATTTGATTTGATTTAATTCAGCCATCCAAAAGAGTAAGCACACTCGAAAAAGAAACTATGGTTGAATTCATATTGCAAAAGCAAGTATCCGCTATCCTTTCTCATGTTAAAAAGTTGCAAATGGAAAATCCATATGACTGGATTCTTCTTCTTTTTTTTTTCCCTTGCCTATCAACAAACACTCAAAAATGGACCAAGAATCACTTGCATCTTCTATCTTCCTTCATGACAGGAAAAGAGTTTTCCAAAAGGCATATTTCATCTTTCTGCCTTGGGCATTTTAACAATTATGGCCATCTGTGTGTTCAAATATTATAGATCTACAGTGGATTACAGAGTTTTGATTTCCCGGTTTCCACAAGTACTATACTCTGGAATGGCATCTGCACTAGAGATTTGCAGAAATATTTAGAGTGAAACATGAAAACAGTCTACATTTGCCTTTTTTGGGTTAACAGACAAAGCTGACCCGTTTTTTTATAGCCTGCAAATTGCTGCAAGTTACTGCATGTGCCACTGATGCTTGCAAGGAACATATAAAACAACCATTATTAGTAGTGTCTCTGTGGTGCATCTTGAGAGCATATGATCATGATACATGACAGCAAACATGTTGAAGAAATGACCATACATCATTTTGGTTGCCCAAACAATTGTGTATTTCTACTACTAAAGAATCCCTTTCCTGAAGGAGAGTGAACAGTAATGCAGGGATCAATCAGTAGAAACCAGATTTGCCTGGAGGATTCTTTAGAAGACAGTTATCTGAAGAGCTCAAATTCCATTTGGACACCTAAAAAAGTGCCAAAAAAGACCAAAGGAGGAGGCATCCAGCAACTCCCATTGAGGATAAGAGAGGAGGGTTAATTTCTGAGAGAATATGTTCTTGCAAATATTAGGCCTATAATAGGACACAGGACTGTCCTCATGGCCTTGACTGAATTTCTAGCTGTTTTTTTAATGAGACTAATACTCTGTGTATAAGCGAGGAAAGGTTTTCTTAGAAAAAAAAGCAACCAAAGAAAGAATTAAAGAAAAACAAACACAATGAAGACTGCTGGCAAATGCTCTCTCAATGATGATTTTCTACATTCTTTTTCCACAGCATTTCTCAGAAGTAGGAGAATCATTTTTTAAAAAGCGGGGAGGAAATCAAATTTGCTCTTCTGAAACCACGACATTCTGCCACTTTGCAAGGTCAAAAGTTTGACTTTTTGAGTGAAAAGCCTCCATAAATACAAAAGTTCTCTATTTTAAGGCCAAACTTTTGTTGTTCTATTTCTTGTGTGAATTTGGAAAAACGGAGACTACTTTAGATACTTAGAAGATAAATAGCTATGCAGGAAATGACAGTATATGTAGTATATTTGTTTTTGAAGAAGATTAAAAGGCTTCCAGTTCCTAAAATATACATTTTTTAATGTGTTCTTCCCTGAAAACATTGAAGGCAGGAGACTATTAATAGTCAGGAGAGTATTAAAGAACCTGAGCTCTCTTCTCTGGGGATAAATGCCTCTGATAATATCCCAGAGATTAACAGAATTGAATCAGAGTGGCAAGTTTTTATTGAATTGGGCAAGAAAGAGTAGTAGAATTTGTTTTCTCAACAAAAGTTAAGGAAGCATCATTTCCTCAACCAAGAGAGTGTTTGAAGGGTTTGTAGGCATCTGTTTCTTCCTCTTATTAATCACTATTTGTACTGATTGAAAGGCTTCATCTGCCTCTTCTACAATTAAGCAGTTTTAAGTTAATGGACTAGTGTCTAAAATAAAGATCATTTCAGACTTTCTTCTCAAAGTTGGTTAATAATCCCATCAGGGTTCTTATTGAAAGAGAATTGGTTTAAAAACATATTTTAAATTAATCTCCCAAGTTCTTAGTAGCTGGAGGCTGTGGATTTGCAGCCAAATGGGAAGAAAGGGAGATCTAAGAGTAGGAAATTGTCTTGAAAGAAAACAGAGGAAAGGAGAGTGGTGGAAAAATGTAAAGACAAGAACTCAGGAGTTTTCATGTTGGTATAATTGACTGAGGAAGAAAGTATTTCCTGGCTTCAGAATCAGTCTGTGGTCCTGCAGGGACTGGCATTTACTGTGATCTGTATGGTTCTCCCAGTATGGGTTAGATATATAGATAACGAGACTTTTTGTCACTACTGTCTCAGGAGCACAAAATTGTTGCCGGTCTTGTATTACGATAATAGTAATAAGTATAAAAATGATTATTCAATTAACCACTGACTATATATTTCACTGGTCAGTAACTGAGTACTCTCAGTCCTCTTTATCAGTCCTTCTTCTGTCTATCAATCTTTTTTTTTAAACATCAGTATTAATGATGAATGAATCTTAGGACCATAATGGATGGACATGATCTCATTTAAAATCCTGGAAATGTGTTGAAACTGAAATATGTACTTTTATTGCAGTTTGCCAAAAAGTGGTATTTTTGAGGCAATAATTTATCCACAGTAACTTTTCTGGGTAGAGATGAGCCTATACTCAGGGCCTTACACATACCATATTTACAGTCTTGCAAGTGCTGTAGAGAATCTGTATAGTATCAAGGAACTCTCTGTTTTCTAGTAAATGACATATTTTAAAATAGCCATTAATGAGCACATATCCCACTGGGTAAGTGGCCTACAGGAAACAGGGCTTAGAGACAGTTGTGTGATTTTCACACTTTCACAATAGTGTGATTTTCTTGTTCAGGTAAACATCAAGGTACCTCCTAAAGGTGATAACAATTTAGAAGTCATGAAATCTGGTCGGTATTACATCATTTTACTGGGCAAAAGCATCAGTGTAACCTGGAATCTAGCTATGGAAATCTCAGTTATCTTGAAAGGAAATTTCAAGGTAAGTATATTTTATTTTATTTTATTTTCTATACTCACTAAAGAATGCAGTTACAAGTCTCCGCAACGAGGAGTGGGGGATAGCATTTCTGTGCAGATATGTGATTTCCAAGTGATTTCCACTTGCTTTAAAATGAAACGTTTTTCTCATAATAACTGAGCTTCCTTCTTTGGAATGGTGCTTTAGCTGTAACGACTAAACTCTGGGTCTTTGACAAAGAGTTATGATAGAGAAGAGAAATGATATCTCAGAGTAAGTGTACATTTGACCAGTAATTGAGGTAATTTCCACTGTGTACATGAAGACCAGTATAAGGAGCCCAATTTGCTAGTGATGCTGGTTGATAGAACAACTGTTTCAGAAGGAAGATAGGATCACAGATAAACTCATGACTCCTTGAATGCACACCAAATAAACCCAACAAGTAATACTAGTCAGATTCTTCCTTTTGTGGAGACCTTGAAGAGAGGCTGGTCCTATTTTCCCTCTGTAACAGTTAAGCCTAATGGGCATAGGAGTTGGAATCTTTCTATTTTAGTGAACTTGGCAGGTGCAGGGATAATTGAGCTTTTAAGCCTTGTGTCATTAAAGCATTAGGCTAAAAAGACTTATTTTTAAAACTCCGAGTAGGTGTACAGGTGGAAAATTCATGTTTTGTATTTCTGTTCAAGGATCAAGTGTGTGGTCTATGTGGAAATTTTGATGGAATCCAAAACAATGATTTGACCAGCAGCAATGAACATCTTGAAGTAGATCCAATCGACTTTGGGAACTCTTGGAAAGTTAATCCATACTGTGCTGATGTCAAAAAGGTAGCTTCAGTGAGCTGTGAAAACTAATTAATAGTGGTATGGTGTCATTCAAAAGTAGACAAAGGGTTTTGAAAAGGATAAAAAATACAAAACCAAACGTGTTATGCCTTTTTTTCTTCTGGGCTGTATTTTTTTTCTTGAAATCTGATAAAAGATCACTTATTTAAGGAGTCTGTGTTTTAGAGTGTGGTGCAGTCTATTCATAGAAATTACCAGTCCAAGAAAGTTTGCCAGCTAGATATTCTTGCATGACTGGAAATCTCGTTTTAGAGTTTAATCTAAAAAAGCAGTTGTAATTTTCAGGCAGGAGCAATTCAGATAAAAATTTTGTATTTCTCTACCAATACATCTGTATTCCAAATCTTAGTCTGTTCACTTGTGAACTACTGAATATACAGTTTGCTTACTTTTTAAAGTGTATTCAGTTATTACTTTCAGAGAATGGAGGCTTGTGCAGAAAATGCAAGATATAGTGGTGAATCAACAGTGAGTGTAAAACCTTATTGCTGTGCTCCTGACTGCCTCTGACTTCAAGAGGATTATCTTCTATCTGGAAGTATTATCTAAGATAATCCCTATTATGTGATTTTAAGGAGTATTAGTTAAGAGCCATATACACGTGCAAATACACTTCTTTTTGTCTAAATAGAGATTTTTTGGAAAGGATTAGGTTGAATTTTTGCTGACAAAGCTTTGTTGAAACCAAAAAGGAAGAGGAAACAACTTGAAAAAATAAGTGCGTTATTTTTACAGTTGCAAAACAGAATGCTTTATTCAGATGAAACTGAAACGAAAATAAAATGAAGTGTTTATGTCTGAAGAAATGAATTGTTTTGGGTCAGCTTCATAATTAAGTGCAAGTGTGCCATAGCCACAGTGTTATCCTGCTAAATGTCTTCTTTTTTTGGCGTGACTTGACTGGAACACAGGAGAAGTAGCAATAATGAGCAGTGATATTGCCGGTCAAGACTGGGGACTAGTTGCTTTAGTAAATCATTAGTAAGTTGTAGGCAATAGGACACAGAATAGACTCTGCAATATATCTCATTAATAAATACTTTGTCAATTACTTGTGCTCCTTGGTCTTTAGCTAAATTAAATTGGAGAGGGGGAGGCTTCTGAGTCATTTCTCTTCAGTAGTGGCCTTGGATATTGGCTGCTGAAGATGCCCACAAGCCTTCCGGAACGTGATTGTTTTTCAGAATGGTTTGGCACGATGTGACCCAATGTCATCAAAATACCTGTATGTTAAAACTGCAGCATACAAGGAAGAGCTGCAGAAAATATAGGAGGTGCTCTGTTTTATTCTGTGTTTGACAGTTGCAGGATTTGTTCCTGAAGTACAGAAAGTTGAAGCGTTAACCATATCTGCCATGAAAAATGTCTATTTTTTGTGGTTCTTCTGTAATAGGCTGATATGGTCCTAAAGGCCCTCGGGTCCTGAAGATAGGATCTGAGGACTGATGCAATGTCTGCTTGTCTCTTATCATATTAAGCCCCACCAGGAACAGACCTTGGTATCTTCACTGTGCGATGGCAATGTTGTGAAGCAGGTGATGGTAGAAACTTCATGCAGCATTTTGTCAGGAGAACTTTTTGAAAAATGTAAAAAACTCGTAAGTATTGGCATGTGTTTGGTATCCTTCTGTTGTGACTGCATGATTCTGTGCTGATACTGTTGACGGCTACTGGGAAAAATGTTGGTTGCGTTAATGGCAATCAAGCGTCAGAGGAGGCTAAATGATGGTCTCATCTCTGACTATGGTCTAATGCTTTCTGAGAAGATGCAGAATACTCCCTAGGGGAAAGGTACAGAATAACTTGTGCTTGAAGTAAATTTTATTTTGAAACCTCTACATGACTGCTAAGTGAAGCAGTTGAGGTTTTTATTTTTTAAATCTCACAGCTGAGCTAATATTAGCTCAGCCACTCTCTTCTACATTGCAACTTCAAAGCTGCACAAGAGGGTATGTGAACAAGGCACAGAATGTATAGTTGCTTATATGGAGAATATAAAGTGACAGAGGACTACATGATCTGTAAGAACTTTGTGAACTTGGCATATTTTAGTTCCTGTTAACATAAGCAGAGAGAGTTGCATTGATTCATGTGTCACCTTAACTCTTGTCCAACGGAGCAGGCAAACCACCTCCAGATTAAATAAGTCTAGAGAAATGAAATGAGGAGAATCAGTGAGTGTACTATGGCACGTATTTCTTTTCTAGGTGAATCCTGAGCCGTACATAGATATTTGCATGTATGACACCTGTGCTTGCGAATCAATTGGGGACTGTGCTTGTTTCTGTGACGCTATAGCAGCCTATGCCCATGTCTGTGCACAAAAGGGTGTCGTTGTTCACTGGAGATCCCAAACTCTGTGCCGTAAGTACCAGATGGACGAGGAAGATCTGGCAGTGGCCTTGGTGGGAAGTAAATTGAAGAGGTTCAAGCTCTTAATTGACAAGCGGAGTTATGCTAGCCTGTTCTCACTGAAGTCCTGGGGAGTTCACTCTTATGGGACAGGGCTAGCAAAGATTTCATCTTGTTTTTCTATTTACGTTCATGTTCAAAGCCATACCCTGAAAAGCTATGCCAAAGAGAAAGAAAAAGCTTCTATACTTTTTTTTTTAAATTTAAGTTGAAATTTTGTGAGTTTTTTTGCAATTATTTTAATCAAAAATAAATATCTGTGTTTTACAGCAAGTATTTCATTAGAGAAAAAAAATGTAAGGGGCTTGCCTCTCGTGGTAAAAAATATACACATTTCTGTTTAAAGAAATAAATCTTTCTCTATGATTTCTCTATGCGTATATCATCTACCTGGTACAAAATTTGTAATTTGTAATTTGTAGTTCTAAGAGGTGTAGTAAGCTCAGACTGGTTTGATTATTTGTTACTGATTCTTTCACAATGTAGCACAAAGCTGTGAGAACCTAAATTATCAAGAATTAGATTATCGGTGTGAATGGCGATACAATAGTTGTGGACCTGCTTGTCCTGTAACATGTCAGCACCCACAGGCTTTGGAGTGCCCTCTGCAATGTGTGGAAGGATGTCATGTACACTGCCCTGCAGGTAAGTCAACCTTTTGCTTTAAGTGGTTGTCTTTTTCTGCACTACTGTGGTTACTTGCAGAGTTCTTTTTTTTCCTTTTCCTATTGCAGGAAAAGATGTTTTACAATCCAGAAATAGTCACAGATTTGTATAGATTGAAGAAGATTTAGATTTAGCAATTAATTCCTTAATAAGTTTACTGTGTTTTCACCACAATTTCTTACCTCATCTGATATGGCTGCCAGAATGATCCTAGCTTTTTAATGTGTGCTTTGTAATTCGAGACTTATCTCCTATGCCCTCTAGTGCTCCTATTGTCACTCAGGCAGAAATTTCCTTACCTCTGTTAAGTTGCCGTGAAGCAGAAAGTTGATATGAAATCTACACCAGGATTAGAGTTTGTGAAACAAGCATGGTGCATGGAGGGAATGCAGTGGTGTTTAAAGGAGGAGAATGAAATACGGCTAGCATGAACAAGAAAGGATGGGAATGGCACCCAAGGTCTTGGTCACAAGACCTGAATGGCACCCAATGACAAGAAAAGAAGATAGGAGAAAGATTAGCGTTGTTGAAGTTGTTGACAAAGTGGTCAAGTAGGTCATGAATTTCTGCTGGACACTTGTAAAATTCTCAATCTCACTTCATTTACTATGGTGAAGGAAACCTGTTGTCCTGACCTGCTTACAGCCACAAGCCTTTTGATGCTCCCAGGAGAACCTGGGTAGGTGCGCACTACTTACAGCTTAACCTCCCCCACCAACTCTCTCCTAGAAAGGGGAAAAGGAAAATTGAAGCAGAGAGAAAAAAGCAAAGACAGAAGGGGAAGGAGTGAGAGGTGAACAAAATGCAAAAGTAGAGGTAAAATTCAGAAACATAAATAGTTCCTAAGTGCAAAGAGCAAAGACATGACAGAGAAGAAAGTAGGTGTTTTAAATACCAAAATTGCAATTCTAGGCCATAGTACCTTTGTCCTACACATTTACTAAAAGGTAAGAAGAGAGCCTTCAGGGTAGAACTTCATGTTATTAAACAGAGTGCTTGAGCTTTCAAGTAAAAGGTATGCAATTGTCTGATACTGAAGAAACCAATAACATACATGTAAATAGGAAAATGCCATTTTCTCCTGGGACTCTTGAGGCATTGCTTTAAAAATATGTTCACTTTCTGCGTATCACTACACAATCTATTAGAGATTATACTCTGGTTTATGAGTTTCCAGCATTTTACTAAAACCGGTCATGGGGCAAAGAAATACTTTGTGTCAAACTTGTAGTTAGCATGACACAAGCAGAATATTCAAAGACTTTGAATACAAAGTAGAAGACTTTTTTTTTTTTTTTGTACCCAGATCAGCTTTGCAGTGTGTGAAAACTTGCGTTTTTATGCTACTGTGCTATTTTTAAACAGGAGAAATACTGGATGAACTATCCCTGACATGTATCAGTCCAGAAGACTGCCCTGTGTGTGTGGTTGGAGATGTCAAGATCCCACATGGAAGGAAAATAGTTTTGAACAGAGATGATCTGCAGCACTGTCAGTCTTGGTATGGTGAATATATATATGCAGTCAAATAGTATGCCTTTTGAGTAGCATGAAGGGAGATGGTCAGCATAACCATAAATAAGTTTTCAGATTTTGCTTTAAATATACCACTGATGATAAGGTTTGGAAACTCTCCTTTGTGTCAACAGCCCTTTTCATATAATCTGAAACTGGAGTTCTTTAATGTAGACTAGGATTATTGGTTCCTGGTTGAATTTTAAGTAATTTAAACCCTTTCCTTTGAAAAATGACTACTCCCATGTGTAGGTGGTCCCACTAGCTTCGTTTGTTCCACTTCTTTTCTGCAAGGTGTGATTCAACATCAGTAAAGTCATGAGAATCTTCCCTGTGTAAATGCTTAAAAATCCTGCGTATAACACAAGACAAGAATGTGCAGTGACTCTAGAACTTGATGAGATGATTAGCAGCTGGAAGACTGCTTAGTGTCACTGGAAAAATAATTTCCCCAAGTTTTTCACCTGTTATCCTGTGGCCTAATCCTATATGCATATTTTGCCAAATAGAATGAAATTAATGTCATGGACCATGCTGGATTAGGAGTTTAATTTGCAATGTGGCAGAGACTGATTTTCATTCTATATGCTGCCTGGTGGCATTTTTCAAAGACATACAGTATCTGGAAACCTTCTGTTCTCCAGATGTTCTGCCCTCTGATATATATTTTCAGTAGTCACGGTGGATACAAAAGTGTTTTCCATCATGTAATTTGACCATATTTAACAGCAACTGTGCTGTAGAACCGCAGCAGCTATTGGCCCAGACTAAGACCTTGGATTCACACTTCTTTCAAAGAAGGTCTGAATGGGTATAAATTTTGAAATCCTGTCCTTTTACTGTGGCCAACCTAATTTTGCATTATAAGCCCATGGCATGAGGCTGTTTGGACAATCAATTAAATATATATGTATATTTTTGTGATATACATGATAAGCTTTAAATTCCATCAAAAGGTCAAAAAACAGTCTCCATAAATTAGTCTCTGTTCCTTAATTTTTGTAATCTTTAATAACAATTTATCTTAAATGTTGATATGCTGCTCTCTGCTCATAAATGATTTCAGAATGTTATGAAGACTTACCTCACTAGGGAAACATCCTTTTGTATGGCTGTCACCTAATTTAGATGCCTACACCATCTGTACAAACAATAGGAAATATTGCACAAAAATGAATTTTATAGGAAATATCCAAAGGAAATTGGAAACTAGAAGAATCTCATTCACATTAGGATTAAAATAATAAATCTTATGTTGCCATATATCAGTGCCAAAACTATTTCATTTTTCAATTAAGAAAATTCTAAAAACAGGATGCTAGGATGCCTTGGGTAACTAGGATGCACTGTGTAAAGTGAACATTTTTTTTCCAGTAAATGGAACCTTATTCAAGTATTGACTCTTTTCCTATCTATGTTCAGGGTTCTCTCTGTGCCTGCTGGTGGTGAAAACAACCATTTGTTGGTCCTCACTGTTTCATAGACTTTACATATTCTTGATAAAGTTTCTTGGACTGTCCAGTGGGACAAGGAAAACACATTGACTCGGTTTCCAGCATCCTCTGTGTGAGTGCAGTGATGTCCTTTGCTTAGATTAGTGGAGCTGGAAGCCTTACACAAGCAGGAATTTGCAAGACAGAGGCGGTAAAGCCTTGCTAAAGCCAGATAATAGATTATAGGGAAACTTCCAAGAGGTAAAGGGTGAAAGAGGTGAAAATTCTTATGGAGACAGGGAAGAATAAAGAGTGGAAAAGGTTGTAGTTAAATGGTGAGGTGTAGAGAAAAATGTACTTACGAAAATAAACACAGTGTGGGGAAAGAAGAAGAATTAGGAAGAAAAAGAAGGGAAAAACAGCTCCAGATAAGATATTATATCAATTAATGTCTCTCATAATTTAATATGAGAAAAGGGAATAAAAATGAGAAGCATCAAGGTAAATAAGAGGAAGGTAACACATAAAAAACAGTGCAAGAGCATATACAAGCAGTATTCAAAACAAGAGAAGTCAGGAAAAAGAAAAGTACATTTTTAGAGATTAAAAAAAGCTTTTTTATTTCAATAAATTTAGCAAGTCAAGGCAAACCTAGCATTGTCACTTACTCTGCTAATTCATATCTGATCTAAAAGCATCTAAAAGCTGATCCTGGAATTTTGTTTTATATTGGCTAGACCCAGTTTATGCCATATTTTTCTTCTTTGTGAAGCAACCCAAATCTGCCAGTTAAATTCACCAGTGGCTTGTGTCACCAGTGGTGACCATACTGCTCAAGATCCTGTTAGTTTCCAGGCATATTTTGCACATTATGCCATTAAAAAAGCGTCCTCTGGCAAACACACAATACTTTACGTATTTTCTTCATTAAAACAACTAAGCATAAACAGTTCCTTCTCTGAATAGATGCTTTGATTGGATGCTATCGGATTTGGCTCTGTGAAGTCTTGTAGAGGTACCTTGTAAAGTATTGTAGAGGGTAAAATGGGAGGGAAAAAGATCCCTGTTGTTTGTTTTGGGTTTGTTTTGTTCCTGAGATGTTTAACATGTTCTGTATCAATATCCTTTAGATGTGGATGATGTATTATAAATTATGAGCATGGATTTTTACACTTGAGTTTGGTGATTCTTGTAGCCTGTGTGAAGGGAAGAACTTAAGCTGTGTAGCTTGTGAAGCTGCAGAAGAAATCTTAATACCAACAACATCTGCTCCAGAGGAGGACATAGAACGAGCACCCAGTGAATACTCATGCAGCAAAATGATGGACTTGGCCTTTCTAATCGATGGCTCCAATAAACTGTCAGAGGAGGACTTTGAACAGCTGAAGACATTCATAACTGGCATGATGAAGGAACTCCACATCTCTCAGAAGAAAATTCGAGTGTCAATTCTGGTGTATAGGGCTGGCCCCACCATTTATCTTAGCCTTAAAGATATCAGAACACAGTCCCAGATGAGAAAAATTGTCCAAAACATAAAGTATACAGGTGATGAGGTAGCATCTACTGCTGAAGTCCTTAAGTATATTGTGTTCCATGTGTTTGGAAAAGCTGAAAGGACCAATGCTGCCAGAATTGCTGTGCTATTTATAGCAAGCAAGTCTCCAGGAAAACTCCGTAGCATCCTTACAGCTTTGAAGAATAAAAAAATCACAGTAATACCTGTGGGCATTGGACCTTATGTTAATGTGGAGCAAATCAAGTTCATTGAAAAGCAGTCACCAGATAACAGGGCCTTCCTGTTGAACAATGTGTTGGAGCTAATGGATAATAGGGATCTTCTGATTGATTATCTGTGTGATCTTGGACCTGAAGAAAGTCTTCAGCTACAAGCAACATCCCCACCACCAGTGTCCAGTACCACATTTCCCCAGAGGGAGGTCACATTGCCACCACTCTTTTCAGAAAATGCCACCCCCAAAAGGCTGGACATTGCTTTTATTTTTGAAGGATCTGAAAATGTAGGGGAGAAAAATTTTAACATGACCAAGGATTTCCTTGAGCGAGTAATCTCAGCAATAAATGTAGGATCAGAAGACATTCATGTTACAATCATGCAGTATTCAGACACTGTCACTCTGGAGTATTCCTTTAAGGAAATACAGTCAAAGGAAAATATTATTGAGAAGGTGAGGAATATACCCTACCAAGGAGGGAAGGCTACCAACACTGGGAATGCCCTCAATTATATTTCCAAGCACACATTTACACCAGCAAATGGAGGCAGAGAGAATGTGCCGCACTTGGTATATATGGTTTCATCCAGCCCTTCCACTGATGTTATTAAACGACCTCCCAAAGCCATAAATGTCATCCCCATAGGCATTACCCCCAATGCAGATATCCAGGAGCTCATAAGGATCAGTCAGCCTAACAGTCCAATAGTCTTGCATAGTTATAGCACACTTATTGAAGAAGGACCTGAATTAGTGCTGCAGTCATGTTGCTCTCATAACCTTTGGACAGAAATTCCAGGTAAAGTTGGATATATTTTCTATGTAATTTCCTCTTTCCTTTCTCCTCTCTCTTCCAATCCTCTCCCAGACCATTGAAGTGGTTTCTTTGTCAGTAACAGGTTTCTGTTCCTGTATCTCATATATTTAAGTCTTGTAGTCCAAATCCAAATGAAAGATCACTTTTCTTCATTGGATTTCACGGATAACTCAAGGTTATCGAGCACATATCTACATCCAATGTTTGGTAGGCTTTTGTTGACATTTCGTGGCATCTGCTTTGCTTTGAAACTGCCATTGATGTACAGTAATGTACATTGATGTACATTGATGTACATTAATGTGCAATAGCTTCAATGTAGGGTGGAGAGTCACAGAAGAAAACATATTCTTGTTTGCCTCTCCCAAGCAATTTAAAACTGAACTTCCTCTTGTTAAAAAGATCTCACTATTTTTCTATTTCGCTGAGATTAGAATAGCAAAAAAGCAAAAATAAAACTACCTTTGTCTTCCACTGAATATAAATCTCAAGGCTCTGAAAAAGAAGCGCTAATTTGTGTTTCAGCTGGTTGTTATCCTGTTTTCTTTTCCCAGATGCAGATATTGCTTTCTGCTTCTGCCATTTTGTTAACTAATTTTGATTTTCATGTATAAAGTTTTTTCTCTCTCTTTATTTCTTTTTCTTTCCCTCAGAGTTGTGCAACAAACCAATGGATGTTATGTTTCTTCTGGATGGAAGTTCCAGTGTTGGCTCATCAGAATTTGAGGAAATTAAAAACTTTGTAGAGACATTTATTGAAACTGTTGAGATCAGTATGTATTCATCTTTAAATGCAAACCCATAAAATATTCTTATATTTTTTAATATAAAATAAAACATTTCACTGCAGTTTTTATTTTTTAATTTTTTAATTTTAAAATTGCATTTGTTAATTTTTTATTAAAGTTTTTAATTTTTAATTTTTCACACTATTTACAGTCCAACTCCACAGAAAATTTTGGGGTTTATATTGGTTTAGTCAAGTCAGACTTGGTTCATTTTCTTCTCTATCCAAAGCTGTTCCCGCGAAGGCCAAATAAGGTTTAATATCTGATTTAGTGAATTCTCTAAGAGGAATAGCTTGAACAACAGCTCTTTAGGCAGCTTTTACCAAGGAATGGATTTTTTTTAGCTGAACTTCATACCAGAAAAAAAAAATTGCATGTTTGTTTTTGGTTCAATTTTGGGTTAGATTCAACAGACTTTAAAATAATAGTCCAAGGTTGCTTCTGGTTAAAAATATACATATATATATATATATATTTCAAAAAGCCTGATAGTTCAGGTTCAACCCAAGTGCAAGGCTTTGCTCTTTGGGAATTTCTGTTTCTGGTGAGCCCTTTATCTGAAAGCAATATGTTAGCTTCCTAAGATTTATTCCCTGACCCATATTGGATGAGAGGGCCTTTTTGGGAGTGGCAGATTCACTGAGCATGCTGAGTGTATGTGAACATGAGCACGATGGGATGCACACCTCTGGTTTGGTTGCTCAGCATAGGTACTATCAACAAAGCAGTTCTGTAGGATGTCACCTGTGCTGAACACAGATGGAGGGGCCACATGGCATGTGCAGTAAATTAGAACAGGATGTGCCCTTGCACCAAGTAGAACTACACGGTAGGGACAGTGCAGCATCCTCACTTTGCCCAGCTGGGCTTGTTTTAACAAATCTGAACTTCTGATTTGAATTGTTTTAAGTTTTCAATCTAGCATGAAAAGAATAGAAATATAGTTATAATAGAGCAGTGGCTGTTGCTGTGGGTGTGTTGCCTCTGGGTATTGATGTGCTTGTATCATACCAGTGCTTCCAAAAGAGATAGTTACCAACACTTGTGTCAATTAGAGAGCTTGCATGGAAGAGGAAGGTAGTAGTAATTCACAAAGCAAACAATAAAACTATAGACAGTTTATTTTATTCAAACTGTTTTCATTATCTTTGAAAACTGTGCTACCAAATGTTACATCATTAACTACAGAACAATAATAATGAAATTATGAAATGAGTTCTCATTAGAGTCTATGAGAGAACTGTAAACAAATAATAAAGTGTAATGAGTACATTTGTATGCATGCTATGATTAAGTGTATGAAGTCACGCTAAATTTTACTTCGTATATGCTAGAGGCCATATGGTAGAGGCCCTTCTAACACCACTAATAGCTGTTCATTCTAAACAATGTATTGCCCAGCTGAATTCCACACCAGGCTAACATTTATTGAATATTTATATTAACCTCCTACTAATTGTCTTATTCATACTTCTTAAATAATACTTAAACAAAACTGGGATAGTTTTTCCTGTAGAAAACAGAGATTAGCGGACTTTGGAGGTTCTTTTCATGCCCTTTATAGGCCATGTTTCCTGGGTACACTATCCCATGCAGTAGCCAAATGCATGTGCCTCAAGTAGCGCATGACAGAAGAAAATCTGCAAGAGATAAAGTCATCTCAGGAACCTGGCCTATGTAGACGAATGGGGGATCATAGATCATAGAATCCTTAAGGTTGGAAGGGCCTCTAGAGATCATCTAGTCCAACCCCTCTGCACACACAGGATCACCTAGAGCATGTGGCACAGGATTGTGTCCAAGTGGGTTTTGAAGATCTCCAAAGGAGGAGACTCCTCAGCCTCTCTTGCCAGCCTGTTCCAGTGCTCTGCCACTGATCAAAATACAACACTTGCAAAATAGTGTGCACATAAGAAAGTGCCATTTAAACAGTTTTAAAATGGAAAATAAATGATATTTGTGAATCAATAAGTAAAATTCTCCAATTATAGTTGAGTTGAGGTAAAATATTGCAGGCTGATGCCTAGCAGAAAAGCAACTCTTTTCATCAATACTTTTTTTTTCTATGAATTTTTCAGTTTTGACCTTCTGATTGAAAATGCAGGTTTCTCACTCCGATAGAAAATCTTTGTCTAGCTGCACTTAATGTAAAATGCAACCATAGAGTGTGCTTTGAATTTATTTTAAGACGCTCTTAGGCATTGCTTAAATTTTTTTGTTTTCTGCTTTGTACTTCAGGCAATACTTCAATTCATGTGTCAGTTCTCCAGTATGCCAGGGAAAATACTCTAGAAATTTCATGGAATATGCCTCAAGAGACTGAAAAACTTCTAGAGATGGTGCGCTCAATTCAACAGAGAGAACAAGGTCCTACTAAACTAGGTAAGTGATTTTGTGGACATTTTTTTAAACCAGAGGGATTGTGGGAAAATGATAGTAAATACAGCCTGGCCCTAACCTGTTTATATCAGTGCTATTGTGTTAATGTCCCATACTAGGACTGTCAGTCCTTTCAGTTCATACTGCAGTCTTTAGTAGTTTGCCAGTAAATATATGTGCATTTATTTATAAAGAAGTTTGATTCTCTCTATCAAAATGTATCTGTTGTTTACTTGAATTACAGTTTACCATAATGTATTTTAGAAAGAAGACGACCAGTTTCTTTTTAGCCTTGAAATAATTCTCAAGATTTGCATTCATTCTCTTTCAGACAAGAAAATTTAATTAAATTGTTAAGACTTTCATCATAATCCTTTCAGCACCAACTAGCTCTTTAGACATTTAGCAGTAGAACTGCTTATGCCAACAACTCTGTTTAGATATTTGTTCTTCCATGCTATGCAAGGAAGCCAGGAATCATATCAGGGAGGTCTGTAACTCTGTAAGTTGGCACCTTAGGTGAAAAATTACTCCTGGAACATCATCACTCATTTCAGAAAAATGCATCCTTAACCTGTCCACTTGATTTTTCAGGTGCTAAAGCACATATTTTTCAGTCAATTTGTGGAAATTCAGTACACATACATATTAGCTGTCAGGTTCAGCAAAAAATGATTCTCCTGCAGTATATCTGATCTTTCACCAAATACCCTGAGAATTTTGTTCTTCTGGACTAGAACCACATTTGCTCTGGCAGCAGCATAGCATTAGGGCCCTATAAGAGCTGAGGAGTATGCAGATTTTTAGGGTCTTTGGCCCACTTCAGACCATAAAGAGTTATTGGTATAGAGAAGTGAGAAATAAAACCTGACTTCCATAGTTCGCAGGAGGATTAGCCATGATTGCTTTCTCAGCCTGGAGAAATAAAAATACCAGATGGCTGATGAGACTTCTATAGGCTCTTTGTGGGATAAATTGTTGCATACAAATAGATAAGTTTCATGGAGACTTCTATGCAGTGTGTATAGCAAGCCACACCGAACGTCAGGATAAACAGAGAAAATATGGCCTCTGGGAAATGAAAAGGGAGAGGCAGCCACATGACGTGCTTGTTAGTGTTTTGTTTATATCTCATTGGAAAATGCTCAGAGACCATGATGAGAAATGTGGTATAACAAAACAAAATGGGATAGAACAGAAGTAATTCCTCCCAATGAAGCAATGAAAGTCACTGTGGTTCCGTCCTGCAGCTTGTAGGGTGTGTGAACTAGGCTGACTGGATAGGGGACTTGCTGTCCATGGGAAATGCATGGTCATCTGTTTCACTCTCTCTGTATACAGGAAATATGCAGATTGTTCAAAATATTTAGATGGCTCTGTTTGGATTTTGCAATTTTTAAGGCACCTTTTAAAGTTTCTTTTCTAATTTGTCCTGGACATGCCTGAGGTTTATGCATCAAAAATAGGTCATTACTCTCAGACCAGCATTGTTTCATCTCATTTGTGTTGGTTTCCCAGTGGTATAAACATTCTGTGTAATCCTTATGCAGTGTTTGCTGATATAAGTATCCTATTTCAGTCAACAAAGCTACATGTGCACAAAAGAACTACAGACTTGGGCCCTCTACCTGCCTGAAAAATCATGGCTCATTCATGGTTCCTGTTTTCCCATTTCCTAGGACACTTACCTGCACTTGCTTGCTTGAGCTCATAGGCAGAGTATATGAGCAATACTGTTCCTGTACATGAGCAATAATTATAATGGCTCTTTAATAATATCTCTTTGTAATAGCTGCAACCACTGCTGGATGGATATATGCTAGAGTTGCAGAGCTCCATGAACAGAAATATGCCACAGGCCGGTGAGACAGTACTTGCTGAGATAGATACTGTAGGAAGCATCCTAGTACATGCAGTTACATAAATGGAAATTGTCATTGCAGCAGTATGTGTACCTGTCTTTAGAATATGACTGCTGTCTTCTCTAAGGATAGTCAAACTACAGGAGAAAAATATATTTTTATTATTAGGAAATAATGAAAAAATGCAGCATCTTCAAGGGTATAGGCAGAACAAAATCCAGCAGCCAAAACCACAAAGATTTTCCATGCTTGTACAATAATATCATATCATTCAAATTTGGGCTCACATCATCTAGTAAGAAGACATTTAGTTATAACAAAATTCTGTGCAGCTACACTTAAGCAATAACTGAAAAAAACCCACAACCAAGCAAACTAAAGATAAGAATTAACTGTATAACCTCCTGTTGAAATAAAGAGAAGAATCTATTGAAGACAACTGAGAATCTGATAAAAACACATCTGCTCAACACTCACTGGTGTTCAAGAGTGTCACAGGGCACAAAATTAGCAGTCCCTACAATCAATAAAAGCCAATCAGACTTTATAAAATCTTGATTTCAACAGATTATGTCTTTACTAAATGCAGTTCATTTGGGCTGATTTTTCATTGCCAGATGTCCACTTTGAAATTTGGAGGAGCTTTTTTCTCTATGGTTCAACTGCCATAATAACAAAGTTAAGGAAAGATACACATTTCTTCATATTAGGAGAGAAATTTTACTTTTTTTTTTCCCTTGAAAATTCTATAGCTATTTACCAATTTGAATAGTAGGAAATGCCTCCTTTTAAGATTTAGGAGGTAAAAGCCCAATATAGAAACTTTTTTGTGATTCAGATGTCTGCACTGATGTGGTCTGTAGGGAATTGCTTTTCAAAGTTTGGCCAACAGCCTAAGGCCATGTGCCCTGATGTAATAGCTTTCATCTGTTGAGAGATATTGTTCATTTACTCCTTCACTTGTGCTTCTGTCATTGCACTGTCAGCTCCTTTCTTGAACAGGCTTTGGGTATTAGCTAGACTTTTCCCTGAGAAAAAATATTTTAAGTATTTTTAAGTCACTATATTTAAATCACTGTCCTGGCAGTCTTTTGTAGACTTTTGTTTCTGGATCTTTTACTTTTTGAATGTTTTATATCTTATGAAGTTTGTCAGTTGAGTTTGCTGAGGGGACATCCAAACCACTTGGTGGTAAAAGAAGAGCAGGATATGTCATCTGCAGGGACAGAAGAAAGGGAATAGAGCTTGGGGCCTCATGCTCTACTCCCTTCAATGCTAATAAGCTGTTGAACTGATAAATCCATATTGTTCACACAAATTCTAACCATTCCACCAGTGGGTACTATTCAAGTGAGTGTATTGATTTGCTAAAAGTGACCTAACTGTTTAAAGCATCCAGTTTTGGAATATTTCCTCAATAGCTATTTCATTTTAAAATTAATCATCTGCTAAATTCAGTTAAAAAAATAAAAACCAATGTATGTTTTTGATTAGACAAGTTCTTGGTTGAATATATGTGATCTCGTCTTTCCATAAGCTTCCTACCCAGTGACGTTTCTATAACTTTTTAAGTACTTAGGAGATAAATCTTTTTCCTTCTTTCCCTGTTGTCTTTCAATAGACGTGAGTGAGTACTTTGCTTCTTGGTTCGAGTTGTTGCGGAAGAGGTAGCAGAGCTACTGAAGCCACTTAAGACAGTAATGCGGGAAATTTTGCCTAGCTCAACTCTCCTGTCTCTTACAACTCCACAGAACTTTACATGGATTTTACGTCTTATTCTTCATTTCAGACATAATTAAAGAAAATCATTGCAAGAAGAGTTTTGTATTGTTCCAAGGTTGTTTTCAGTCATTTCTGGCTGAAATTTCTGCTTCCCCTGAGATACCTACTAAACTACTAATTGCCCATCTGTTGGCTTATTTGCCCCAGATTGTCTTTTTGGGATTCTTTTTTCTTTTATTTATTTCTTGGATGTATGTTCAAATTTTTTTAGGTATTTTGTGCTCTTTCAGTTCATTCGATGATATTTGCAAATGCTACCAATCTAATATCTGTGATTCAGATTGGCATACTTTTTTATATACTCTTTTTCCTTTATCCAATTATTAATGAAATTATTCAATAAGACAGAATCTAAAAGATTTCCCTGCAGATTCCCATTAAACCCCCACTCTGCTCAGTATATTGTCTCTTAGCTTTGAATGTTGCCTAAGGCCATTTAAACAGCTTTCATTTCATTCAGAAACTTCTGTGTAAGACATTCTGAACTACTAAGAATTTGCATCTGGCTTGAAAGTGTATCAAATAGGGTTGTCCTCCCAGACCAGAAAATCAACTATTTAGCCTTTATTGAATCATATTGCTCAAGGCAACCAGAAAAAGGTTCTTTAAAAGCCTTTTTTGAGTATCAGAATTTAGCCACCAATTATTCATAACCTGAGATGAGAGGAGAAGACTGTGCAGTGATGCCATCACTTCTGCGTTGTCTAATTACCTCTTTCTTTTGTAGGATATTTTGTGTTGCTTTTGTTTTAATGATCTTTCCTTTCATTACTTTTGTTTTGTAGTCTGTGATGCGTTCAGGAATGGGCCAGTTATCAGTATTAAAAGATGGGAAAAGGTGCTGTGCTGTAGTGGTAGCCCTTGGAATGACCAACCTGATTTTTCCAAAGGGACTCATGTAGATTTTTTTCTCTCAGATGTGCCAAATGACTAACAGTCAGATCATAGAGACTCAGCTGAATTTGGGAACTTGTTACAAGCCAGGCTTTTTGTTCTATTACCTATTTGAATGTTTAGAAGGTAAAATTTGATGTGTGTGTATGTAAAATTAATCTTGTGCATTATGCTTGTCAGGATCAGAATAGGAGCAATGTTTTAGGAAACAGAAAGGGAAAATGGGGACAAGCAGTCAGGGGCAGACAACAGGACGTGTACTCCGTTTATAGCTGCCAGGGGTACTAGGTATTGAATTCTCATCATGTCCACTGCATTTGGCCACAGAGTTTCTATTATGTGTCCCACTGTTGCAAATGTTATTCTCTTACATATGATGAAGGCTTTTGGCTTTATGACTTCTCTCTTGATTTCTTGTGAGTTGTATATCTAATGTTTAAAATACTTGCAATTATGGAAATCATTATGCTTTCAAAGCCCACTTGTTGACTTTTTGTTTGTTTGTTTGTTTTTTTTATTTTGGTAAGATTTGTATAATTAAGAAACAGAAGCCATTTGTAACAGTGAAACGCTGGATTGATGTAATTTACACCTATGTTCAATATGCAGGAACATATCGGATGTTAGTCAGGGTCAAATACACACTGACAGAAATCCCTCCAAGATGTGTAATCCTTAAAGTTCATATCAAAATTCCCATTCACTTCACTGGGACTTAGGTGATATGCCTTGTCAACGCTGAAGAATTATTTTTGACCACTGGCATGTATCTCCGAAGGAAAACATATTTTGTTTTGTTGCTTTGTAGAACAGAAGTATGGATATTTTCTTTCAACATTTGGATTTTCTCTAGGGCCCATCACTGAAGTAAACAGTGGATAGTGTGGTTCCATATGGCCAAACATTGCAGAAGGAGTTAATCCCTGCCCTAATGTCACCTAATGACTGTATACTTCCATCCTTCTGCTGGAAGTGACATGCACTGCACCTTCAGTGAGCTAATATAAGGGCCAAAATGACTGCAAACTATTAGTGTTTTAGAACTGCTGGTTTCCAGACATGGTGTGTTCCCTGAGCAACTAGCTATGGGGATCTGCAGAGCTCAGGGCAAAATCGAGGTCATTGAGATGTAAAACTCTGAGTTGTTAGGATGAAGAGAAACCAGGAGGGTGGAAATCCCCTTATGGGATAAACCTGATAGGTTAAGGGTACCTTTTGAATTGATTGGATAAAGGTGTGTGGGGCTCGCGAGGATTGATTAGAAGCTGCTCATGGAGCTTGTGTTTACCATGGAGAGGGTGTGGGGGTCCTTTGTGAGTGCCTCATGGGAAGGGGCAGGGTTTGTTTGTATGATGGTATATAAGCTGCACTGTGGCTTTGAGTAAGGTCTTTGTTTCACCATCTCAGAGACCCCTGCTCCTCAATACACCCACCACTAGCCACTTGGTCAGGTGGGCAACAGTGCTGTTGTAGTGTAAAACTCTAAACCTTTCTTGGCATGAAAATGGTGGCTTACTGCTGTGTTGCAATCTACTAGCAAAAGAGTGTCCAAACGCTGTAAGTGGCCAAGGCTGGTTTATTCCCAGTGACTATTCTTTACTGCAGCCTCTTAGTGGTACATTACCACCCTCCTGGCTGAGATGTAGAAACAGTTGGCAGGGACATCTTCCGGCTTGAGATTGTAACTTTTGGAAACTCTCTACCAGGTCCACAAGTGTTCATTTGATCATGTCTTCAGAAATGTGGCTCTTTTCTTTCATTTGAGCTAGCTCCAAATTAAGGGAGGAACCCTCAGAACTTTGAAATGAATTTTCCGTGCATTAAACTGAGTAACTATAATTACCAGATTATTTTTGAAATAGTTCCCACTTCTATTGGAATGGAATTTGATTTCTGTATTAGAAACCATACAAAATAATAAATTTACCATTTACTAGTTTACAGATTACTAAAGATGTTTCTGCAAATTTGCAGATTTAGTGGAAGAAACAGTAAACGAATCTATGTGGATGGTGATTATACCAGCCACACAGAAATCATAAAGAGTCGTTAAAAAAAAAAAAAAGACAATCACTGAAATTCCAAACAGTTTTCAGAAAATAATGAAAAAAGATTTGAGATGATTACTATGTGAATGTTTAAGCTAAAGTAGTTTAAAAAAAACCCCTGAAATACTTTCTTAGCAATTATTTATTGGACAAAAAGGAAATGAGTCAATCTTCTAACACAGTGACCATTCTGGAGGAATATCAGGGAGTAAAGCAGCCATATTAATTTAGTGAGTTTTGTTGTATTCTTTAGTTATATCTCAGATAGATACATTATAATTCCATATCTAAAATCTGTATGTCTGTACATATGGGTTAACTGCTGGAAAGCAAAAGCATTATTAGTTGTGATTGTGGAAGAGGTTTAATAGGATGTGAATTAATACTTGGAATGTGATAATTCTGAGGGGGTTAAGAATAGTAATTTGTGAAATGGAGTCACCAATTCCAATATTCCAACCCATCAATCAATTATGACAATTAAAGTTATGTTTAAGTTATGCTATAAATAGAAGAGCATTCAGAATTTTGAATTTTTCAGTGTACAGACATTCTTAAACATTTTTATTGAAACAGCACTAAACAAGATGGTTGTAATGTGGCAAGAGAGAAGAAAAACGTTCCATTTTTATTTTATACACTATTATACACTGTTGAAAGCTTTCTCTGTTCGTGTGTGTGGGTTTTTTCCCCCTTGGAAAAACTGACAACTTTACAAACAGCAGTTTGATTCAACAAAAATACATTTTTCTATTTAAAAATTATTCCTCAGAAAATTTTATGATCCTTCCTAGAGAGGAGATCTCCAGTGAATGCATTTGCACTGGGCAGATGTAGACTTATAGGAGGAGAAGCCAGTAGAAGTTGTATCCTAAACCATGTTCTTCTAAGTGGTAAATTCTTCTTCCAGATTTAATTTCTTCAGATAAATTATGCAGCATATTCAGCTGCAGTTAGGCTGTCAATAATCAATATGCTGAGTGATCATTCCCTGTATAAATAGTTGTGTAAAAACACGAGTGCTTAAAACATGTTATCTTGCTGAGATCATTAAAGATTTGCCTGAGAGGTCAATGATGCAAAAATAAAAAAGGGCAACAGCTACCTATTTAAATCGGTTGGTGATTAGGGTTAAGGTAGTTTTTATTTTTTATTTTTAAGGATCACCCAGCTATAATATGTTTTAGTTGAGATTTGAGAAGGATTGCTGGTAGTAGGGATGCATAGCAGAAGTTTACAAAATTAGGGAAGGACTAGATCTCTGGAATTGAACAATTTACATGTCCTGTTGAATGGGTTTTAAGTGGTAGAGCATTTGATAACTAGAATTAGCCACTGGATGTCACTGTTGTTCCAAAAGTTAGAAATAAGTGTATGGTTAAGACTTGGTACATTTTGTCTTCCCGTGTGATGCAGTGGGAATGCTTCCAGAAAAGATATTCTCTAAAGCAAGAAATACGAAAAATAAAAAAAAGAAGGTGGTAACATTTCCGTTATTTGAGAGAAAGGTCTTCCTGGGTTGAGAGGTATTAATAGCTAAGATCCTTTATGTGATAGCAATAAACCAGGCATTGAATAAGCTGGGCTTTGAGAAAAAGGGTTTTCACATATAGTATAAGCTACCATACAATATTAAATTAACTTTACTTTTTCGTCATTTTATGTATTTTCTATCATGTCTTTTATTTCTCTTTTTGCTGCTTCCCAGGAAAAGCCATTGATTTTGTAGTTCAGAATGCCATGTTGGAATCCCATGGAGGGCGACCCAATGCATCAAAGGTAGCAATAATCATCATATCAGAGAAATCAGAAGACTCTGTGGAGACTGCGGCACTTTATGCAAGAATGAATAGTAAATCTCATTTCACTGTTACTATTTTTACACAGAATTATTGTCTTTAAAATATTACAGTAGAGGATGCAAAACTGAGACATCATTATGTTTTGATGAATTCCCTGCTATCATGCATACATTTAATGTTAATGGTAGGGAATAGTAATAGTAAGAAATAGCTCTGAACAAAACCCGCCTGTTGAGGATGCCTCTGAATTATCGCTAAGTTCAGGACCAACGTGTTTAAATTGAAAAGCTTCCATAGGATTCACAAATTTGTAGCCGCTCATTTTTCCAGTCTCAGCAGATAGATGAGAGTGACAGAAATGTGATTTAATGTTCTAATGATTTTAAGATTCAGTGATTTAATGTTATAAACACTACCACAGTACATAAAATCTTAAAAGGCTCAGAAGTACACTGAGGAGGTGCTGATATGATTCAACCCTGATATATTCAGGAATATAGTGTGGATGTGTGCTGCATGATGTTTTTATAAGTTTTCTGGCTGTAGTCTCATGTTTTAGTTTTTCACATCAGCAGTTCCTGAGGAGAAAAATTCAGTGTACTACTGAGGAATAGAGGCTGTCTTACAGATTACTAAAGATTACTTTAGGAGCTATTGAATAAAGCATGGCTTAAATAGTAAACAATATTTTTAAATGAAATGCCTTGAAAATAATCCAGTTACCATATCATGTAGAAAGAAAACAGCAAGCCGAGATTTTTCATTACCTTAAAAAAAACAAAGTGATGTTTGTGTCATTAAGCATTCTAATGCTGTAATTGGACCTTGCATGATATTATTGTGATTGAGATTTACAGAACTCGTCTTAACACTGTGATTAGAACATAGACATTTCTGCCCTGAGTTGCCTTTAGCTTATGCGACAGGAGGGATGCAAATAATACATGAAAATTGATTTTCAAAAGAAGCTTTTCTCAATTCTGTTTCAATCTAGGGATAAAAAACAAACAAATGAAAAGCGAAGCAAAGCAAAACAAAATTAGAAAGGCTCTCCTTCATCTTTCTCTTACCAATATAAAGTTTTTTCTTTTTTTTTTCAAGGAGTGTCCTTGTTTCCTATTGGAGTTGGAGACAGATATGATGAAGAACAACTCAGGACTTTGACTGGGCCATCTGCTGCTAACAGAATCATTAAGCTCCAAAATTTTGAGGACTTAACCAATATGGTCACACTAAATGGTGAATTTGTCAATAAACTGTGCATGGGTAAGTTCAGAGTAGTTGTAGCTTCATAACTGGAGCCAAAACAAAAAACTAAGTAACTGAACAAAGGCAGTACATTGGAATGTTTATTCCCCTGTTGATTAACATAACTTAAATTAATTTCTGGCAACAGTCCAATGATTTTGCTTATTTTGAGAAGTCAGCCCAATTTGTGAGACAGTGTTTAACTGGCATGGATCATGAATACTAATCCAGACCATTTTTTTAGATGTAAAATTAAATTTGAGACTTTTCAGCATGTAGCTAACATCTATTCTAATACACTAAATTTCAGCAGGATCTTAAAAAATGCTTAGACTTGTAATTTCAAGAGATATCCTCTAATTAATATTCAGGGTTAATCAGTAGCTGGAGGACATCAGGAAAGCTCAAATGTCAAGAACAAAGAGTACATACTACAAAATGTTAAAAGTTATTTGTGAGTAAAGATTTCAAATGATATATTTTTCTGCACAGATCTATGCAGTGTTATGTATATGCCTCTAAGGAAATCAGCCAAGTGGCAAGGAAACAAAGAATAACAAAAAATTAAATGTTTCCAGGAAAATGCATGCCATGGGTGGAAAAAAGTCTGTGTACATTTAATATTCATTGACTTGTATGTAACACTGCCTACCATCTAAGGAAGCTTGCTTCAACTCTGGCCAATATTTTATTTCTGTTGCCTCCCAGGTCTGTGTATTATTAGAGATTTTGTTGTTATTTCTATTACAAAAGCATCTGTATGTCTGCTCTGCAAACCACTACCTCATTGTGTTAGTCCTTGCACAGGTTTTTACAGTTTGCTAGTCCTGAGTTACATCTCTGTTAAAATAAGCATCTTTTTTTTGCAGAGCCAAGTACCAATAAGAATGAGGAAGTTAGTGTGCACACAGTCCAGCTTAGAGATATCCGATCAGTCTCCACTGGGATCAATTTTGGCATTTGAAAATCTCTCCAGAGCTTCACACAGCTGCCATTTTCTAGATTTAAACAGCTGCCATTTTCTTTCTTAAAAATAAGCTTTTAAAGATACATTTCCTCTCCTCACACTGTAAAATATTTGATTTTCTTGCCCTAAATTATGTTGATCCAAGATGATAGTTTCTTTTTGCAATCTGTGATATAACCCATTGCTGCTAGAGGTGGAAGCTCTATATTGTTATAAAGGCCATATCCAGATTTTCCATCAGGACAAACTGTATACTCAAAATCACCATAAGGGTCTTATATTAGACACCTAAACCTGAAAAACTTGTCCCTCCCTTTTGCTAATGATAAATCCGGATGTGGACTGGGAAAGTATCTTTTATTTTTCTTTCTTTTATTTTTTTCTCTTGTTTTAACTTTATTGCGATCTATAAAGCATAATTTTCCCCTCCAGACTCATATAGTTGGATTTATTGTATGAAGGGAGTTTAACTTTTTACATGGAAATGTACCAAAAATAATGCTATTAAAAAGGTTTAAAAGATATCCTAAATGCTTTCAAAATACATTACTTGTCCTGGAAAAGACTGAGCATACAGGGAATATATGCTGACATAGTTTACTATTGTGTAGAAGGTTTGCTCCTCATTGTTTCAATTTCCTAGAGACATACTAATCAAATTGTCATACTCTGCCACTTATAAGAAATGACTTTCTTTCCATCTTCAGGTGTGTTACAAGAGCACATTGGCTTAGAAACTGTGATTTAAAGCTACCTGTAAATATCTAAGTGATTATGTCAACAACTGTCCATCACAGTAATGTCTAAATATAACATACCTGAATTTAAACATGAGTATTGTTGCACTGGCATCTTTACTGACTTCTTTAAGATTTCTCAGCGGTTTAAGTATCTTGCAGTTACTGTCTGTATCTTTCTTCTGTGCATATCAAAAGGTTTTGTTGTGTAAAACTCTTATCTCATGTTATCATAATAATCTTGATTTAGAGCAAGATCCAGAAATAGGGCTGGACCCTGCCTCAGAGAACATACACGTTAAAGCCACAATCTTCTATTAAATAACATCTGAACAGAGCTGCATGTCAATACAAAGATCACTGGTATGATCACCTAGCTGGTGGTGTTCATATGGTATTTTCGGACTAACATTCTTATGGAGATAAGGTAGTGCTAGCAATAACAAAATTCATATGCAATTTTGCTTATTCTTGTGTACTTGCAAGTGTACAAGAGCATTCTTGACAAATACCAGTGGTCTTCAAGAAGGAATTCTCATGGTCTAACACAAGAATGATTCTTGTCATCCAAACTATGTTTTTAAATGGCATACTTATATTTTAGTGACTATCGTTTAATCATTATCACACTGGATATGGAATGTGATAGCCAAAAGAGGTCTTTCTCTTTCAGATCCTGTCAGAGAATGCATAGATGAGGATGGGAACATAAAGAAAGTAAGTTATTTCCTGTGTACTCCACGGTCTTAGTGTTTGTTTGCAGAGGGCTTATACTAATCCTGAGAAAATATTCATAAGTGTTAGTAGTGTTAGTAGTATTCATAAGTGTTAGTTAGTCTGATCTCTTGAAAAGAATGATACAGATGTTATAAGCAGTTTGGATCCATCAATACCCAGGACTGGCTCCGTCAAAAAATGTTTTTGACTTTTTATCTGTTTCCTAGCAGTGGCCTGGTCCTAGGATTTATCTCAAATTTTCAGTAAGTTAAAACTTTTACAGTCATTTTTCCATTGACAAACATAACTATAAGGGAGGACGAAGCTAACCAGAAAATACTGGTGAATTGTCTAAGACACAGGAAAATGTAAAAATTTGTACCAAAGTTGCCTTATAAGTTTGACCTTGACCAACCAGCCAGATAACATAGGGGCTAAAATTCAACTAGACCAGACACAAAGTATCTTTGTTTTTGAGATTGCCTACCTAATTAAAAAAGACAAACAAAAAACAATCTTGAAAAAAATAACAATTCTATTCTTAATTTAAAAAAATAGGAAAGCTAATGCAAATGAGATTACAAATTCATACTGTTCATTTGAACTTCAAACTAAGTTGCATTTTTACTCTATATACTGGTTAAAATCCTTTTGAATGAAAAGGAGTCAGGTCCCGATCCAGATGAAAATGTACTATCCTTTAAAGTAGTTGGTGGCATGCTAGGGGATTCTTTTATTGCTTTTTTTTTCATCCAGAAAAAAAAGTGGGATCATGTTATCTGCAACCATGATAACTCATGCATTTTGGGGCAGGCTATTCAGCAACTTATGATGCCTACAGTACAATGAGAAACTATTATGTATCTAGGCTCAATACCAAATTTTTTAAGCTGGCTCTGCGGTAAAAATGTGCCATCATTATCTTCTTGCTCTCTTCTAGCATAGTTTAAAAAGCCATAGCAGTGAAAAATCAGAGCCCTTTCCTAATTCAGGAAATACTGTGTGTTGCATCCGATCTGTAATATTTTCAGGCATTATTTGCAGTTAGTGCAGAAGAGACAGTTTTCCCAGTGGGCTGTCTGTCATGCACCTGGAATCTGTGGGAAGTGATGTCTCGAGCTGCTGACCTCTTGCAGTTTTCAAGGAAGTCAGAGTTCTCCGAACTTAAAATCTGAGTCCAAATATGATCTAATATCAGAGGTGATAGGATTCATTACATGTTTTTATTATTATCCCCACTGTGGAAATGATTGCTGAAAAAAAATTGTGGTTAAGGTCACTATTGGTAGCATAAGAATGGAAGATGGAGTACGCGAAGTCAGACCAAAACATCCAAACATCCAAACCACTGCATGAGGTGGCCAAAAGTAGGATTCACAGAAGAATATAAGTAAGAATTTCAGAACTTGCCTAGCCTTGAATGATTTTTCACTTTGGGCTCCCACAGGTGGTGCCTTCTTGTGTATTAAAAGTTCTAGAGAATTTTCTCTTCCATGAATTTGTTCAGTCATCCCTTGAATCCATGCAAGCTTTTAGTCCAAATGATGCCCTGTTCCATGGAGTTCCACAGCTCTATACAAAGGTTTTGTAAAAGGATAGGTTTTTATGTAGTTTGAATTTGTCACATACTAGAAAATGTGAATGAGTATGGTTAGCGAAAATTGTTTCAATGTAGTTAATTCTTAGCAGCAGTTAATTAGCAGCAGTTAATTCTTAGCAGTCTTACTTCCCTGCTTTTTCACCTTTTCACCTTTTCATAAAGGCAATCATAACTGTATAGTCACTTCATTATGAAGTGCTACCCTTATAAGATATCACTGAGTATGTGTATTTTCACCAGCCTTATGCATTTCTGCTCTTTGTTTGGAGGAAAAATCATGTCCCAAAACTAGCAGTTACAGTAATAAAACATTTCTAGCATTGTTCACCACCTGATTTGAAGAGAACAAACAGTCAAACAAAAACACAACTAAGTTCAAGGCCGCCAGTTGATGAATTCAGTCAAGATATAAGAATTTCTTTGTTGTAATCTGTGGTAACAGAAAGAGTGCGTAACTATAGGTCAATGCACGCAGCACTCCCTCAGAGAGGAAGTCTGAGTCTTCCTCTGGTGTGCTGGCAGGCTCATCTGTTTCAGCTGACTTAGTCTTTGCTGTTTAGAAACCTCTGCTTTTTCTTTTCTCTCTGTCCTGTTTTCACTTCTGTGATTTCATATCAATTGGGATTTAGGCTTTCTTTGTCCACAGTCCCTATGTTTTTCTCCTCACCAGAAATCTTGGCTTTGTTTAGATATTTCAACTGACAGTTTTGTTTTAATGTGTTGCCTTTGCTTTTCTTATCCAGCTCTTAGATATTTTCCAATGGAATTCCTATAAAGTAGTGAAGTAAAAATAATTAAATATGCATGGCAACCAAAGTGCCCCAGCTGGATTTGCACAGTGTATATGTACCCTTACAATCTCTTCACTTTCAGTGTGTTAAAAGACAAGAAAAGTTTAATTGAAAAAGCATTCAATTTCTTACTCTTTTCCACACTTGAAGTTTCTAACGTGACTTTTTCATCACTTTCTTTAGGCTCACAAACCTGAAAAATATTTAGGCCACTTTCAAGGCAAGTTCCCCCCAAAATTCCCAAAGCATACAAAGAATGCACGATATATTTGCTTATATTTAGTATATGGTTGCAAATTTAGCAGTTCTTTTTTCGAACTAATGGTATCTCATACTTCAGAGTGGCAGAACAATGCTTTTACATCATTATTCTTGGTTTGCCCATTAGTGCCAAGAATAGACCATGAATTGTGCTGTCTAACTAAATATTTTGCCACTTTGTTTCTTTTATGGGAACTACAGATAAGCTGAGAGGGAGAGCTTGGACATAACTTTTCTCAGTAGGAAATGTCCTTTCTTCCTCACCCACTTTTACATGTGAATTAGAATTAGCCAGTGCATAGAACCATTGTCTTCATCATTAGAGGTACATCCAGGTTTCTGGCCTCACCTTTGTAGCTATGGGTCCAGAAAGGGCAGTTTCCTCCACTTTGGGCTTGATATTCTTGGCAATATAGACCTCGAGGAGGAATACTCTAATTGAAATTTACTGAGTCTACCTATGGGCATTAGAGATTTGTGAGTCTGGGGCCAAAGAACTCCATTTTTATTTTGTAAGAACATTGGGTTTATCTAATGACCTTAATCCAGTAAAGGAGCAATTTATATCCAAAAAAGTATAAATCTTTTAAAAGTTTAGAAGTTGCAGATAAAATAACTAGAGTACTACACTCCTTACTAGTTTGGAAAAAAATCCTGTTATGTCCTGCTATGCCATGACCATCTGTGCTCCGAGGGCTTTCCAAAATAATTTTATGGTTTATGAAAACTAACGGCTTCGACATTTAAAGAGAAGCTAAAAGGAATTCTTTATTGACTATGCCATCCGTGCTGCAGAGTGACTCAGCTAACAATAGATGGAATACCAAATATTTCATTCTGTCGTAGAAAAACATCTCCTATTCTAGACTATTATCTTTTGCTTGGAATTTTGGTATCTATTTCTTGCAGTATTGCTACATTTAACTGTCCCATACTTACAAATTCTCTAACACACTGCATGCTATTGTTTATCTTTAATTACCCAAGACTAATTTGAGCAGCACTGCTGTCAGCATCACGTCAGTAGCTAGATGTAGATTATGGAGCACAGTGTGGTAGCAACCAAGGATTTTTGGTTTTGTTTCAGCTGCATTATTTTCTTTTGTTAAATATCTATATCTCCTTATCTAGCCTGGTGACAAATGGACATTATCAGATCGGTGCCATACAGTGACGTGCTTTCCAGGTGATTACACAGTCCTGGAGAGCCACCAGATTAATTGTGAGAAGATGCCAAAACCCGTGTGTCACAGCAATCTTCCTGCTGTTAAGGTTGAAGAAACATGTGGCTGCCGATGGGTGTGCCCTTGTGAGTAATTTTATTTGCGTGCATATTCCACCTCTTCATCATTTAAAATGTTTATCAGAAGGAAAGTATTGAATAGAGTACAGAATTGGCAAATCATTGAAAAAATCAAGGGTGATTGAAATGGGATGAATTGAAGTGGGATGAACTGAACACTGTACACCAGCTGAACAAATGTTCTCTTGAATGCAAATCAGACTGATGCCGGGAGTGTGTAATATAACTGCAAATTCAGGGCCATTACAAGCTTATTTTTCATTTTATAATAGGTGCAATGCTTTATCAGAGAATCTCAAGTGCACTTTCCAAAGCTGTCTGAACTGGGGAATGAAGTGTATATTAGAAATTTATCTGAGCAAACTATAACCTATTAATGTAATCTTTGTTAATCTCTAGGCTTTAGGGTTAGGGTTTGGTCTGACCTCAAACAAAGAAATGTAATTAAGAAAAAATGACAAAAAAAAAAAAGAAGCCCTACTCCCTGCTTCCATAAGCCTTTCCACTGAGTATATGAGCAGAAATGGTCAATATTGTGTGATTCGTGCTTTTGCTGAGTTGACATGGACAAAAATTAGTTGCACGCACTTGCATTCACAGAGTAGAGAGATTCAACCTGGTGGCAAAAAGCAAATGTTTACAACGCTTCGTTTCTTTTTATTGGTTTGCAGGTATCTGCATGGGAAGTTCATCTCGACATATTGTCACTTTTGATGGCCTGAATTTTAAGCTGACTGGCAACTGTTCTTACACCTTGTTTCAAGATGTACAGCATAATGTCGAAGTTCTCCTCCATGAAGGACCATGCAGGGCAACACCAAAGATGAACTGCATGGAGTCTATTGAAGTGAAACATCGTGGTGTGTCCATTCAGCTCTTTAGTGACATGGTAGTAAGTAGAACAACATGAAGTATTTCTATGTTGTTGTGAGGACAGACTTGTTCTGTGTCATTTTTTTTCCTTTTCATTTTTTTTTTGTTTCTCTTTCAGCCTATTCTTCAGCTTCTAAACACATGCTTCATTTCAATTTCATGACACAAGCTACACTCCCATTATGAGGCAGCCATATTACTCTTTTTTCTCCCTTTTGTGCTGGTATGGCAATATGAAGAATGTGGAATTTGGCAATGCCCAGTGCTTCTGGCAGAAGGGCCAAGATTGTAGGCAAAAATATATACTGCATTGTACCTCTACTCTTTGGTGGAGGTCCTTTGTATGATATTATCAACTGATGCATGGGAGAACATTGTGTATTCTTCACAAATCTATGCCAACTATAATCTATCTAGAAACTTTGACTAATTGAAAAGCTAGGGTGTGGGTTCTGATTTTGTGTGCAAGAAATTCTTTGAGGATGGACCTTAGTCTTAGAAGAAAGGTTAACTTCCTGTATATTTATTTTATAGGTAGAGGACTATTCTAATTCTCCATGATACCTTTCTTCAAACATACAGGAATCAACAAGCCTGATGATCTCTTTGGACTCTTGTGTAGCAAAATGGGATACACTAAAACATTTGGACTTTGATAAATCTATTGGGGTTTAATGATACTCACTGTCCAAGCAGTGTGTTCTAATTTCATAGTATTAGATCAGTAGTCTATTTAGACTCAATGTTTAAATAATGCACTTTTGTTGAAAAGTGTTGAAAAGGTTGTATATATAACACAGAAAATGAACAGTTAAATAATTCTATACATTTTTAGGATTCAGAATAAAATTTCAGTTTGCAAATTTGGTTCTTATGTCTAGATCTTCCAAACCCCATGAGATCAAAATGTTATTGAACTTACAGGCTGAATTTATTGTAAATGTATGTTAGAACTTATGTGGTGATCTTTACCTTTTTGAAAACAGGTTGCTGTTAATGGGGAAAGAGTTCATATTCCTTATTCTAGTAGTTTCTTTGAAGTCACTGTCTATGGAGCAATAATGCATGAAATAAAGTTCTCTCATCTTGGACATAATCTCACATTTACTCCAAGAAACAATGAGTTTATTCTTAAACTTAATCCAAAGAGTTTTTCTTCAGGAACACATGGACTCTGTGGTAAGTTAGTGATCTTAACAACTTCCTATTTAGGGTTTACATAATATTAATATTATTGGAATTTTTGTCATCTTGAACCTGTAAACTCTGTAACTCCGCTCATCCGCTATTCCAGGTCTTTTTACTATGGCTTAGTATTTTAAGGCCTTGCTAGGGTAATATGCATTTATGAGATAGGCACATGCTTAGAGTGAAAAGTGATGGGCTTTGTGAGCAGTGCAAATACCTAGGAGAGCTAATTCTATAGTATCAGACCTCTCTTTCCGAAATTTGCTCAGATAAGAATTGCCATTACTGTAGAGAGTACTATTGTGCTAGAACTGCATTATTTTGGCTGTTTTCATCCTGGATCACAGGACAGTATTGTAGAGATCAAGAATCCAAAAAACTTGTAAAGTGGGAGACACTACCTCAGTATAGATGCTGTGATCTATCCAATCCTTCTGTTAGATATCAGAATTCTTTGAGGCTTGAAAAAAACAAGCAAACAAATGAAAAAACTCCACTTCATTAGTACTGTTTCAAAAATGTAGAAAAGCTTAGCCTGGACTTTTCAGGCATGACTTCAGGTGCTTGATGTATGTAGGCGTGTAGGATCCTGGCCACTTAACAGTCTATAGAAAGAAAACTTGAATGACCCTCTGGATGTCTCTTATTTTTGACTATAAAAAGAAACAGTGATGAAGCATCTAGCAAAAGGTGTTTTTATAGTTTACTTGGATTAATTAATATCTTTTCCTATTTGTTTTATTCTTTCAAATTCATTATCTCACGGATGGCATTGCTGAATTATCATAATACATGATTCATAATAAAGTTGTGCCCATTGCCTGGTAGGTACTTCTAAAAATAGGCAAAACCATCACCAGATTCTGTCTGAACCTGAGAAATGTAGCAGAACTGAAAGTCAATTACAAACACTAAATGTAACAAAACTTTACACTAAGGTGATCTAATAGTCGCTGATCCTATATTGGATGATGTTCGACTTGAATTTGGCTTTCAGCTAGTTACAGTCGATCTGATAGAATTTAACAACCTTTTTTCCTAGATTACTACTTTTAAGTGTTGCTTACAATGGGGAATATTGCTTCCACTCATAAGGGTTCTAATATGCAATTAAATAATTAACAGCAAACGACAACAGAAAAACAAAAACAGTTTTGAAGACTCTTGCTCTATTTTATACTCTCTTGTGTTGCTGTAATCGCACTGATTCCCTAGCATTGCTCTGATACCAGGAATACAATACTTCCATGCTTCCTGCAATAAAGAAATAGGAAAAGTGACTCAGGGTTTTTATGTCTACGTTGGTCATAGCTAGGAGGAAGGTTATTCATTCCTCTTCCCCTTGCAGTTTATAAAGCAGACACAACCAACTCCGTCTGCCCTATGCCTTTTCTTTCAAGGTTTATTACCGATTGAATTCAGTCATCTTATTTCTTTTCTGTTCACCATTCTAGGAGTGTGTGACCAGAACCATGCCAATGACTTCATGTTACGTGATGGCTCTGTCACTCCTGACAGCAGCATATTTATTCGTGAATGGACTGTGAAAGAACCAGACAAGATCTGTGAAATCAGGAAAGAAGACAGATGCTCTGAACATGCCACTCGCCACTGCAGCATCCTGCTTGCTGCTCAGTTTGCAGAATGCCACCAAATAATCCCCCCCAACATGTTCTATGAGGCGTGCCAAGAAAACAGCTGCTATGAAGATGAAGCCTGTGAGATGATAACTTCTTATGCACACATTTGCAGGGCAAATGGGATCTGCATTGACTGGCGAACACCTGAGTTTTGCCGTAAGGATTTTACAATACCTTAACATTGATATAGAAATTGCTTATTTCTAAAAGCATATTTCTCCTTATGAAAATGTTTATTCATCAGTACTTCAGAACTTTGTCTCCTGTCAGTCATGTTTCTAAAGAATTGAATAGTTTGGCTTGGAAATGGTAGTGAGTGTCGGGGTGATGAATGGTGTCTGATTAATTTTGTTAGAGGAGAGATCAATGTACAAACTATCTAACTTTATCATATGGAGTCCTTCTATCACTGTTTACAACTTCCCTGGGTAATTCTAGATTTTTTGTATGCCATGTAATGAGGCAGAATTTCCAGTTTAAGTTAAGTTATGTTACAGGTCAGATAATAGGTATATTATCTACTGAGTTTCAAGTTATGGAAATGATATTTGATATTAAAATACACAGCCTTGCTAGTTATGCATGACTAGGAGGTTAACCTAACAAATATATGCAAAAACTATGTAAACCTTCAAGGGGCCAAGCCTATACTAAGTCTTCTCCAGCTCTGCTGCTTAGTTATGTTTGCTTTGATACAGACAAATGAGTGCCTGTAAAAGGCAGACAGGGAAAGTTGGAATAATGGAACCACTCTGCTTCCTGTATTTGTCACATGTGCCAATAGCACAAATTAAAACTTTTCCGGATTCTGTATACTTGTGCATTTGATGTGGGCATCAAGACTTTCTGAAAATCACTTCACTACAAACAAGGCCCCAAATTTCAGAGTATGAAAGGATAAGCAGGGTCATTTTAGCCTTATACTTCTCCATAAAAAATGGGGAAACGGACACGTTCTGCACTGTCTTTCCAGGGTATGCCAATTACATAGTAGCCTAGAAAAAAAGCTAGCTGTAATTCATATTGCAAATCTGGTTGTCCTTCTGATTGATTGTATTTCGCTTGAGTCTTGGAGGTGAAGAGTTTACCGGTGCTCTGAGAAGGCAGTGTAGGGGTTGTGAGCCTCACAGTTGTCCACAGCCCAGCAGAAAGCAAGGAGGATAAGCATGAGAGTACTAAAATTAACAGGTTGTTGTTTTGTACATCTCTTCCCCCGCAAAATCTTACAGACCTAAGAATTTCTGCTCTATCATTCTGTATTTTTTTCCTGACAACCTATTCCTATTATGAGGTATTGCATGCATATGTCAATTTTACAGTTTGATATTTACCCGCAGTGTTTCTGGTTTATCCAATATGTATGGATGTAAGTCTTTCCCTTCACAACTACATTCTTGTGTAGTGCTTTGGTGTCCCAGGTATCTCCTGCATCTCCTATCTTCAGTTTTTTCTCAGTAGTTGTAGTATATTCTCGTTTCCTTGTTTTCTTTTCCTCTTGTTCCCCATATTCTTTTCATCTCAGAAATTAACCTGTATGATATCACAAAAGTTTCATACACGTGTTAGTTTTGTTCATGTTTTAAGTTCAGACTGAAGGAATTATGGCACTGGAGATGAAGAAGGTGAATGTGCATGTGGCCTGTGTCTCTAGTTAATGTGTTGAATAATTCTCCAGGAGACATTTTTGGAGACAATATTACTGTTGCTGACTAAACCCTCTCACAAACAACACGGTCTGTTTGTAATATAGTACAGGCAAACAGAGGGAGGATATTGCCTGCTGTTTTCCAAATTCAGTATTTCAGACAGACTTTGCAAATTGTAATGTCCAAGGCAGAGCATCAGTGTTTCAGAAGGTCTCTGCAGTCTTAAACTTCCTATCTTATTGCACAGTGTACCAGGAAAGCCAAGGAATCGCCCCATTTAACATTAATTAAAGAAAACTCTCATTAGTGTCTTAATGCTAACTTCATCTTCCTCCTTCAATCAGGTGCATCTCTGCAACTATCGAACTGTAAGATTATCAGTTACAGAGACTTTTTACAGGACACATGAATGACTCAATAGACTATTACAGCTTGATCATTCTACTACTGCATGTTTAAAAACAATGGCATAATTATAGAGGACTTCCCTTCATTCCCGCTTCCCCAGCTCCAGGGAATCCATATCATTTCTCTAGTTTTTGATTGTGTTTTTGTCATGCCGTGTTGGTGCATATGAAGCAGCACAAATCCAGGCCTTGCTTGAATGGGTGAATATACTGGACTATCCCATAAGGGCATAGCCTGCTCTCTAGTCTGTGCTAGTTTTACTGCCTGGATTTTCTTTTGTCTTTTTTTGGAACAGAGGGTATGTTAAGTAGCAGTTTCTGAGCTTCCAGCCTTTTGCATGGAAGGAAAGTTTACTCTAAGGTGGGAATGCATAGTATTTTTCATGCCCCCCATACTTAGGCTTGTGTTGGAACAACTTGTGGCCTCCATTGCTAACTGTTTAACTCCGAGGCATAGAAAATGCACCCCATCAAGCGGGCTCCCTACTTATAGTGAATTTCTGCTGAGAAGGATTTCCACTTAAATAATATTGGAAAGTTTATCTTTATGTGAATATCTTAGGGATTTTTAACAAGTCACTGCACTGCTGTACAAACGTGTTGGGATTCGGCTTTCAGTATCAAGAAAGCTTTATGCATCTGTAAACAGAGTTGTTCATACAACCCTTAATGGATGAACCAAGATATATATAATCTGCAATTACAAAAAGAGATGCCAGCTCATGCAGAGGTGACCAAGCTAGCTATAAATTGCTCAAGTATCAGTAGCAATTAGCAAGATATGTCCATAAAGCAGGGATATTCAGAAAGAAAACTAAGAGCAGCAACAGTTGCAGTTACTAATCTTCGTGTATTGACATTTCTGACTGCTTTTCACAGCTCTTTGATCTCACTTGTGTGCAGTGTGGGCATGCCACCAAGGTACTTGCCATTATCAGCTTATGGATGAATGGTATCTGAATAGATAATAGATGATTGATCCTGGTATTGCATATGAAGCAAATGGACATTTGATAATGTTGGGGAAAAACAGAGTTCTTTGAAAGAGAAACTGGTTGCAGTCAGTTGCTGTGATGATTCCAGGCAGGATGTTTTGCTTGTAAAAAATGTGTTTCTGTAAATGGAAATCTTTGTGTTTTATTTTTCATTACACCATTTCACAGGCCCAAATTAGAACACGAGCGTGTAACAGGTTCTGCCTGCTCAGCTCAGAGGCAGTGTCACTTGGCAGAGAAGCAGGAACAGGAGCTAGAGTAGGAGGGCAGAAGCTGTGGGATACAAGAATCCCTTAAACTACCTCTTCCAGTGAAGGATTTTAGTTGTGGAGCTATACCTTGGATGTCATGCTGCTATGCTGTTTTTCAATTGCTGTGTAAACAAACACCATAATGGCTGAAGGTTTTAAACCATTATGTGTAATTGCCATTATGGGGATGGTTTTATGATTACCTTAAGCTGACCTGAGCCCAGAAAGCCAGTCGCTCTCTTCCTCTTCCAGCTCTAAGCCATGCATTCCCAGGTCTTTCATTGCGCTGGCAATAGTTCCTATGTGCTGCTTGGTGAGGACTGAAAACTAGCTGCAAAGTAAAAAATATGTCAGCACAAAAAGAGCAGCAGGGGTTAGCAGTTTAAGTAAGGGAAAAAACTGCCCCTTTTCATGGCAGCATCAGTGTAGGTAGGTTTAAACTGAGCTTAAACCACTCGAAAAGGTCATTGGAAAATCTCCCCTAAAAAATTCCTTTGGATATTGGAGACTTGTTAAGGGATGTTTAACAAAGCTATGCCTGAGCAATGCAGGGAGATTGAATAGCAATGACAATATCTAATATACTACTGTCATTGCCCTGGTGCATTATTCACTCCAGCTTCAGTATCTCTGAGGATTTATCTGTACTTTTGCTGCATATGACAGTATGCTGAGGTAAAAACAAGCCAGCAGTACCTCAGGGGTTAGACAGTGGCACGATTTGAACTCTGTTATACTCCTGATAAAGCGGCAGTGTCATCATCCTGTGAAGGGAAGGCTGCCTTTCTTCACAAACTTGAAAAGAAAGAACTTGAAAAGAGGAACCCAGCTTCCCTGAATATCCACTTAGGACTTTAACCAAAGCTGCTTTATCTTGTCTGATCTGTTTCAACCACAAACTCAGGGTGGATCCCAGTGCAAGCTATCATTCTAGATCTTTCACTGTGAATTTAATAAGTAAGTTATTTATTCTTTTCTGTTTTGATGGACTCACACACTTTCTGTGGATTCTCACAGAGGTTATTTTCACCCTAACCACATCTACTAAGAGTAGCTAGAATAATTCAAAGGCAAGATAACCAGCTGTTGAAAATTCAGTACTTTACTCTCCCTATCTACTTTAATGACCGTTCAGACCTGGGTTTACAGGAAAATATGTTTCTCCCAGCTTTTGTCTTACTCCTCTCTTTTCGGAAGAGGAAGCTGTGTTTCAGTGGAGTCAAGAAACTGAGAATTTAAAAACAACAAATGATTATAGAGCGTATCAGACAGACTAGTAGTTTAGGTAGATTTTGTTTGAAAGTAACTTGACAGAAAAAACAAAACGTCTTCTAATCACTTGGTTTACTGTTTTATGTTTTCCCTTTAGCTAGCCTACACTCTTTCTTTCCTTTCCAATTAGAAGCAGTGAGCATTTGAGATGAACTTAAGCATCTACCCAGTGTCAAGGCTTGTCCAAATACATTTTCAAGGGTCTGACTATGGGGACCTTATGTTCTATATCCCTCACAGCAGTTTCTATACAAAAACAGAGTTATATGTAAATAGTATAAGACCTCTAGAGCATAAAGTCAGCAGTATGTTTGATTGGCTTTCTACAATACTCCAGGTATTATTTTAGAATGGTTTTCTGGGCATTGTTGGAATTTATCCTGTCTTCTGATGCTGCTCATTGTCTGCATTACCAAGTCTAAGAGGGTAATTCCAACAAGGGCATTCACATCAGGATGTTTATATTTCTTTTGCAAAATTGATCTGCCTTCTTTCGTCTTTGAAAACCCATTACTTTTACACAGGGACACGGGATTTTTTATAGTATCTCTTGAGTCAGGATTGTGGCTTTTTTTTTTTAACTGCATTTTTTCAAATACTTGTCTTGCTAGTGCTAGCCAGAGGGAAGAAAGAGAAGGGACTATATGAACTTACTTGAACTACTTCAAGGACTTTACCATTAGTTTTGTTTTTGGTTGGGAACTATCTATGGACCAAGGCTGAGAGGCATCAATATTACCCTAAATAATGTAATCTTGTGCAGAGGTATACTAGATTTGCTTTAAGACTGCTAAAAGGAAGCAAGATGGTATCCAGTGTGCCGAGTATACTTATTGGAAATGGAATAGAAAAGTATATGACACTTGACAGGTGCTGCAGGTGTGTTTTTACATATGTTCTTTATAGCTGAAGTGAGACCATCACAGGAAATAAACACTGGTCCTTCCTTCTCAAATTATATCAATTCTCCTATTTTACTTAGATAATCCTTTTGTGTTTTTTATAATCTAGACAATATATATCATAAGGGTATTGGACTCTCCATCAATTTCCTAGGACTTTTTAAGCTCCTCTGCATCTCCTAAATCCATCAATTTCCTAGGACTTTTTAAGCTCCTCTGCATCTTCTAAAATATAGTAGCTATCCCTATTTAGAATAGCTCAAAACAGAGCAGGCTTAGCCTTAAAGGCATTTCTTATCTGTTTCCTTTGGCCATGGTATGTGTAGACAAGTCAGCTGATGAGTGCCGGTTGGGTTTGAAACTCAGGTCTTCCTTCAGTAATCCTGTTAAGTATCTTTTGTCAGGGAACTACACAAAGCCTTATACACCTCACAGAAGTGACAAGCTGGGAAATAAGAAAATATGTTTTCTAATGGAATCTGTAGAGAACAGTTATGTAGGTTGCAGCAGTATGCAGCACAGAATTAGTGTCCGTAGGTTCCTTGAGTAGCTGCAACTGTAGTTTTCTGTTTGCTTTGAGAGATGATGATATTAATGCCATGAACTCATCAGTAAACTTTTGTATGTTAGATTAAGAAATGAATCTTTTTTGACTTTAGGCATTTCAGTTAATCCAGCAAGTTTGTTTTGAAATATCCATATATTGTCTTCCTGAACTTTCTTTAATTGCTTAGAAACATTGCCAGTTGCCAAAAACTCCTTTTTAATACAGTAGTCTGCCCTGGATGTCTATCAACCCTGCACAGTTACCAATGCTTCTTTAATACACTCGGTTTTGATATCTCTTACACAGTCCTGAAAAAAAAATTAGTAAGACATTCAGCTAATGTAAACCTTTGTAGCATTACTACAGTAAGTAGAGCTATTCTGATTCGTATGACCTGAAAATATGGCTTGGTGATTTTGCATCAATTTTAAATTAAGCATGTATCCTCAATCATTTTTTTTCTACAGATTTATATGCTTCTAAAGATATATTTTGGAAACTTGTTAATGTCTGAAGAAGAGAAATTATATTCATGAAGATTGTTTTCAAAAAAATGGACAGAATTCTACAGAAGGCATAAATGAAAACATTGCTCTGCATTTCAGATCTCTTCTAACAAGCTTTTTCTCTGCCTCCCTACAGCAATGCAATGTCCCACATATTTGATATATGATCACTGCCACAAAGCCTGCATAAAGCACTGTGAGAACAGTACTGAGCTCAGTGTCTGCACGGATTATCCCACAGAAGGCTGCTTCTGTCCGCATGGACAGGTGATTTTCAACAACAGCTGTGTTCCTGAAGAAGACTGCACACAATGCGTCAGCGAGGACGGCACGCGCCACCAGGTAGCTATATACTTAGCTTACCTTTTTATAAGGGGTTGGGTTTCTACTTTTGAACGCTTTTCACTTTGGACATTTCATTTATTAGCTAATTTCCTCACAGTTGGTTGGTTGTTAGCTCCGTGTAGCTTCCTCTGTGTGGAACTTGCTGAGCTCAGTTTAAAATTCACAGGAGGGACTCTACAGACCTGGAAATGCATGACAAATCTGTGTGGAGAGAAGGCCTTAGAAAAAAGAGGGGGGATGGCATAAGTTACCATTGACCAAGATGAAAACCTCCATTCGATAGGCTTTTACCAGTAATGAAAATTTATTCACAAAACTGGAATCCCTGATCAAAATCTCCAGCAAAATCACTGAAGTGTAATGTCTTTGCAAAGTGGTTGGTGTTGAGCAGTGAGAAGTAAGCTGAACTTAGGTCAAATCATATTAGACCCTCTTTTTTTTTTTTTTTTTTTTTTTTTTGCATCACATACATGCAGGAGAGGATCGTTCATTTGATTAAATTTATCATATTGATCATACTTAGAAAAGGACTTTCCTGATCGAATTGCAAGTCCTTAATGGCAAAACGGAACGGAGAAGTCCCAGGTGCCGCTCTGCAGTTGAAGACTGTTCATTTTCCACTTCAGCAGCACACAAGTGCACAGGCTCTTTGTTATATCCCATCTTCCAGATAACATCAGGATTGTTCCTCTTCACCTCCAGCCAATCAACTCTAGGCCATCTTTCTGAAGTCATCCAGTCCTCTTAAATCTTCAGCTTTCTTGTGAGACTTTAGGGGAACGGAGATTTATTTTTCAGTCCTTTATGGACATGAGATTTGTGTCATTTTTGGATGATCTTTTTCTACTACCAAACCTGGTTTCACAGACAGATCTCTGTTATAACATATATTTTCGGTAAGGATCAGAAATCTTTGTAAATAGTAATTTAGTGTTTAGTCTATGCTTTAGGTGAAAAGGTGTATTCTTACAAGTAAATGAACATGTAAATAATGAACTCTAAATAACTTCATTTTTTCACACACACATTTACACTCACAGTTCAGCAACAAATTTTTAACACTGATGGTTAGAACAAAGGGGGAAAAAAAAGAGAATATTTGTGGCTAAAAACATTTATCTCAAATACTGTTTGCACCAACTTACATAATGACAGCATCCAATTTGTAGAGGAAATGCCAGGTTTAGGTGTTAGGGTACCTGCGAATAATGCATGCAGCTTACCGCAGCAAGTGTCTCAGGCGCTATTTGAGCAGTGGAAGTGGTCCTGGCTGCAGAGTTGCACGAGGAGTTTTTGTTAGGTCCACGCAATGGGCACATACGCGTGTGAGGACTGCTCGGGCACCAGGGGCACGCGGGTCCGCGCGTGGGAACGCCTGCCCGTGCCCGTGGCTTGTGCGCTAGTGCCACCTGCTGGTGTGTGCGGAGCACAGCCGAGCCACCCCAGAGCCTTGCGGTCAATAGGATTTCGCCAAGTTCCCTACCGAGGGGCAAGGGACTGGCAGAGGGACGAAACAGCATCCAGCCCTTCGTCCAACATAAGCCGTGGATTTTGGCAGTGAGAAGGAAAAACATAACGGATGTACGCTCTGTCATTCCACAGCAGTGTGGTTTTATTGGTGTCTTCCAAAATGAAAACCAGATTTTTTGAGAAGGACTGAGCCTATGTAGGTCTTAGGAACTTGCATTTTAAGTTACAGAATCTCCATGCATTAGATGGTGATTTCTTGTTCCATTATAGTTCTTTATTCTTTATTTTAAATATAGTACCACTGGATTTGTAGAATACTTAATAAAGTTGGTAAAAGTCAATTGAAAAAAACAAACAAACAGTAAATATAATAAGAGCAAGTGAGGAAAAAAATCCATTTGTTTCTTCTGGAAGTTCTCCCCCTGGAGCAATTTCCACTTAAATATTTTTTTCAAGCATTTGTGGAGACAAGCTCAGTACGTGTCTTGAGGATAATGTCTTCAGTGGTACCTATCTACTTGTTGCTGCAGAAGTTCTAAAATTTATGTGAGCTGTCACATACTCCTTGATGAGATTTTAACTCTGAAAATTTATAGTCTGCATTACAATGGCAAAGCATAGATGTGGATGGGGATGTAAAGAGCCAGGGAGGCACAGCTTATGCAGTCATTCTGCATCAATGGGCTTAGCAATGTGAGAAGTACATTGTATAATGCAACTGGCTTTGGGATATGATTTCCTGAACATTCCTTTTTCCCTCAGGTGTTCCCTACTATTCCTTTCCATGCCAGATAGGTGCTTGCTCTTATGGAATTGCCTATACCAATAGAGAGGTCTATATAGAACAGTGCTATCTCCTGTCATTTCTCGTATTAGAAAGAGATTCTTAAAATGAGGAAAAAACTGCCAGAAAACTGAAGCTGATGGAAGGATTAGAAAAAAATGTGATGATTCTTGCTGTGTCCTGAAATATCAAAATGCATTTTATATCTATCTTCAAGTGTGGATGCTGTCTATCAAATGCCTTCTCAGGACTCTATTTTTACTGCAAGTCCATTGAATATTCTATCAGAGATAGATAATGTTCTTCTGTAGCAATATGTTGATGCAAACATTCTTTGCTTTTTTTCTGCTTTCTCATTGGGTCTCATTATCTAATCTTAGGTGTTTTGGTTCCTAAGCTTTGTTAAATTTCTGGTTGGCTTGTCCTAGTTTCCCTCTTGTCTCATCCTTGTCATACTGTTAGCCTTTCAATGCAAAATGCCATTTTTACTGTCTTTTCAGATCCCTGTAAGATGTAAAGTGCATATATATCTACGGGTGCACGTAGAAATACACTTAAATGCTGCTTTTCTTTACTCTTACTAATGATGATCTCAAGTGAGATTTTTAAAGCACTGCAGAGTACTCTGGATCACACCTATTCATATTCTGGGCAAGATTCGGAAGTGTGGGATAGATGAGTGGACGCTGAGGTGAGACACAGAGAGTGACCTGGGCATCATGATAGACAACAAGTTGACCATGAGGCAGCAGTGTGCCCTCGTGGCCAAGAAGCCCAATGGGATCGTGGGGTGCATTAAAGCAGAGCGTCTCCAGTAGGTTGAGGGAGGTGATTGTCCCGCTCTACATAGCCCTGGTGAGACCACAGCTGTAGTACTGTGTGCAGTGCTGGGCCCCCCAGTACAAGTGTGATGTGGAGCTGCTGGCGAGAGTCCAGTGCAGGGCTACAAAGATGATCAGGGGCCTGGAACATCTGCCCTATGAGCAAAGGCTGAGAGAGCTGGGCCTGTTCAGCCTGGAGAAGAGAAGACTGAGAGGGGACTTGATCAGTGTCTCTAAATACCTTAAGAGTATATAAGGTAAATACCTTAAGAGTATATAAGGTAAATACCTTAAGAGTGAGGATGATGGTGCTGGCCTCTTCTCAGTGGTGGCCAGCGATAGGACTAGAGGAAATGGCCACAAATTGAGGCACCAAAAGTTCCACAGGAACTTGAGGAAGAATTTCTAACAGTGAGGGTGACAGAGCACTGGCACAGGCTGCCCAGAGAGGTGGTGGAGTCTCCTTCTCTGGAGATCTTCAAAACCCGCCTGGACACCACCCTATGCCACATGCTCTAGGGGACCCTGCGTGTGCAGGGGGTTGGACTAGATCACCTCTGGGGGGCCCTTCCAACCTTAAGCATTCTATGATTCTATGGTTCTATTTCTTTCATGCCACCCTAACCTACTTTACAAATTCTTGCACAGAAGCTGGATCAATTGTGCAGATTTACTTTATTGTTTATAGTTCATCTTTTCACTCTTGTGACTTGATTCATGTGACTGTTACATGTAATCCTCATAGATAACTGCATGTTTAAAATCAGGGATTTCTATCTCTTTCAGGAGAGGCAGGTTGTTAATTGTACGTTTTACTGGTAGTTTCTGGTAATGTACTTATTGTCATTAGATAATCACAAAAGGAGTGACGGTTTCTGATTTGGGATTGATATAATTCATCCAGTCTTCAGTCCACTGGAAAACAAAGTGATGATATCTCATATATTCTTAATAAATAAATAACAAAAAAAAAGTGTTTATTTCTCTGCTTAAGTACTATCAATTTGGGAAAACAGCCACTTCTGTTTAGTTCTCCAAATATCTCAAAATCTCTGTTTCTCTTATTAGCACTGAACATCCGATTGTGGTGTGTAGTTCCATGGTTACACTGTTACTCATAATAGCCTGCAATTACTTTTATAACATCTGAGCACATTTTATGCATAAAACAATAGTAATTCTTCATTTCAGTAACGTATTTCTTTACATCACTCGCTAAATTGAGAAATGACAGTTATTCCAGAATTACGTATCTTTTAAGGTTCTTTCCGTTAACGAAAAAAGCGATTCATCATGTAGTTCCCTTTTTTTTTCTTTTTTGGATTAATTTTGTTCACCCTTATCTATATCCATACCAGCATACTTAGTATGAACAGTAGTAGTACATAGTAGAACTTAATAGAACACTTAGTGTCTAACTATTGTTTTTATGCAGCACATGGAAACGTGGATTCCTGCCAATGAGCCCTGCAAGTTCTGCACCTGTCTTGACAACAGGAGAGTGAACTGCACTGTCCGACCTTGCGCAACTGCCAAACGTAAATTGTTTTAGCTCTAAGTATGATTTCACTTGTGTTGATTTTTGTTGCCTGTTCATCTAGTTCTTATCCGAACATGTTTTGTGGGTGTTTTATTCTTACTCCAGCTGTTGAATGTGGGCCCTGTGAAGTTCCTCGCCTGCGCAGAGATCCTGGACGGTGCTGCCCAGAGTATGAGTGTGGTAGGTTCTCACAACATTAGAGGGATCTTCTTGCCATATATTTTTACCAGATGATTCAAAGACATAGAATTTCCTTTTTTATTTAATAATATTCTGTGTTTTAAACCATCAAATGAGTGTATGAGAATGATGGGCATGGGGAGGAACAAGAATCTGCATTGACTTCCCACAAAGCTTGCCCCTTTGTAAAGGACACAGAAGGGAAAAGCTAAATGATTTTTCAATTACCTTTTTTTTGAATGATCTGTATCAGAAAATTACGCGCAATTTTAGAACATTAATGCACATAACCCAAACCTGATTTCTTCTCTAAGCTACTTTGAAAACAAGTTCGAACCTGCTGTATTCTATTTCAGATTTTAATTTATTTCAGAATTTAACTTCAGATTTTAGGATAGCAATTGAGTATTGGGAAAACAACCTGATGGGGATGTATGGACTACTGGCCATGTGTTGTCTTAAAAACTCTCTCTATTTCTTTATAGTCTGTGACCTAGTCTCCTGTGATTTGCCTCCTGCCCCTGAGTGTGAGTTTGGTCAGCAGCTTTCCCTGACCAACCCAGGAGAATGCAGACCAAATTATACATGTGGTAAGGTATCTTTTTAACACAGAGTGACAGTGGTATATTCCATTTGACAGATTCCTTTGGGCATTGTCTTTTTCCCCTCTGTAAGCTTTGATTGGCAGATAATGGACAGGAATTTTGATGAATTTGTGAGAAGGATGTCATTGACATTTCTTGAATACTCTTTTGATTAAAGGAAAATATAACAACTGCTGTCTTGGATGTGTGTTTTCTGATCCGTGTGCTTACTTTATAAATCTCCTCAATTGTTTGTGAGAGAGGAGTATTTCCTCAGGATAAGACCTTTTCCTGAACCTGCAGCACAGACTTTGACCTGAGTCTTTTTTATTTGCATGACTTCTTGCTCTTTAAGTAGCTGTATAAAGCTTTGCAGAAACAATTAGTGCCTTGTTCTCCGCAGAAGTCGTTGTTCAGTTGCAGCACTCTGACATACCGTGTGCTTAACGTGGTACTTAATTTTTTCTTGCTAGCCTGTAACAGAGACGCGTGCAGTTTGATTCAAAGTCCCTCCTGCCCACCACATCGAAAACTGACTGTTAAGAAGACCGAGTGCTGTGACAAATTTGAGTGCACCTGCAGCTGTATGAACTCAACAGTGAGCTGCCCCACTGGTTATTTGTCTAGGTCTCTCACCAATGACTGTGGCTGCATATCTACCACCTGCATTCCAGACCAGGTAAGGGTTTTCCAAAACTGGGGTTTCCATAGATAAGAATATCTTTTATACATGGAGTGACAATACCCCACCAGTAGATGAGGTGCTAGATGTAAATAAGTTCTAAAGCAGAGTATCAGGTAACGATACCAAGGCATTTTCAAAATATGTGCATGTAAGAAATATAAACAGTTCTCTCATGCTGGGCATGTTTTATTATTAGCCTTTATTCAGCACTAAAACTTTTTTTTTTGTGACTTTGAGGTTTTCAGAGTCACTCAAGCATTACAAATTTCAGAGATAATTCTGAAATTTGTAATTTGTTTCTGTATAACTCAGCTATGTGCATTTGGAGCAGTATGGTTACTATATTTCAGAATTGCATTTTTTTTTTCAATCATATACTAACTATTGTGTAAGAACACATCAGATCCAATCTACTTTTACCCTTTGATTATCTTTGCCTGAGGAGGCATCATATCCCATATGAACTATACTGCCACTTACAAATTTTCCCAAATTAGTGTTTGACTCACTCTGCTAACGCATCACAGGGTAAATTTGTCTTTTATTTTTTCTGACCATTTTATAAGCTAGTATACTCCATTAACCTTATGCTTAGAAGACAATTTGCAAGGCACTGTAACCTGTCCACTGGAACAAACTTATCTTACAACTTAGCTTAGGTTGCACTATCTTGCAGCTTAGATCTGCTCCTATGTTTTCTGCTCCTCAGCACTTCGTGCATAGTCATTGCATTTCTCTGTGAATCTGTTTCTACACTTATAAAACAAAAAGGTGCTCAATCTATCAATTGTGCAATGTAAGAGGTGGCACTTTTTATTTTCTGTAGCTGTGACAAAAGCGAATCAATTTTTGTAGTTCAACATAATACCTCTTGTCAGATCAACTGAAAACATCTTGTGTACACAGACCCTTCTTCATGACCTTTTTTTCTCTTCTATAATATCAGATCACAGCCACACCCTGGAGAACTCCACTGAAAGATAAAAACCTCTGTATTTATTCTTTTATGAAACAGGAGTTTTTACTGCATTTATTTTCCTTTCTTTTGCAGTACTGCCACAGTATTAAGACCTATCATTTCCACTGGGTTCAACATATTCTGTATAGTAGGTGTCATGTCTTAAAATGCAGTCTGTTAGGTCCAGAAGTGTGCTCTTTGCTGTACTGATTGTTGTATTCTGTAGGTGTGTGTGCACAACAATATTGTCTACCCCATTGGGAAAACTTGGGAAGATGGTTGTAGAGAATGTACTTGCACTGATATGAAAGATGATGTTACAGGACTTCAGATGATGGAATGTCATGAAAAAACATGTAATATGTTCTGCTCTCGGGTGAGTAACATTTAAACCAATTCATTACCCAGTGGAGCTGTGTTCTCCCCTGTACAGTGAAATAAAGACCAGAAGAGGGACATTTGTCTTTATTTGCTGCCTCAATGCAGAAACAGAGATGAGCTACGTCTTGTTCTACAAACCACCTAATTGCTTTTAAAATTCCTACATTAGGATGTACATAGTATTATTCCCACACACCTGCAAGTGTGAGCAGTTGCCCAAACAACAAATGTTCTCAAATATGAGTTGTAACACTGATACCTTCAGTGGCTGTTAAGAGCCTGCACACAATGGTCCCTAGACTCATTATAGCTGTTCCAGCTGGAATGGCTCTGAGGGAATTGCAAGGAAGGGCATAATCCTGCAATGCTTGCAGAGCCCTTTAACTACAATGCACATGTACTGCTTCTGTATTGCATTTACTGTGCTGTCTCAGATGCTGCTGCAATGTTTTGGAGTTTCTATTACCCATGTGAGAAAAGATTTACTTATTTTTTTCTGCTTGATGGCTAAACAATGAATTTCCAAACAAATATGCCATGCATAACTGCCAAGCTTCCAAATCATAGTCTATTTCCTAAACTTCTAAGCCTGTTTTTGAAGGTGTGCCTTTTTGATAAGGAGATTGTTTATAAACTCCCATTTATGTATTAACATTTAGAACAGAAAATAAAAAGTTAAGAAAAATCAGCACATGGTATCTGATCTTCCTTCTTGCTTTTAATTAGTTATATTTGGAATAGGGCTTCTCATTAGTAAATGTTACAAGTAACTTTTTGATGACTCAGAGGTGCTCTTTGTGCTTTCAGAAAGACATCAGTAATAATGTTTTTGGGACCGAAAACTAGCCTTGGCAGATAGTATATCTCTGCAGCACCCCAAGAATGACTCAGAATTGTTGTAGGAACCCGGCTTTATCTGACTTGCATGTTTCGAATTCTCGGGTGAATTTACTGTAAACTGTATTTTAGCACATTTGACTGTGCATTTTAAGTTTGACCGTGAATGTTTCAGTTATGTAAGCTGTAAATTCTCTTTTTCTGAAGTCTATTAAGCTAATCATGCCTTGGTTTTCAAATAATTTCAAGTGACTTAATATCACTGTGTTTTAATACTATTCAGCTTCCAGTTTCCTTATCAGAACCAAGCTGGACAGACTGTATGTGTGTGAACACACAAAGGTGTGATCTAAATATAAATTGTCTTTCTTTTGTTTGTTTTTTTTCCTTATTCTTCTTTTTGATTGTTTTCTTGTATTTTGTCTTGAATATTGCATAATTCCCTAGAAATATGCAATAATTCTTCTTTCAACAGTATATGATGTGTTGTAAATTCCATTATTATACACAAAGCAGTGAAAGCTATGAAGGTGGATATGAGAGCTTTCAACTCTTACAAGCAAATTCCCTCAACTTCCTTTTATAGAACAGATTTTTTTTCTAATACTGCAATGATTATGAAATATTAGATTTAAAATATCTGGATGCACTTTGGCTTATAGCCATGACTTGGTCAATAATCTGTTATTCTAGTTAAGCTTTGGAGAGGCAAAGCTATAGGTTCTGGTCGAATCAGCCTTAAGTATGCAGTCTCAAAAATATTTTCTTAAAAGAAACAAACAGAAAAGCTTGGAGGGCAACAGATCATTTTGGGGGGATGATCTGCTTCTTCTTGTCCTCCTTTAATTGTTTTCAAAGTGCTAGTGACTGAAACCCTAGCTGTTGGATTCTGGAGAGTTCTTTTTTATTTTTTATTAACTTATTCCTGATTCAGCCAATAAGCACATCAAGGACTACAGCAGTTCTGTAATTTTGTTTAAATTATCCGTAAGGGTTTTCTTTCAGTTAAGATATAATCGTATAGGAAACTGCTGACAGTGAAGACTTCCTTTAACGGTGAGTAATCACTCAGATGAACTTCAAACATCCTTCTGCTTATTGGTTTTATTTACATTAATAGGTTTTAAACTTGTGTGGGATAGTTGTTGACTGTCTCACTGATCTATGCGAAAACAGCTTACACTTTGTTTACATAAAGGAAAAAAAAACCCTTAATACATATACTATCTCCCTCACCCTGCTGAACAAATGGCACTACTCTTCTCCCAGGTATGACAAAATCACACTCAAATCTTGTCTGTTATAGAATGTAAAGAAACATTGTATTTAAGAAAAGAAAGGATATTTAACTGAGATGCACCAATCTCAAAATTCTGTAATGATATTTAAATTAACAGCAAACACAAAACTTTCACTTTTAAACATGGTATGGATCTGCTTCATTATATGTCATAGCCCCCTCCTTTTTTTCCTCTCCTTCTATCTTACCAGTTTTTGGGAAGCATTCAGATAATTGCTGTAGTTATTGCGTGTGCCACAAGGAGGAGTGGTGTCTGTGTGTCCTGGAAGCTATCTAGTAGGAATTCCTCTACATGTGCAATTCCAGTATATCCTTCTAGAGAAGCATGATGATAAAATGGATAGCAATATTCCAAATACCCTGAAGTCCCTGATGTATTTATGTTAGGAGAGTTTTCCGAGTCTCTTGATGACTGCATTAAATTAAGATAAAGAACCTTTTTCACCATGTATATAAAAGCATAATGAATGATGATTGTAGCATATGTAGACTATGAAATCTATGGCTTTAATCTCCAATATTTCAAACTGATTATTTCCTTTAAAGTAGTGATATTGGACTTCTCACACTTATAAGATGATAAGAAGATTTATTCCCGGTGTATTTTTTTTTTTTTCCTGACAGGTAATGTTAGCCATTTAAAAGGTTGTTGAACTGGATGGACCACTTGTTTGTTTTGTAATGGCTGTGTGTGGCCTTCTAGTTGTATTTTAAAATTTCCTTTTCCAAAAGCAAACAAAACAAGCCTTAAGCATTTATCTCAGGATTTTTTAGAGTTAATTTTCTAATGTGACTTCTCTTAACAGTCAGTCTTTTTTTTTCTTTTTTCTATCTTATAGGGATACAAGTATGTCATCCAAGAAGGAGAATGTTGTGGAAGATGCCAAAAGAAAGCATGTGAGGAGCAGTTGTTCTGGTCGCGGGGTGATGCGGATACTCGTTTACATGAGGTGAGCCAGTGGTGGTGTGGGCATTTCCTCTTCTAGCAGAAGTGCCCTCAAATCACCTGTATTTCAGAGAAGGCGAAACAAACAAACAAGCAAACAAACAACCAAAAAATAATAAAGCACGTGCAAGTTATTTCCTTTAAGGCAAGCAACATTGAAAAACAATGTTCTTGTATCGATAAGGTGATTTAGCCACTTGGTTTTGCTAATACACAAACTTTTTAGGCTCTAAAGAAGTTATCTTGGGATGTAAAATTAGTAACTTCAAAATAAATACTCAAAAGAATATTGGGTTGGGATGGTTTTCAGGCTGAAGATTATTTGTTTATATTATCCTAATTAATTTATATTATTCTATGGATAGCAGGCAGATTGGATAGAGGATTGCTTGCATTTCATCGAGATGTTCAAATAGGATATTTGGTGAAATGAGGACATTAATTGCCATCACTTTGCTAAAGATGATGGCTCCAGGCCAGAGCTGACTGCAGTGGTCCAGGCCACAGTTGTTCTTTGCTCAGAATAACAGTTTATTTTCAGCAGTATGTCTCATCCCCTTTTATTCCTGTTTGTCTGTATCAAAAAGTCCAAAGGGGAAAGGAGTGTATACAATGCCATTTTAAGTGTGTTGCAATAACCCTATGAGCCTGGAAAGCTCAGTGGATATTGGTTTCTTTTCTTTCCCTCAGGTTTTAGTTTTTTCATACTATTCCTTTTGTCCTGTCCCTAACACAACTGGCCAGCACAAGACTTGGCCTTCCCCAGCAGCATTAAATTGCTTAATCCTATGTGCCAGTTTGCATTTAACGAAGAAATAGGAAGTTAAATATATTTCAAATAATGGACCTCCTCAACACTCTTTTCTTCCTACAGTGTTATTCACTGTAGTGTTTCTGCATTTATATCTACATATCATAGGGAAATCTGTGCTATTAACACAGATTGTCACAGGTACTTGATTGTCTCATTTTAAAAAATGGATCATATTCTAGCCCTCCTTTTATCAGGATATTTCTTAAGAAGAATCCCTATTACCTTCTGTTTCATAAAACAAACATCCAAAAGCTATACAGTAATATTCCACCCCGTCTTACTGATTTCTGTTGGCCTAACTGAAAAATGGCTTCTGGAACTTCCGCCCTGTGAGGAAGGCTGAGAAAGCTGGGCCTATTAAGCCTGGAGAAGGCTGAGAGGGGACCTGATCAGTGTCTATAAATATCTTAAGGGAGAGAGTGAGGAGGATGGGGCTGGCCTCTTTTCCATGGTGGCCAGCGATAGGACAAGAGGAAATGGCCACAGACTAAAGCGTCAAAAGTTCCACAGGAACTTAAGGAAAACTTTCTTAACAGGGAGGGTGACAGAGCCTTGGAGCACTTGCCAAGAGAGGTTGTGGAGTCTCATTTTCTGGAGATCTTCCAAACCCGCATGGATGCAGTCCTGGGCCATGTGCTCTAGCAGACCCTGTATGTGCAGGGGAGTTGGACTAGGTGATCTCTAAAGGTCCCTTCCAACTTTAATGATTCCATGTTTCTGTATTCTGCTGTCTCTTTCCTGCTGCATATTCTTTCAACTCGTCTGTCATTAACACCAAAGTAGCTATTTAACAAATGCGAGAAAGGTACTCTTTCAATTTCTGAGCAAACATGTTTGATCTTACAGTATTGAGATGTGGGGGTTGGAGTCTCGTATTCCTTCATCTGGTGGCACAAACATTGCTGCATACTGTAATATAAAATACTACATTTTCCTGACAGGTTGGCACAGAGTGGCGATCTCCATTCAATCCTTGCATTATCAATGAATGTGTCCAAGTGAAAAATGAGGTATTTGTGCAGCAAAAGAACATTTCTTGCTCTCAAATGGATGTGCCCAACTGTACAGAGGGAAATGAATTACACTGCGACCAAATAATAGACTGCTGTCCTTCCTGCAGATGTGGTAAGGATTCATGTGTCAAGTAGAACCACTGGAGAATTAATCAGATGATGATTTATCAGCTGATTGATCTCCTATTTCTCAATTTTAATTTCAGAAGTGTTTATTATGAAAATCTCATAGTAATTTGAAGCTCTGCTGTATAATTTAGGCATTGAGTGAAACATGACCTTCTGCTATTACTTCCTTTTTCTAAGTGATATTCATTGTCTCCCCTTTAATGACCTATCACTCGTCCTACTTACTGATGCTTCAGGCAGACATGGCAGGCAAGATCTAAACTAGCAAATTATGGCATGTACCTATATTGTTAAGCAGATAAAATGGACCTTGACATGCTTCTGGCCTAGAATGCTCAGTTTTCTCCCAAACACTTCACAGGCAGGCTCAGAAACTGGAAGGTTTCAAGGTCTGCTCCATACAGGGTTTTTGGATGCCGCTGTGCTCTCTTCTGAGCATCAGTGACTATTGAGGCTGTGGCTTTCAACTATCACAGACACGGGTCACCTTATGGCCTCACTCTGGGAAGACTCACAATCATATCTTTTTTGACAAGAATAAATGCTATACTATATATACTATACTATACTATATGTAGCTAGAAGCGTGAGGAAGAAAAGTAAAGACTGCAACTTGGAGGAAAACTATGAGTGTCTCTTCTGGGTTTGAGAGGCTTGAACTGAAGGTGAAAATTCACATTGTACAATGTGCTTGGAAAAAACACCTCAGCAAGGTAGGTTTGAAGGTAGAATTCAGGATAACACTGGCAAATTACTGCCTTCATAGTCTATGAGCCTAAATTGTCTGTCTTTTTATGGATCTAGTGACATAAACTGGAATGATAGTAAGTCAAAAAGCATATTCAGGGTTTGCTAAATATAAAGGCACGTTAATGGTAACTCTAAATGGCATATTATTCTCTTTTTTAGTACCCGTGAATGGTTGTCTTTTGAATGGCACTGTTATTGGGGTAAGACTTGATTCCTGTTATTTGATATGGCAGTAAAATATTTCAATATTTTAATGAACATACCTAGTGTATAAAGTTTCCAGAAGTTTACAGGATATCTTTGTTCAGTCAAAATCTCTGCAAATGAGACTTTATAGTAAAAACAGTGATAATGGGCTCACTGGGCTATGTTCAGTTCACGACCCTGCCACAGGCTTCCTATATGACAATTAATATCTCTTCAAATGGGGGACAATAGTGTTTCCTCGTGTTATAAGGATGTGTTAAGAAACTGTGGTAGTGCGGACTGTGTGATGACTTGCAATCTACCAAACACACGGGAAACTAACTGTGAGGGATAATCTCAAAGGTGATCCTTGCCTACTTCAGGGAAAGAAAAACTTCCCTTATTTTGCATAGAGAATAAAACAGAGTAAAGAAAAAAGAAGGGAAATTCTTGCTCCACCTGTGTGGAAGAAGAGGTATTCCTCTTTGGCTATTAGCAGAATCAGGAAAGCTCATCTCCCTCACTGTTTGACCTGTGTCTCCTTTCAGGTTGCTGCTGATATGCCCTCAGAGGAATTTTTATTTTTTTCCCTCAACTGCATATTTAATGCATAGATTAAGATGTGTTTAACCCAGTCCATGACACTGGGAAGCACTGGAGTTAGGCATCTGATCTCATTTGTGCTGAATTTATCTTTGGAGAGCTCTGTCAATTGTCTATTGTTTCTCTAAATCCGTATTCTGGCAGAATCTCTGGTGTCAAGGAACTCTTAAGTATTCTCATCATTCTCCAGGGAGATTGGTCCTCTTTATTCATTTAACCTGACTTTTAAACTATGTATTCTATTGTCTATGCATTTCTTCCTTTTTCCCTTTTATTTAGAAGGAAAGTTTGCTCACATCTCTTTAGATTTTTGAGGTATGACAGAAAGAACCTCTATTTTCCTCCATATTCTTTTATTTTTTTTTCTCCATATTCTGCAGGCAGAAGCTTATCAATTTATTAGAGCTGAAGTCTTGTAATCAAATATGCTTTATTCTGTACTGGAATTACAGCCTTGTAGAATTAAACCCAAAGAGTATCTCTGATTTTCTGTCATTTCGAGAGGGACTATAAAGTGGCAAAACAAGTAATAATCCACTTTTTTTTTGACTCCTCTCTTTGTCTTCTCTATAGCTGTCAAAACTCATTGTGTTATTTTATGAAGTTATAAAGACAAAATTTGTAGAGAATGTGATACAGTTTAATAATCACAGACTCCTACCACCACCTTCTTTTATCCAGAATGCGTACATATATTCTGTATTTTTTTAAGTCTCTTTACAATTCTATACTGTTCTTTCATGAACCACATAAACATTTTTTTTCTCTTCCAACAAAATGTTTATTTGACATGTCAGGAAAAAATGGTTTCTTTCTTCTCCAGTGATTTGAAATATTTTTAAAATATTTTAAAATAAAGCATCAGAAAATTTTGAAGTGAAGTATCATGTTGGAGACGAAAATAGAGGTAGCTCTATTTTGCATATCTAAAATTAATATATTTTAGCTTCTAAATATTGCTTCATTAACTAAACCTATTTACCCTACTCAGAAAATGAACTGAGGAAAACCATATAACAAAATCTTCAACACTACTTTCAAAGATTCCTTTCTTGCTTTGCAAGCAGGGAAATAAGAAAAAGAAATGTTCATTTGCAGACTTAAGAATTCTAAGTGCTTTATTTGGAAAATGGCCTCTGGAAATTGAGTCATGATTTTTCTATTTTCTTTGGTCTAGAATTGCAACAGATTTAATGAAACAGATTTAAAGTAGCTAAAATTCTAAAATTGCTCTTTTTTTTGAGTTTTGGTGAAGAGACAATTGCTCACTGTTAAAAACTTGTTCTAATGTTTCAGGCATGGAGGCGCCTGATGGTGGATCAATGCACAACATGTCTCTGCACGCCACAGTCAATGTCTTCTCAGAGATACAGTCTGACATGTACAAAATTCAACTGTGAACCATGTCCAGTGGTAAGTGAAAGCAGCCTGGCCTTTCTGAAGAAGAATGTGTCTGATGATAAGATCATGTCACCTGCTGCATATAACCATTCATGTTATGTACAGCTCTGAGACATGTTACCTTCCTTACATTTTTTTCCTGACAGATCATGGGCCTGTGTTCTTTCTCTGCGTTAAATCAGACCAAATGCAATCTAATTACTCATAGCAAAGGCAATTCTTCATAGAACTCAGGTCCACATGTCCAGGCATTCCAGGCTGCTTAACTTCAAGGCTAAATGAGATTTGACAGAACACTGGCAACAGGAACTGCTCTGTCACCTCTCTCACATCATCTCTTCCTCTTGCACTGGTACCTCAGCTAGGTTGCTATGCTTCAGGGTTTTCATACAAATACTCCAGTCTACCTAGTAGCTCAATAATGTTTCTGCTTGATTCCCAGGCAGGTCCTAGGTGCTTTGATGGGATTGTCCTCATTAAATCTACTGACCATTTTACAGTCTCTATTTCTGCTTCTACCAGCTTCAAGAAATGAGCTTGGCTATGAAAGAAATAGGCAAATAGATCACTTCCATGACCAACAGTGACTGCCTAAGTAGTTCTGCTCAAATATATGTAGATTTCTGTCTTTGCTCAGCACTAATACCTCAGGTAAATTGAGACTTAAACAAACTGAAGAAGCTGGCTTAACCTCCCCTGTCCCAGGAGCACAAACCTTAAACAAGCTAAATTTCACAGAAAAAGGCTCAAGGGATTCCTTCTCTTTTAGCTTCTCCCAAAATAATGGTGGAAGCCAGGAGACCCATACTAACCTGTTTGATTACTGACCCTAGCATCAAAAAGCCCCCTCCCTAACAGGAGATAACATGGGATCCCCTGCTAATATCTGAGAGGCATATATTGGGTCTTGTCTGAGAGGGAGAAGTCTCTTTTAAAATCTCTTAGAATTGGAAGTAGCAATGTAGGAAATCACTTATTGTGGTTTCATCTACACTAATAAATTGAGAGGGAGATTCTAGGCCTCAGTTTCAGTCTGCAGTAACTGGTGTTGATTCCTTGTTCTCAGTGTCTCAGCTAGCCCATTCTAGGTAGTATCTTCCAGATAATGCCCAGGCACAGGACAGTGGTTAGCACGTACCAAGGCCTGTTTCCAGTAGACTTGATAAACAAGGCTAGTCTGTGCCGGGAGAGGGCAATCAGACATATGTTCAAGATTTACTGCTCCACTTGTCTGCATGGCCAGAAACAGTGCTAGCTGACCCAGTTTATGTACTATTAGGTACTGTAATGCCCCTGCTCTCCCCATTTTTTTTTTTTTTTCCAGAATATATATAAAAGACATATGTATAATATGTATGCCTCCAATCAAACTGAGTGTTTGTTGTCTTAAAATGTTCAGGTCATCATAAGCAGCCATTGGCTATGTGCAGCAGCTGGAGACATTACTGTGAGACACTTAATGTGTTTACTCAGAAGGTTCATTTCTTTTTTTTTTTTTAGTTCCCATCATCAGTTCTTTCTCTCCACTTAACACTGCTCTCTCTCTACCATGCCTTCTTCCATCATCATTCTTTTCTTCCTGTACCATTTGTCAGGCCATGTTAATTCTCTCTTCCGACCTCTCCTTTTTTTATTTTGTTCTACCCACTCTCTGCTGCTCTTAGTTTCTTGTTTCATCAGCTCATTTCTTTACCTTTTTTCCATAACTCAGATTTTCCATTCTGTCCTAATTCTCTCATTTTCCTGCACACAGTTTACTCATTATTTTGCCCTTTTCTCCTACTTTCTCCTACTTCTACTTTTCGAATTAATTTTGTAAGTTGCCTTACGTAGTATTCACTAGCTTTGCAGAAATAGTCCCTCCAGCTACATGAGAGAACCTTATGTCACCCACGGCATTTTAATCAGGTCTCTAACCCTTCTCCTCTTGTTTATTGGAACCAACCTTGCACCTTAAAGAATTTTGAATTTAGTGGACAAAACAATTCAACGATTAATGCCAACCTGTATCTAAAAGCCAAAACAAACATAACACCCCCCCAGCTAACAAAAACCCCAGCAAAATAGTTAATTTTTTTTGATAGCTATCACTTCACCTGCTGAATTTCCAAAACTATCTTCTACTTATAAATGTGGGTAGCATGCTTAAGATAAAGCAATCCCAGAGCAATGTAATCTTTACCTTCTAGAATTACAGAAGGCAAGAAATATCTGGCTCTTGCTGTGGAAAATGTATGCCAACTTCATGTGGGATCAAGCTGAGAGATGGAAGGCTAAAATATCTTCAGGTAAGTTTCAGGCCTTTTTTTTTTTCTTTTTCTTTTTTAATTTTCTTTTTTTTGTTTTCTCTTTCTCTCTTCTTTTTACTTTTTCCTTTCTTTCTTTTTCTTCCTTTATTTCTTTCTAATGGATCCAGGCAAAATGCATTTATTTTATCATTTTGAATCAGGTTGTATGGTAATGCTGCTGTCTTTTTTCTTACGTCCTAGAATTATTTCTTTAAAAAAAAGTTCATTTCTTGGTTATAAATGAAGGACAAAACAATAACAATACAAATTTCCGAATTGACAATCTAAGTGCACCTGTAGGCGTGAATTTTATAAGTGAAATCTAGCTATGTAATGAACCCAGACAATTGCTCCAAACTTACGGTAAATTCAAACCTTACTTTAAACAAGAAATTAGTAAGTGGAGTTGAAAATGTGAATCTTATTAAAAACATCTCCACTATAGTATGATTTTAAACATAAATAGATATTTTCTGGTTAGAACCAGTCAACATCTCACATGGAATGGGAGACAACTTTCCATGTTGTTTCATTGCTCATCTAAATTTTAGAGTGTATTTGTGTTTCTTCTGGCAGTGTTCCCTATTGAATCAAAAGTTAAATATGCATGTTTGTCTTTCTCTGAGAGACAGTTCAGACACCAGATTCCCAAGCTTCTCACTTAGATAAGTTTCTCTGTTATGGTGGATTTTTTTTCCTTGGCTAAGTACTGAAAGTATCATTTTTTTATGACTTTAATCGAGTTGTAATCACTAAATTATGAAAGTAAATAATCCCCATAGGAAACCTTTGTTAAGAATTATGTTTACTAAAGGTTTCCATTTATAAACTTAATCATCATGGTGTATTGATTGAATATCAGTAAAGGAATAGTCAGGTAGCATACTACTATGAAAAATTATGGTCCCGTGTTGCTTTTAAGCTAACACCCCTTAAATCTTCACAGCCAAATGAAAGTCTTCAGGATGGCTGCGACAATCACTTCTGTAAAATAAATGAGAAAGGGGAATTTATCTGGGAAAGGAGAATTACCGGCTGTCCTCCATTCGATTCCAGAAGATGTTTGGCTGATGGTGTAAGTAGCGGAATGGGTCATGTTTCCATGTTCTCTAACAATCTCTGCCATGTTTATGCTTCTGTATATATATCTACTTTACGTATATTTGGGGTGGGAAATCTCAGCCCTTCATTCTCCTCCCTTCCAAGAAAATTAACTATTATAGCTGTAAAGGTGATTGTATTTGCTCTAAGTACTGATGGAAAGCGTAGCTTTTTTTTTTTTCCCTAAATAAACAAAACAAAAACCTTCATGTATGCAAGTTCAGTTGTTTAGTATAACAATGGCATCCCACTGCAGTGTAAACAAATATTACATTTTTCCATTTTTTTCCTTCTCCTTGAATTACTAGTATTTTTCTTCCAGAAATATATTTTTCTATATTTTTTTAAAAAGTAAAACTCAAATTTGACAGATGTGATACTTTATGTTCACTTGCCTATAAATGTAGAGTTATTGGGAGCAGACATGTTTACATCTACACTGCTAAAAATATTGGGAGGGATAGTTTAAATGCTTTTCTTTCTTATGTGAACTTCAGATTTAGCTATATGTTTAACTGTGTGTTTAGCAGTGTGTTTTATCACTGTGGATACTAGAAACCTATTTGTATTCAACATTTTTACTGTTAAAAAATACTAATATAAGTTAAGCTAGAAGAAATATTTTACAGTTTTGAACTTATGATTTCATTGTTGCAGTTTGAAGGGAGGGCCAATTTGTAAGGGATGAAATCCCTTTTATTCCAGGTGATTCTCAAGGCTTAGAGGGATTTGGAGTGGCGGGACTTCTCTCTTAATATGGATACCAAATACTGTGCTAACTACAGGCCCAACTCTGGCACTAGCGGATTCACGAACAGTCTGTTGACTCTAGGTCCGATTGCTTTCAAAACAATGAAGGGAGTTCACGAATAGTATGATTTATTCAAGTACAACATTTAGAAAACAGGTTTCAGGTGTCAGTACAGGAAATTCTCTAGGACAGTGTGGGGTTCTTAACTAGCATCTAGTGTACAAATTCACAATAATCGCTCACGCAAGAAGATGGGAGAGGGATCTCAACTCAAGGATTCTCCTCAGGTGATGTCCCGACCCAAAGGTAGGAAAGGAGTTCAGTCCGTTGACTGATCCAGAAATTACAATGGAGTCTTCCCTCTCCGTTCATTTCCATCCTTAGTTCACCTTTTATGTATTTTCTTTTACATTTAGGTGGAGATTGAGTGACTCCAGTCATACTTTCATTATTGATTGGTTTTAAAGTTGCTCAAGTAAATCAAAAATCTAGAGTGCACGCTCAGTGAGGAGTGGTCATGCCTTGGAGGCAGGTAACTTTGGAGGTGGAGGTGTGTATTGGTATTATGAGATTAGAATAAGGAAAAGTTTGAGCAAAGTCCACCAGGAGGGACTGATCTGGCACTATTTTGGCCCAGTCCCAGTCAGTTTATCATACTGTGCGGCTTATGAGCTGCATTTTATAACCTTTACAGGGAGTTTGATCATGGTGTCTTCAATCCACTCTACCCTCCATTCACTCATCATCTGCATGGCACCATCAGATTACCTGCAGGGAATCCAACCAAGTTTGGCTGTGGTGTCTCCATTTTGCTCCAGTCTTCATTTACTCTTATTAGTGTGTGCTAGGAGTGCAGATTGTATTGCTGAGGGAAACGTGAAGGAGTAGTTTCCATATATACCAACCATCCTGGATGTAGTAACTGTCCCTCACCTCAAGCAAGCCTCTGTAATACCATAACTTTTGTTAGGGCTAAGTTTTTCTCTAATTTCCCCTTTCTCAAGGAATTTTCCCACATTCCTTTGATAACAACTGATTAGAAATAATGGACTATTGTAAGCTTTTGACATCTTTAATTATAAATGAAAAGTTTATAATGAAAAGATGATTTCTTATGTAGATTTAGATTCTTGTATAATACAGGAAAGTAATTTTGTTAGGTTATTCTGTTCTAAATATCCTTTCATATTGCTCCAGTAGAACAATTGAGTTTGAGTTGTTCCTAAAGAAAAGTCTTTTTTTACTTTGTTTTTCCTTTTAGGGCAGAATTGCAAAAATTAGCAATACCTGTTGTGATACATGTAAGTAAATAAGCTGAAAGACTCGTTTGGAAATTGCAGAAAATGTAATAGGGTATATTTTCTGGGTACCCTGGGTAGTAAGCTAAGCTACTTGATTTTAGAGATTTAAAGAATGCAGTAAAATTCCCTCTCTGATTTGCGTATTGTCATTACATTTTTTTCAAGGAGAACATATGTCTTGACAGTATTCACAGATATTTGGAAAGAAATAGACACACTTCACATTGACAGTATGTACTGTCATTCCGAAGTTAATTATGAATGTTTATTCATCTATGGTATAAAATGCAGTGGTTGACAGCCACATAACCTGACACTGAATAGCTGAGGCAGCCACTTCATGAATAATGAATGGCCTTAAAATGTATTTAGAAAAAACAGCTTGTGAAAGTAATGTAGTTGCAATTGACTGTGAGTAATGTAATAACCAAGAAGGAGTGTGGGAATGCATATCAAAGGGGCCTGCTTGAATGTGTCTTAAATGCTACATTTTGAAAATGAGTCCTGCCACTCCTACATTGTTGATAATCCAAATATCAGGCTACAGTTGTAGGATGTTTGCTTACATGACGAAGCATTGCAAGTTTGGGTTCAGAATATCAACACCTTTCCTGCCATCCATCATCTCTTTTTTGCTCTATGCCTGTGCTAATGAATAAAAGATGGCCAGCAGAGAAGCCCATTAATGCATTGCTACAATAACTGCTGTAATCATACCCATGATGAAGGAAGTTATCTCCACAAGTGTTTGCTGCCATTGACTCTCTATATAATCACTGAGTTCCTGTTCAAGAAAGAGAAGTCAGAAAGCTATTGAGATAGGCTGTCATCAAATAGCTCAACCAGGTAATTTAGTTGAGAAGTTTAATCTACTAGGCTGTAAGTAAAGAACATTGTCAATAATCAGTTAAATTAAATGAACTTTAACATTTAAAAACATGTACTAGCTGGATGGCAGGACTTAGAGGGTGGTGATCAGTGACGCAGTTTCCAGTTGGAGGCCTGTGGTTAGCCATGTCTCGCAGGGATCAGTCCTTGATCCAGTCCTGTTCAATTTATTCATTAATGGCCTGGATGAAGGGACGGAGTGCTCTCTCAACAAGTTTGCTGATGATATGAAACTCGGCATAGTAGCTGATAGCCCTGAGGGCTGCATTGCCATCCAGAGAGACCTGGACAGACTGGACAACTGGGCAGTGAGAAACCTTATGAAATTCAACAAGAACAAGTGCAAGGTCCTGCACTTAGCGAGGAATAACGCCAGACACCAGTACAGGCTGGGGATTGACCTTCTACAGAACAGCTCTGCAGAGAGGGTGTCATGGTGGACGACAAGTTGACCATGAGGCAGTAGCGTGCCCTCATGGCCAAGAAGGCCAATGGGATCCTGGGGTGCATTAAGCAGAGCGTCTCCAGCAGGTCGAGGGAGGTGATTCTGCCCCTCTACTCAGCCCTGGTGAGGCCGCACCTCGAGTACTGTGTGCAGTTCTGGACTCCCCAACACAAGTGTGATGTGGAGCTGCTGGAGAGAGTCCAGCGCAGGGCTACAAGGATGATCCGGGGCCTGGAACATCTGCCCTATGAGGAAAGGCTGAGAGAGCTGGGCCTGTTCAGCCTGAAGAAGCGAATGCTGAGAGGGGATCTGATCAGTGTCTCTAAGTACCTCAAGGGAGGCAGTGAGGAGGTTGGTGCTGGCCTCTTCTCAGTGGTGGCCAGGGATAGGACTAGAGGAAACAGCCACAAACGAAAGCATCAAAAGTTCCACAGGAACTTAGGGAAAATTTTCTTGACAGTGGGGGTGACAGAGCCCTGGGAACACGTTGCCCAGAGAGGTTGTGGAGTCTCCTTCTCTGGAGATCTTCCAAACCCGCCTGGATGCCACCCTGTGCCACATGCTCTAGGGGACCCTGCGTGTGCAGAGCGGTTGGTCTAGATGCATCTACATGGAAGGGTACATACAAGTGTTATCTTGTTACCCTGCCTGCGAGTTAAACGAACAATGTTCTTTTGAACTGTCTTTAAACAAAACCAAATAACATGAAAACAAACTCCTATGGAAACCAAGGCAGATATGAGGTGGTTTGCTGTCTTTAAAATAAATCAGTAAATCAGAAAGAAGCAAGAGAGGGACTCTAATCTGAAGCAGAACCTTAAGGCTGCAGTATGGTGTATTCATACCGCTCTACATTAATTATTATATAGAAAAAAATCTTATTCTCCTGTTAGGAGTCTTGTCAGTAGTGGTATCTCACCACTAACACTTTCAGCCTTAGAAGAAGGAAAACAGAAGGATTTTTTTTTCATCAGTTGTCAGTATTGTCAATAAATTTTGGCAATTTTATTTACTTTTAATTTGGTAGGTGTGAAAGAAGAATGTCGACCAATAAGTAACAGAGTGCAGTACAGAAATATCAATGGATGCATAACGGAAAGGGAAGTGCCTATTTCTCACTGTGAGGTAAGGTAAAAAAAGCAAAAGAAGCCCCCACTCACCTTCTTTCATATGCTTTATTTTTTTTTCGCAAAGGAAGACTTTGGCTTTCTCAGGGCTTCATTCAATAAATGCTTTCTGCCCTTCTCATAGATTGGCTTATACTGTGTGAACCCCATTGGCACTAATTTCCTAAAGTGATTTGGTGAAGTTGAGTGTTCTCTATTCAAGTTGATAGAAAAAAAAAAGGACACACGTTAAGGCACAAAGTATTTGCCTCTAGTACAGGCTTTATTAGGACTTTCTATAGAGAAGAAAGTTTTCATCTCAATATTCATGAACTGTTTTTTCAGATGTGAGTGTAAGGTTAAGCTCACATATGTCTCTTAAGCTCTAAATTTGGGTTTTGAGAATCTATATCAGTATTTAGAAGCCTGATGTTTTACCCAAGATTTAACCTTGAGCTCTGTATGACTTCTGTTTTCACCTGAGCACTAGACTGTTCTGAATTTTTCTTGTATTTCTATAATTGGATGAAATATAATATATTTAGATATAATTGGATAAAATCTGAATGCTATCGCATTTTGTTGCCCATCACTCCTTAGAGATAATAGAGAACTTGAAAAAAATTGAACATAATAGTCCTTCCAGATGTTCCTGTCCCTGAGACTGGGAACCAAAAAGGGCATTCTCTCCACAGAAAAATTGTAAGAGGACAACAGCTCACTTTGAAATAGTCATGCTTTATACAGGAACAATATACAGTCTTTATACACAAATTATACAAGGACAGGCAGCCAGAAAGTTTGGCTTTTGCCTGATCTTGAGCATGTCATCCTTAGCTCGAGATGTAGGCAAAATGTGCCTTTCCCTTTCCTATGACTACTGGAAAAAGAGCAGAAACAGAGAGGAAAAGTATTGAGACCACATACGTAAGGAGTTTTCAAACAGATAAGTAGATAAGGGCTCCCATTTGCTATTACACAACACTGACTTACACTGAGGGGGGAGCTTTAAGAACAAAAACATCAGAAAATACTTACTTTCCAAAAGAAAATTGTTATCCTCTTCTCTTGTCTGCTATGTTAGTGGTAATTAGGTCTTTAGCCATAAATTCATACATATTTCAGTTTTACAGCAAAACACTGTACTCTGGGCAAAGAAGTCCATGGTTGTTTCCAAGGGAAGAATGGGAAGAATCTAGATTCTGGTATTATTGAGGTCTGCTGCTATTGAACATTTGTACCTCTTTTTCCTCTTAGGGTAAGTGTGGAAGCAATACCAGATACTCCATTCAAACGGGCAGATGGGAAGATGTGTGCAGCTGCTGCACAGCCACTCATACCACCACAGTCATGGTCCCCCTGCGGTGTGCCAATGGCACGGTAGTGCAGCATTATATCCCTTCTGCCTCTCGGTGTGAGTGCCGTTCTCGGAAGTGCACAGACTGATGGTTCCCGAGAAGCCAGTTCATTTAATCTTCGAGTATTTTGACCAAGAAACTTTACAGTGCAAGCCTCAGTTTCTCTCTGTAGAATATTTTATCCAGTAGATTTCTGACTAACTAATTGTATCAACACAGCAAGCAATAAAACTTACTAGCACAATGGAACATTATTTTCTGAGTATTCTTTGGATGGTTTAAAAAAGAAATATTTAAGATTATGTTGCTACTTTTCATCTTCACTAAGAAAATAACTCATGTAATTAAGATTATGCCACAGTAGCAGGAACAATTTATTCTACTGAAAGAGTATAAAGCATTTAATACTGTCTTCATAACTACTACATTTAGATTCTCAACTGCAGGCCTGAGTGACACATTGTGGAGTTTTGACTTTTTTGGTCTTTAGCCCCGTTCCTTCTCTCTTCCCACCCTCCTCAACATCATTGTCAGGGATTTTGGCCATTATGGCATAAGACTTAAGAGTTCACAGCAGGAGGATTATGTTGTTGGTACATAACCAATACTGCCTATGGATTAGGAGCTCAAGTATTTTTTGCAATGTATACTTTTTTTTTCCCCAGAAATTGTAATTGTGTGCCAAAGAAACTGCATGCCATAGACAGCTTTTATAACTGCATGTCCTCAGGGCTTGTGAGCAGGCTGACAGACAGTCCATTCTTATGTACGTCAGCACTTCCACAAGTCAACTTTGAGAGCAAAATTCATCACTAATCTGTAGGCATACATTTGGAAAAAAAAAGGTCAGTGATGAAATTTCTCTCAAAGTTGATTTGTAGGACTGCTGAAGTACACAGTAAGGACTGTTTCCTTCATTCTTTTTCACTGAAGAAATGAGGACTTCCTCATGTACAGGCAGCCTAATCAAGAGCCTTGCTCTTCCTTCATCATGCACCATAGTGCATTCACCATACTGCAAGAAACCAGAAAGTTGCTGTTCGTTTTGAAGTCATGAAATTAAATCTCAAAAACAAACAAACAAACAAACAAACAAACAAACAAACCCCTCATTTTCCTTAGCTGCCTCCAAGCCAGGTACCAAGTCTGTTATACTATTTTTTAATATAACCAAGCTATAGAATTGTTTATCGTAGAATCATGGTTGGAAAAGACCTTCAGGGTCATCAAGTCCAATCTAACTTGAACTTCCTTTGGCATAACTTGAGGCCATTTCTTCTTGTCTTATTGGTAGTTATTTTGGAGAGGAGACTGACCCATGCGTCACTCCAACCTTTCGGGTAGTGTAGAGCATGATAAGATCTCCCCTGAGCCTCCTTCAGACTAAATAATTCCAGCTTCCTTAGCTCCTCCTCATAAGGCCTTTCACCACCTTTGTTGCCTTTCTTTGGACATAATCAATGTCTTCCATGTTAGTGAGGGGCTCAAAACTGAACACAGTATTCAAGGTGTGGCCTGACCAGTGCTGAGTACAGCGAAGATGATCACTTCCCTAGTCCTGCTGGCTACACTTCCTGATACAAGCCAGGATGTTGTTGGCCTTCTTGGCCATCTGTGTGCATTGCCGGCTCATGTTCAGGTGGCAGTCAACCAACACCGCCAGATCCTTTACTGCCATGCAGTTCTCCAGTCACTCTGCCCAGCATTGGGCAGAGTGACTGGAGCATTTGTAGCATTGCATTGCATGGGCCATTGGTTAATGCCAGGTTTAATTTATTTACCACTTCTAAGATTTAAATTTTCCATGGTGTGATCAGGCCACTGAAGAAAATACTTGAGAGGGGAATGGAGCAAAGTGCCAGTCAAACAATTAAACTGAAAAGTAATAACTTCTCACTATACCAAAACAAACATGCAAGCCAGGGATAAAACTTCATTGTGTTTGGATTTTTGCAAGACAGAAGTATTTTGACTTCGGATAGACTGAATTGCTTCACTTTGCTGATCCAGAAATGGGAAGGCTGCTTTTAAATTAAATAAATATTTCCATCACTTTGTTATGAGATCAGTAAGACTTGGGAATAAGTTACAGTTTTCCATTCAATTTGTATAATTCTTCCAGCTCCAGCAGAAGTGGCTCCAAACCATATATAGAAGCCAAACTAGAGGATAAGAATACTATCGAGAAGCTTAGCAGAAAAGGTCAGGAAATCAGGATGTCCCTGTGCAGTTTTTAGTTTGGCATCTGTAGAGGACATTTTAGAGGACATTATTTACCACTTGGGAAGAAGGAACACATGAACAATGTCATATGTTTAGATGGATTGAAATGCCTACCACATATGCAAATGACTCTCTTTAGGAACTCCTAGCAGATGCAGTAAAATTTATTCTGCACTTTCAACTAAAATACCCACTTATATAGGAACCAGGGAGATCCCTTTTCCCCCTTTCCCACCTAGCTGTGGATTTTATACATGTAGTATGTATATCCTTTCTTCCCTAAGTCATTTATCAGAGGACATTTATGTGCCTCTATTTTTTCTCTCATAGGAACAAAATATCTGTCAAACACATTAACCACAGAAACCTTTCAGAGAGGAACCAAGTTTGATTAGCACCAGTCCCACTTACTGCAGCAGGTCTCTGCGCCTGATTTTCCTCCATCCTCACACTGTATCTTCATTGATCTGCTTCAGAGATTAAGCTTTCTGTTGAAGTCAATTTGGGTCATGTAGGTAATCAGATGCACAGCAACAGAACTGAAGCTACAAATAAGCAACTCATGGAAAACAGCCTATAGCGTGTCAGAGTAGGAGCAGATACAGATAAGAAGCAATTTCTTCCTCTTCCTTTGATTACGCAGGGATATCCTCACTCAGACAGTTTTGGCTTGTGAAATTTGACAAGATTGCAGCCTAGTGTTTCACGGCTGCAGACAGTCCTTCTAATCAAGTTCCAGCTTATCAGCTGGTGAGGACACATGGAAACATTCATAGGGTAGAGGCCCAAGCAGATAAACACAGCCAGGATTTCTGACCACTAGCAAAGTAGATGGACAGCATTGAATTAAAGATCTCTCCTACAAACAAACAAACAAACAAACATTCCTGCTCTCATTACTTCTCTCTCAATTACCTATAAAGGTCTGGTGGATGTATATTTTTTCTAGACAGAAACAGAATACACTGAAGATTTTGTGCTTCAGACCCGAACAGTTAGGTTTTTTTCCTAAGGAGCTTCATATTAGTCAGCAGGAAACAAACAGGAATTTGGTTACAGGATTAAATTCACAGTAGATGCAATTCAATGTAATTAGATAAACAGATCTGTATTAAGAGTTTATACCAGCTCAACAATATGCTGTGCTATGTGGCTGTTCTTCATATTCCTTGGTTGCAATTCTGCTTTAAAGCAGGACAGAGCAGTGCAGTAAGTCAGAATTAACTTCAGCAACAGAATCTAGGCTTTGAGTACACACCATTTAACTCGCACAACTGTTCACAACTCTTGCTGTTCTTAACTTCTGAACTTCACTGTTCATGAGTCTTACCTGTTTGAAACTCTACCAGTTTTGGGTTTTCAACAACTGCTTCAGAACACATATCACCACTTCAGATGATCAGTGTTGTATTGGCGAATGTGTTACAAGATAGATTTACAGAATATTAAGTGGATTTGGGCAAGACTCTTATATAAACTCTTAATTATTAAAAACATGTAAACTCTCTACTAACTTTTGCAGACTTTCAAGCACCAGTCCTCTTCCACAGGTGAAACACAATCTGCTGTACTGGTGTTATTCATCATATTCATCGCATTTTCAATTATCCCTAGGTGTTTCATGCAACACACTGATGCCCAGATATGATTTACTTCTATATATGATCTTCGTTTTACTCTGCTGCATATTGCTTACTATCATATTGCATCCTGCATATATTATTTATTACCTGTGTATATTATTTATTACCTGTATTACCTGTAATAGAACCATCCTTATGGCTTATGGGAGCCAGTCATTTGATCCAGGGAAGGTAGACTTTTGTGACCACAATGATCACTGCAGCACCTGGCTCTATACCCCTATACTTCCTCAGAATTAATTGGTATGCCTTTCTGTCTTAGCATTTAGTTGGTATGAGATGCAATATGTATATTAAATAGCAAGTTTCCAACAAGTTTTCATTCCCTTCTCTGAGAGATAAGCATATACAAGCAAAGGTTTGATATCTATCCAGGGTGTAGACTAACTGATCATAAAACAGCAAGGCAAAAAAAATCCCCCACATTTTAACATTTGCTCTCCTTGGAGTACTTTCTGATACCATTTTGCTACCTGGTGGTTAACATGAACTCTATGTGATTGCACGAAGAATGACATGCACCAAGATCTGGGCAGATGTGAACATTTGATCAAATTTAACAAGCAAAAAATGATTCATTTGTTCAAATGAAAGAGGTGGTTATGTAATTAAAAAGTTTCAGAGATTCAATCTCAAAAACTGCAGGCATCAGCTACTGTGCATTGGCTGCTTTACAAAACTGTATAAATTAACATTCCCCCATGCAAAATAGTTTACACATAGCACCTGGAAGCAACCTTATTTCTGGGATCTAATGGCTTTTACAGTCTTTTTAGAAGATGAGGCACCTGGCTGGATCCCTCTTTCACATCTGAATGCATTTTTTAAATGAAGTTCTGAAACAATCATCATAGACTAAGATGTTAAGAAAGAATATGATTTCATACCTGTTGATCAAAGGTGCAGGATTTAGGAAATAAAGGAAATCTCACCCCTTCTCCTTTTAAATAAAACCTCTAACATAACTTCAGTATAAATTACATGTTAAATTCCTTCTGTAGCACTTCAATTTAGCCAAAGTAAAAAAACTGAACACTATCTAATTTAATCTCATTCTTTTCAGCCAGTCTATAGCTAGCTCATTACCTTTTGTTACCATCCAGTTAAGAATTGTCTAGAGCGTAACCATTTCTTAGACTTACTGAGAAAAAAATTAATGCACCTGACCCAAGTTTGAGTGATGTCAGTCATTCTGCTCCCCATACGAGCTCAACACCACTGATAGCTTAGCTTAGTTAGTATATTTGCGAGCCTCTAGTCTCTCTTCACTCCATGATAGACACCTACTCTTGCAGGTCATAGTGACTGATACTAACTTGCAAGTATAATAACTTATTTAGTTCATGCAGTAAAATACTATACCTCATTCAGTCGTGGAGCAAATCTGTTTCCTCCTCCCATACTAAGGCAAATGTTGTAGTTTTTAGCATATAAACTGAAGACTTGAACTTCCCTCAATTATCATTATCATATAAAAACCTTCCCTCAGAAGATTAATGACAATTCCTCCCAATACTTTGCTTAAATCTTAAGATTGAAGGCTAAACAGGATCTATCAGCTAGTTTGATTATACAGTTGATTACAAGATAATCCAATGAATATTTCATGCATGAATGACTCTGCAGTGTCCAGGCAATCATGTAACTTGAGATGCAAACTTACTTATAAAAAGGTTTTCACCCTTACCTCCTATCTAGAAGTACTGGCAAACCTGGGAGTACAGTCCAGGATCACCTAAACCTTGAAGCAATGATTTTCCGGACAGAGCTAACTGTTGAAGAGTTTTTATTTTTCATTTGTTTTCTTTTCCCTTGTGGTTTTTTTTTTTTTTTTTTTCCCCAAACTTCACAAGGAATTAGGAGAAAATATTTCTACCGCTATACTGTTTGTTGAGGCGTTGTGAAGCACAAAGCCAAGACACTGGGTTTCCAGCAGAGTTGATACAGTAGCAGTTGCTTGTGTGTGGGTTTTTTTGTTTGTTTGTTTGTTGTTTTTCCCTCCATGAGGGGAGCCTCCATGATGGTAAATACTGAAACAGAAGTTCTGGCTAATTAGCTTCAATTGTAGTTTGCTTAAAGCAGGATCAGTCTGGAATGGAAATAGCTGCTGATGCTGCTGACAGCTTAAGCTAGTGAAGAAGCGGCTTATGCACAAAGTCAGCATAGTCATATCCCATTAGTACTGTTACCGCGTTCAGGCAAACCAATAGACAACATGGAAGCACATACACCTGGTAAGTTCATTCTTTGCTTTTTTTTTTTTTTNTTTTTTTTTTTTTTTTTTTTTTTTAACTGCTATTTATGAATCTGAATAGGTGCAGACAGAGTGGGGAACAGCAAAAGGGCTGCTTAGAAAGGTCTTTAGTGTTTTCTTTCAGGGTGTTTTCAAATGAACAAATAAATGAATCCCTCTCTCTGCCTTCCTCTTCTTTGGTGGGGGACACTTCAGAAACAAAATCAAACTGTGAAGCTATGGTCCAGGTTATATGCTGGCAGCTAAAAGAAAACGTACGCAGTATGAATCTTTTCTGAAAAAAGCTGTGGGTCAGTGTTGTGATACATGTAGAAAAGGTAATTATTAAGCAAATGCTTTGTGCTGGGCTTCTGCTGCTGTCTACCACTAATTTTCATTATTTCAATACAATCATGGGAGGGAAAGGAGTGAGAAGTATCTTTTTTTGAGTGGTGTGGTTTTTTTTTTTTTTTTTTTAGCTTTCACCTCTGCTGTGAGATCCAAGCTCTCATGCAGCTCACTGAGCTCTTCTACCTGGCCCCCTTTACAACATTATTGTAGCAAACTACAGTGGGCAAAAGTCATTGGATATAAGTCCTAATTCTTATCTCTGTAGCTTTATTCCCTCACTGATGGAGTAATTCTCAATTTATATTGAATATAGGAAAATCAGGTTCTTTCTGTAAGCTATAGAGAAAATGTAAAAACGAAAACTGAGAAGCGTGTGAAGTTATACACACAAATGTAGGTCCAAATATAGATGCAGGCTCTTTAAGTCTTTAGTTAATGCAACCATCCATAATAGAGCTCACTGGTTTGTTTTATATCCTGTGATTCTCATGTCTTTTTCCATAAGTCATCTCTGCCTTTTGGGGGAATGGAAGGGGAAATCCTATGTATCTAGGATACATGTGTAAAACTACAAACAAACTTTTATTGATGCATGCTTATTTCCCTGTATTTTCTTAATTAATTTTGCACTATAACTAATTTCTCTTCAGTTTAGCTATGCGCTAGTCTGAAACAAAAGGAGTGTTTCTGAAGGGCTGATCATTATCTGTCAAGGGGGAGAAGTTTCTGATGCCAAATAAGACCAGGACAAGATATCAAAGGCAGCAACAAAACACAAACCAGTGAAAAGTCCAATGCAATAGCCTGAAATTTTTGCTTTGAATGCATCTGGAAGAAGTTTATTGCCTAAGCACTCTGTTAATGTTACATCTTCAAGATAAGCAGGCCGTACATATGTGACTGCACACTTTGCAATGCAAAGCCTAGCTGTAGCATACGCAATGCTACTTCTTCCAATAGGAGAAGGATACGAAGCTATGATAGCTTTATCTGCTGTTCACTGATCAGGAAGTAAGGTGCTTTCTGTCTCCAGACAGGTTTCCCACTTTATATTCTTTATCTTCCATCAGATTTTACTGCCTTCATTACTGATCTTTCATGTTAATTGTTCTTTAGGAGAATCTCTGGCCTGCACCATGTGCTACAGGTAAGCATCCCTGGTAACGCAGGTGCATTCTTCCTATGCACAGTGTCAGGAGGGAGAGCTCCCTTGCATAAGAACTCATCAAGCACAGATATGTCCAGCGATGGCTATGGCCATGGCTGCCAGGCCAGACAAAGCCAACCTTGCTCTCACTTGTCTTTCATTCTTTGTTGAGGCCTCACAGTGCTGTTGGAATTTGGTTTCTTGCAGCAGCTGAGGCACAGGCCTCACTTCCTCCAGGACTTGTTCATGGAATATTTCTTGACTTAAAGACTTCTTGAATATGTATTTGTGCAAAAGCTCATAGAGTTATGGACTCTATCACTCTTACTGTGCAGATCTTCATATTAGCAGTCTCCTGAGCCATAATCTCAGTGGGTATTCTGAAGAAGGATGAAACTACCATTGTGCCAGAATTGCTTTTTCTGTGCAGTCTCACCAAATTCAGCATAGCTACAACACAGTGTGATGTACTCCACTGTGTTTTCCACCATAAGTGCATTTCAAGAATTACAAGAATTTAGGTAATTGAACTAGAACTCTCACCTGTAGTTAGATGAGAACCCAGCATGATACAAAACACAAAAAATCTCAAAATGGAGGGTATGAAGTCATGAAGTCTACCATTAGAGGTGGCTTCTGGTAAGCAGAAGTACCGAAGTGGCCTAGAGGATGCACTGGGATCATGTGGAGCAGGGGCTGTTAAGACGAAGGTAGATAGTACAGCCTCTCAGAGTCTCATGTCTAGTTTCTAAACCCATTACAGTTTTCCAGCCATATCCCGTGGACAGAGAGACTTCCATAGTAACAAAGGTAGAGATGTAGATGAAGAAGAGACTAGAGCAGACACAGGATTGTGAATGAGGTAGAGCCACAAACATTGTTGTCCTTTAGGTTAGCCCCTCCCCACTTGTTTCCACACAGCTGAATTGCCATTAAGAAGCAAGCAATTCGGACTTCTAGTCTGTGATTTGAGCACTGCTTACTGCAGATGGTAAAGATGAAAATCACCTTTGAGAAGTTCTGTTTAATGCCCTTTCCAGTATGGCTACATCTCCTTATCTGGACACTGCCATAACATTCTGTTCCAAATGCCACAACGTGACCCTCCAGAACACTTGCCAAGGAGAACCTTTTGGGCAGGAATCACCATCTCAGTTGTGTCCCTTTACATTTGACCATACCTCTTTTTTCCCTTCTCTTCCCAGTCTTCAAGACTTCAATCTCTGTTACAGAGTGTAGTTGCTATGAGGCTGACTTTAGAAGCAGGTGCACACAAGGGTACCAGACATCTAAATAGGTTTTAAACCAACCCTATGAAAGGGACACTGTATTTCTGGAAGTTAATGGTAAAATTCTATTTTTTTCCTTCTTTTATTCAAACACAAGGAGTATTTGAATAGCAGTGAAGTATGCAATTGTTAGTGATAATTGCACTATTATTAGTACATACTAATTAGTACATTACTAATAGTACTAATAATGCTAAATTATGGCACTGTACAATTATTGTACACAGTTATACGATTTTCTACAATTATTAGCATATAATTACTGCAAGAAGTAAAGTATAGCTTTAACTGTGGCTACCTACAAATAGTAAATTCAACTAAAATCTACCCTTCAAATAGATGCAAAAAACCCCCAAGCTTACTAAACAATACTCCTAAACTGCAGATGTTTTGAACTAGCTTGCAGAGCAGACTGATCAAATGTATGATAATTGCTGTGGTGCCTTTCAGAAACACAGCCTATATACACCCTGAATTTTTTCTGGGTAGGGAGGGCAATGAACGAAAACAAGCCAATATATTTTCCTTGAGCAGACAAACTGTATAAAATGCATTCTGCATTTGATAATCTCACCATTGATAATCTCTGTCTTTGATAATCTCACCATCTGGATCCCTCAAGTTAATTGGTTGTTACTCACGATACAACACAGAGGTAGGGTCTAATTGGGTAGGGTCCTTACTGAACACCTCCTGAGCAGTGGCTCTTTCAGAGGGATTTTGTGTTTCTATTTTTAGCAGTATGTGCAGCTTCTGCACCTTAGACAGAAAACTGGTTGGTGAGGTCAGTTGGTTTGCACATGATAACCCTTCCTTTTACACAAAGGAGTGCGAAGAGGCTGAATGAACGTGTAAATGGTTCCCATTCTGGCCATGATGTGACACTGGAACTAGTGCTGGTCCAAGAGCTGGGCACTTTCTCAGTGTCTTCTGTGAGCTTTTGCGGGACGCAAGTCACGACTCTTGAAGGCTTCAATATGAATCAAGCAGAAATCCCTTTATTCGGGTTACAGAGCGATATTTATATTATAATAATTGCAGAGTCAGCTTTGCCACAGCTCGGCAGTTAATTTGATTGGTTACATACTACTGTTCCCGTGCGCACTAACATAATGATTGGCTAAAGGCATCTGTTCACGCATCCTTCTCACTGGAATACAGGTGATCCTGTTGAGCTCATCCATTCCCATATTTGGAGTTCCTGCTTTCCTGCTTGCTCCACAGTTCGAGTTCTTTAGTTCTTTGTCTTAAGTCCTTGTAGACTTAAGCAGTTTAAGTTTCTTGCTACTTTGTCCTCAGTGTCTTTACCTCTTTCTTCTCGGTGTCTTTACCTCTTTGTTCTCCGTGTCTTCTTTGTTCGCAGTATCTTTATAGCCTTGCAGAATCAGCACGGCCTGCAGTTATGCCAAGACAGTCTGCAGTCATGTCAAGACAGTCCTGCAGTTATGCTAAGAGAAGAGTGAGTTTTGATAGGCCATAAATCCATATTCTTCTAAAACCATTACTACAAGCTTTGTCTTGGAGGTGTTTTGGGTTTGAAAGCCATTTGCAACTCTACGTAATTTGACTGGAGAGAAGTTACCAGTGATGTTTCTACAATGAGCATAGATCTGAATACAAGCTTTACAGGTTGTATACAAGAATCACTCTGCTGCTGTTCACAAAAAGCTTGTTTCTGTCAATGTTAACTCCTTTTAGAATATTTACAGATTTAATACACAGAGATAGATATCCTAGAGGTTGACAGGGTATACTGATGTTAGGCAACATGTGAAGTACTGTAGCACCACAGACAAGGGCAGTTACAGGTGGAAGTCATTCAGAATAAAAGGTTTTGGTTGAGTTGGTTTCCTATGGCAAGATGAAAAGTTTTTGGTAGAAGAAGCATCTTTAACTGTGGCATAGAAATTGCATTTTCATTCAAAACCTTGTTCTGAAAGGAAATCCCGATCTGTTTCAGTTATTTACCAAGGTTAACCTAAGGCTCATGACACAGTTCATGAAGGCTGGGAAAAATAACGAAATGAAATAATTTTATTAGAAATATAGTGCAGAGTATGGCTACTGAGAGAATGGCTACTTAGACCCACCTAAAAGAACTGCATAGCAAATTTTTTGACTGTGTAAAGGTTTTGTGAGTTATCCTAGGCTTAGCTGAAAATACTGGAGAAACATTTGTGTAGCTCTGGAAATAAAATCTTCACTTATTAATTATGTGCCTCAAGATTTTGTTCATGTTGTCATTGTGACTCACTTTAATGAAGCGCATATTTGAAGCACAAGTGCAGGTTTCCTTGAGAGAGCTGAAAAGGGTTGGTTAGTAAGAGGGAGAGGAGGAGAGAAAGAGGCCAAAATTTGCTATTGCCACTTGTAAGGAAGGATCCTTTTAGTTGAATTATCTCTTTTAGTTGAATTATCTGTAAAGTTGATGACCACTGTATAAATCTTTAGGTTCCTACATAAACTTATTTCTTTTTTATCTTTTTTCTTTTTTTTCCTTTTTGAGATGCTGTTTCAAATGTTTTGTGACTAGTTTTGTTTCAGCAATGCAGGAAAAATGTTCTTCAGTCACATGGAAACTGAGCAAGAGATACAGCTGTTCCTACCTTCTGTCTTTTGGTTTCCCTCATCATGAGAATAGTATATCAGAAACTTCTGGCATTTCCCAGCACATTCGCACAGTAGGGAAGGCCAAAGTCACTTTCTGCTAATATAGTGTATTAAATCCCATTTGGAAACTTTGCAGTTCCTGTCAGGCTGAAAGCAACTTTGCTATGCTGTTGAAGCTTCTTTTCCCATTATAGAGAAGGGGAAAGTGAGTGGGAAAGAACTACAGCATTACTGTTGTTAGCAACAAGGAAGAAGAGATACTATAGATATGCTGTCTCCCTGGATATATGTGAGAACATACACACATATCTTCCAAATATTCTTTCTTCCTGGAAAAGGTGAAAACCTTTACTTACTGGAGAAGCATTCTGCCATTTAGGAACAGAAGGGGTAACTACATGGACAAATGTAGTCTGCTACACCTAACACTTCTGGCTGGCAAAAAAGGGATCAAGTCATCGTTTCTGACTCCAAACTTGTTAAAGAAACTCTACATGTAAAGGTCAAATCAGCTCCCGTGCACTGTCATGCCACCACTAGAGGCCGGCAAAAGCATGAATAATACTGGTATGGTATATGCAGATTTCTGCCCTGTCTTCACTACTTTTTTATTTCTTTTTTTTTCCCCCTTTAATCATCAAATTTTCATTGAGTTACCACATGGGTGGGACTGACTCGTGCATTTTCTGCATTCTGCATTCTTCTAATATTCTGTTGTTGCTGTACGTGCCTTTACAGCAGATATTATCAGTGTTGGTGGTGATGGATGAACTATAACTAACTATAATGATGAACTATGCATGTAACTATCCTCAACCTCTTTGTGCAGCATTGTGACTATGTAATTTGTTGATATAATAAATGGGGAACACATCACAAAACTAAAAGTTTCAGGGCATCCAGAGAAGCAGGGCTGCACATGCACATTCAAGACACAGCTATCTCATCATCCACAAAAACAAGGTACAAAGCACAGATTTTCTAGTTCCTAGTCTCCTGGCTGAGACATATAAATACATTAGTACAGAAGGTGTGCCCCTGAACTATGCACAATGTTTTATTATGCTTTCCCCTTTCCTATCACTTCATGAACAAGTAGCTATTTCTGTTGTTTTGACAGAAGTGCATCATCTGAAGTTGTAAAGTGTCCATTAACTGTAGTATTTCCTATGCTCTTTGGAAACTACCTGCACAAAAAACTGCTAACTTATCTCTTATTTTCAGACTTTTCTTTAGCCTCCTTACACCATACTCTGAACAGACAGAAGACAGTAAAATCAGCCAGGGACACCTCATCAGCATATGACAAAAAATACCTCACAGTTCATCAAAGCAAACCTACCTTGTACACCAACAGAATCAATGGAGATTTTGAACCATCTGGGCGTTTGGAGACCTACAGCAGCAGTTCTGTAAGTAGGTTTGTATGTTTACTGATTTACCTCTAATTGCTTTGAGATAAGGAAAGAACTCTTGGAGTAGTGAGAACTGAGCATGACACATTCCTCTTGTGCATTAAGCAAATCACTGCTGTATTGGGAAAAGGAACTGCACAAGTAAATGGATGTTGTTTAGAATTTCTTGGTGTTTATGAAACACTAATTGCTACCCTAGTGATCTCACTAAGCTTTTAATAATTATTTGCTTGAGTCAAAAATCCCTGCGAGCAGGGATGACTGCTGTGGCTCCTGTGCAACCACCTTGGTGACCATCTGGGTAAGTATGTGCACAGATATTGGCATGAGATGGATTGCAAGACGGAAGCACAGTGTGACTGCAACCTGTAGAGCAGAGATGTTATTCAATGACAACTCTCCTAGGGTATGCTAGTTACAGTTGCTATTAGAGGATTAGAATAAACTTTTTTATGAAATCCTGACCTTTCCAATTTTCTTATTGCCCAGTGTGCTGGCTATTTTCTTTGCAAACATCAAGAGGTCAGAAATGTAGGATTGAAAATGACAATATAAATGGTGATATGGTGAAGATGGTGATATAAATTACCAACACTGAGTTTGACAATGGCTGTTATGGATGATAAGACAAACCTTGACAATCCCTTCAGGAACACAAATTACTTTGCAAAACATTACTATCTCAAAAGGTCATTTTATGCCAGAATGTCACATGTTTAGGAAAGATTTGCAAATTATAGGCTAGAATCTTAGTTTGAGGAAGTTTTGACTTATCTTCTCTGCAACAGGAATCAATCATAATGGACAACACTAGGAGGATGGGGGGGAGAAGAAAAACCAAGAGTCAACAAGAGAGAGCGAGCGAGAGGCACCATTGTATGTGCTCACTCTTTTCCTTGCGTCTCCAACAACATCTCGTGTTGCTATAGTGATGTCTCGGGTGGCTGGGATGAGGCAGCTGGCTACGCGCACATAACAAACAGGAAAAACATCTCAGCAAGATCTTAATCTTCTCTAACCACCTTGTTCTCTCTTATCTGTATCTAATTGAGCTTCTAATTTCTGTCCACACACACTAATGAGGAAGGAGAGGATGCTTAGAAATCATCCTCTCTAGGGTCAACTAAAGCTTTGCACTATGTCAGCAAACAGACAGTGGTGACACCGTTACTTCTGCACTATATCGTGTGGAAATCATTGGGAGACTGCAAATCTGGACTTTAGTGGGTGTTTTTCACTGTGGCAGGGATGGATCCAGAAGGTCTGCAGGGACTGCCTGTGAGTACTATGTGAAAACGGCTCAGACTAGGAAATGGGGAATTACTGTAAAATGCTGTCTCCAAAGTAGTTTTATATTCTGCCAGACTCTTATTATGCTCAGTGTAAATTCAGATGTGCCTAAAGGGACTCTCTCTCTATATATATGCTGTACACATAAAATGAGTGCAAAGCGCAATGCTCAGAGCAGATTATTTGGTGGTAATTTCATGAGACAAAGACTAGAGTATGAATGTAATTTTTTCCTCTATATATGAATGACTGAAAGTGACTTTGTGGGAAGCTGAGACATGAAGTGCAGTTATGAAAATGTGACTATGCAAGATGTTGGAGTATATGCCAATATGCACATTTATATTTATATGCCTTCAAAACTTCATGTGCTGTTAAGAAATGAGAAAACTGCCCAACTACTCAGTATGCATAGTTAACTTTGAATTCTGGAATATCATGTTCATGTAAGGGGTTGTAGAGAGAGAAACAAATCTTTGACTGGTGCAGTGCTCTGTCAAAATTTTACTTCTTACATTTGTACGACCACCAATGAGAGCCATAAATAGCTCATTATCAGTTAGGCTATGGACTGATTGCTTTAGCTTAGGTTGACCCTATTTGCTGGCTTGCATGCAGTCCCACAGTTACTGGAGGGCTACTATCACTTTAATGAATCGTAGAATCATCATGGTTGGAAAACACCTTCAAGATCATCGAGTCTAATCGGATTCTATGACACTGTACAATGTACACTGTACAATGTATAGGGATTTTGTATTTCATGTTAAACTGGAAATGGTGGTTGTTAATACTTTTGAAAAAAGTATCAACTCTTAGTGAAGAAAGATGTGTTAGAAAGATATCTTGGCAAATGTCTTAAATTTGTTATTGGGATTGGTGCATGACTGCTAGAATTGAGACAGTTTCAATCCAAAAGAATTTGGATGGTGGAAAAGACATGAACAGAGGTAGTCCAAACAGCAACTGAGTGCAACATAAATGATCTGAATTATTTTAGTAGTTTTTTTCTTTTACAGTATTGTTCATCAATCATGTAGTCTTTTATAGTATATTAGAATACAAATAATACCAATGCAAATACAAAATCCAAATAAAATACAAAAAATACACAGTTAGCCATCCATTGACCATGTTCTCTGTAATCCCCTGATATTTGCCAGACTGTTTTTGTACAGCCCTACTCTTGGTCTCTCTGTACTAATTTGAGGAACTACATTCATTTTTCCTCTTAGACCTCAGATCTTTCCCTTTCTTGCCCTAAATTGTTCTATGCTTCCCTTCCCTGACCAGCATTGCTTCATACCATTATATAACATGCAATGGTATGTAATACCCTAAACTGTAATGTGATGACTATTTCCATTCCTCAATCACATCTTAAAATGCCAATTTGTTTCTTTGTTCCTTTGCATAGAGTATGTGTACACAGTCCAAGGAGATGTTGTTTATATGTATACCTGAACATCAGATATGTAGAATATCCCATGTATTGCACAGCACAGGTTGAAAGTTTTACTTTTAGTGACACTCTTTTGTGTATAGTTGGAGCTCAAGATGACTTAATTTGTTCTGCAAGGTACAAATTTAGAGGTCATGCCCCCATCTACTGGGTCATGTCAAGAGTTAATCTCAAGGTTTTTACTCTGTACAGCTAACGCTGTCATGTACTTGTGTAAAGTTTGGTCCTTGTCGGATTTTTGTTTTTTAAGACTTGTCTGCTTTTCTCAACAGATTATAAACAACTATCTGGATGGGACTCAAGGAGGGACCGCAGACAGGGTGACCCCAAGTGGCATGCATTTCAGGGATAGCAAGAGAAAGGTAGACTATGTTCTGGCCTACCACTACCGAAAACGTGTTTCTCAGCACCAGCCTGGCTCTGGCTCACTGGAGCCCCAGCACAGACCGACCTCCTCAGCCATAGACTCAAATGGAGAGACTGGGAAAAGCTGCCTTGAAGAGCAGCAGCAGCAGAGCGATGGGCATCATGAGCTACCAGGGCAGCTGGGGCTGCAGGGTGCTCAGATGGTGGATCTCAGCCCACTGGATGCATTGGAGGAAGAAAAATGTATTCAAAGGAAAGAATATGAACAAAATCTGGTGGATGCTGGTCTGGAGATAGAAAAAGATGTTGAGGTAAGAGTGTGAAAGGTGCATGGTCAAGGATGCAAGATGCAAGGTCAATCCTGCTGCATAAGGATTGTTTTGGTTCAAGGCTGGGTAGTGTTGGAGGGAGAATGCTTCTGCCAAAGGGCTACGAATCTCCACTAGCTCACGGGTGTCCCTGAATGACGCCGTCTGCCCAGAATTGACTCCCATCCCTACCACAAGTTTTCCTTTCCAGATAAGTAAAAATCCACCGCTGCTTGCTTCAGCTAAGTGTTACACATTATAGGTCTATATGTAGCCCATTTTTATTTGCAAATGTCCTGCCTTTGATTTCAAAATATCATCTTTGTCATTGTTAGTATATTACATTAATGTTAACTAAGAAGAAAACCAGGCATATACTTTCTCTTAAAAATTAAAAAAAAAAAAATGTAGCTTTTCTACTAATTTAGCCCCAAATATTTTCTTACACTTGCTCCTGTGCATACAGTACATGTAGTTTCTCCTTGACCCACATGTTACAGCCATTTCTACCAGCTACTCTTGAAGATGCCATATTACTACTAGGTTTGAATTTCAGGGCTGAACACTTCTAGAACAGAATTAGGATTCTTCAGAAATATATTGCAGATTTTAACATACTTATGTTTAGGTCTAGCCATGAAAATATGTCTATACAAAGGTTAAAGGCAGAACAGTCCTAATGACTAAATGCTGTATGACTTGTAAATATTTTGGAGGATGTTCTGATAGTATATTTCTGGTGGTTCGTACATTATATGAGTTGATGTTGGGTTTGGTTTTATTTTTTTCTCTTCTTTAAGCTGTAGTAATACTTAAATGATTTCATATAGCATTATTGAAAGCTGAAACATGTTCTGCAACAGGTATCTCCCTCTGCTGCGACATTTATTATGATCCTGGTCCTCAGATGAGGCTGATCCACTGCTCAGAGGGAAAACCACAAATATAACTCAAAACAATTTTTCATGTTGCAATGTGTGTTCATTAGTTACTCCACTTTAGTACCCTTGAGCTAGAAGAGAACTCTTGCTTTTCCATCTTACGTTATCTGCATAAGACTGTGGGCTTTTTCTTTTTTTTTTTTCTCTTTGTTCTTTCTAGTTTATTTTTTAAAAAGAGCCATCAAAATAAACAAACAAAAAAAAATAGAAGGTATCAGGACATTGTGTGTGTGTGTGCTGATGTGTATATATATATATTTTGTCATTGTAGGAGTTATGAAGGATATATTTACTAATACAGTGTTCAGTGACTACTAATGGTGTCTGGTCTTCTTGTGGCTGGAAAAGCCACTTAACCTGTGACCTCAGTTAACCCTGACTTATAAAGACTGTAATCTTGATTAACCTAAATGAACTAAGTACAGCATCTTTTGCATCTTTGTCTGCTTGAATACCTTCACTGCTGCTTTGTTGGGCTAAAATACTTTAGATATTTTAGAATATTTAGAATATTTAGAGAATAGGCAGGACTACAGCACATCTCCATATGCATCCAGGTATTATTTGTCCATTAAGTGATTTTTGACTTGTTCTCAACTTTCTTATAGCTTCCTATCATACATTATTCTGTTCTCCAGAGAAACCTTATTCATTCTTGGGCAGAGTGCACAATGTACATGAAGCTGTGTTAGAGCTTCTTCCCATTTAATGTGACACTGATGAGACATGATGATGAATGGTAGTAACTAGATGCGGTGACCTTCTTATCATTCCCCCTGAAAAAATGATTCTTGATCTAAAGCATCTATTAATGCGTTATAACGGTTTCCGGCACAATCTCATTTCAATCTTGATTTTTGTGTCATCTGAGACCGCACATGGCAGACCAAACTGAGGGAGCTATTTGGTTGATTATCAACCAAATTATTATTTAAATTATTATTCAAATTATTATTCAAATAATAACCAAATAATTATTCAACCCATAGCATTTGGGTGGTCCAGTTTAGCCTGCGCCCACAAAAGCAATTTAATTCAGGGTTTTGATTGTAGGTGAAAAGAGCAGGACAGGAGAGAAAAGTTCTACTCAGTTCTGCTAACAGCAGCAGAAAAACAAAGAATTTCTGTTTTGTATAACTTACATTCTTTTTATCTATTGTATCTACAACTGGTCTGCTTGGTGTTATGGAAGTAGATAAAATAAGTGTGGTATTGGTGTCTGTAGAATTAATTAATTTATGTTGCATGGTATTACACAGATAGCCCCAATCAAGATAGGTCCTGTAAATGCTTATGGTAATCTGCATAATGTTAAACATTGCCAAGCTTTGCTTCCCCTCCTTTAAAAGTAGCACACTTGAAAAGTGCAGTAAAATTACTTTCCCAAGACGTCTGTGTCAAAATCTTTAGGATGTCAGTTCCAAAAAAAGTCCTATTTAACACCCACTGAAAGGGGTTAAATTCAGCTTTAGGTCTGCAGGGATTTAGGTTTACACAGAATAGGACATCTCAGAATAACGAGGCTCAGAAAAGGCTAAGATATGCCTGAAATATTCTTAAGTATTCCATCTTGTTTCCCAGGAAGGGCAATAAATGTGGCTACCACTGCCAGCAGTACTTGATGTTGATTCTTCACTCCCCAGTCATTTCTGGGGAAGCTCGTTCTTATACCTACCTAATGTAGAGTAGAAGTAGCTCACTGTCCATTCGCAAAACTTCAACTTCCAACATACAAACCCAAACAGCTGAATCTTACACAAGGGTTTAAATCTTCCCGTTTTGTCTAAAAGGCTGTGAAGATGCTCCTCTGTTACAAATGGGAAAAGGCTGTATCTTTTGTCTTCAACTGTAAAGGGCAGGAGTTGGCAAATTATTCACAGAAGTGTTTTTTTTTTTGTTTTTTTTTTTTTTTTTTTTTTTTCCTCTCCTTCGCCTGTCTTCACTTCTGGCGTGTGACCTATCTGTTGAGCAGTTCAAACAGTACTCTTGCTATGAGAGTTGTATGTGGATTAATCACAGAATGGCAGAGGTTAAAGGGACCTCTAGAGATCATCTAGACCCAACCCCCTACTCAAGCAGGGATACCTAAAGCACGTGGCACAGGGTCACATCCAGGTTTTGAAGATCTCTGAAGAAGGAAACTCCATAACCGCTCTGGGCAGCCTTATTGTAGTTATTGTAACTTATTGTAAAACTTATTGTAGTTTTTTGTTTTTGCTTTTTAACTGCAACAGCTACATTATATTGGTATTGATTGACTGTTGGAATTCCAATTATTCACACTGAAAAGTATTAAAATTTTCAGGTAAGAGATTAATTCCTTTGTGTAGAATTTTTTTTCCTTGGCAAAACCATTTTGGTATAAAATATTTCAAATTTTAAGTAAAAGACTAAGGATATTACTTAATGGAGTAGTAATGAAGATCCTGAAAAGGTTCTCTCTGTCCCCTAAAGGCTACTAATGTGACTTGCAGATGATTCCAAGAAAACATTTGATGCATTTAGTGAATGTGAGACATTTTCTGTTTATTCAGTATTAATGTTATACTTGTCTTAATACACATTTTGATCTAACATGCAGAAGAAAGCTAAATAGTAGCTTCCATTAATTTTAAAAGCATAAATAAATCTAATATATGTCTAAGATTATTATCCATGTTAATGAGTGCCTCCAAAAGGCAATGAGAGAGTATGCTGGTTAATGTAATATTGGAAGTAGACTTGGGTATTTTGTACTCTGAATCTTTGGACTAAGCATTCAGAACAAGGGAGTGACAGTGCTGTTTAGGGCATCTTGGTGTATGCATTATATAAATACTAGATGGCATTTTTTTCTGCTTCTCTAGTTACAAAAGTATTAATTAGTTAAAACATGTTCTGCCCCTGGAAATTACTTATATAGAATTGAAAAAGAGAATACAGAACTATTATAAAATTCAATTTGAGCAGGTAAGGGAGGGGTTTCAGAGACAATGAAATGGCTTGAAGAATATGTTGACAAGGTGGATAATTTAAGGGGAAATTAGTTCTGTGTTTATAAAGTATTCTGGAGTAGCCCCATGGGAGCTGAGTGTGTTTCAGTCTGTATTAGAAGTGATCCATAGTACCAGGTGACTTGGTAGCATGGTTGTGCTGCCAACACTGAGAGATTTGTATTCTGAATCCTGTGTTTAATGATGAAGTAGTGACTTGAATGGCAGAATGAGCAGATAGAGTAAGTCTGTATATTTTAAATATCATCCAGAAAGGTATTGTTCAGATGCTGAGTATATAGATCAAGATGGCTTCTAAAGATTTTTAGAAATAACTGGAGGCGTCATATGCAAATGGACTTACAAATTATCACTGACATTTGTAGAGAACTTTAGCAGTGCTAAATCTTATCCTTCTTCTGCAGGTTGAGAAAAAGAGGTGTTAATATTTTTAATTTTAGGTGTGTATTTTGTGATGTGTTGTCTGGTGATATTGGATGAGGAAAAATCCGAGGAATCCTTTATTTATTATTTATTTATTTATTTATTTATTTATTGCATTCTAATTTGTACAGAATATTTATCCTACTAGGCTTGCCAGGCTAGTCTCCAATATTATATCCTCTTTGCACTTAATGTTCTGATTTGACTTTTATCAACTGTAGGAGGAGCCTCTTTCATGTATACAAAATGCTAAATAGATGAGAATGCCCACCAAATACAATGATTCAATTAAAGCATAGTGGGGAGAGAACATGTGCTTTGTCAAGTCCTTTTAGGAAAGGAGTGGGAAAAGTGGAAAAAAACCCAGATGCTTCCCTCGTTCATAGATCAATTCCTGCAAATATTTTTAAATTATCAGTCATCTTGTTTGCAGTAGAAATTTTAATCTTTAAAATAAATGCATGGAGACAATTAGAAGAACAATACAGGAGGCCTTGAGGGATGCTGAGCCATGCTGGTGATGCTACAGTACTTCACCACCAGAGGAGGCTTGCATGCTCAAAGAGTGATAATTTCTCTAGGCTATTTAGAGCAGTTCAGCTTGAATAGTAGTTCTACAAAAATAAATTAGTAAAATATGAGATAGATCTGAGATTTCAGTCTTCACATTTCTTGCTTTCTGACCTTTTAAAGGGTGTTGCTGTTGACGGTGGCTGGAGGGAGCAGATCCCACAGATGCAGGGGGAGCACCACCAACCCAATATGAAAGGAAAACAGTTTGCAATGAACACTGGATTCATGTTGAAGATGTAAAGAGTCATTAGTGGCAGTATTTTTTAAAGAAAGAGAAAGTCATTTTGTTTCATATTCAACCAGTGCAAGAATTTTTACTTTGGGTTGGAAAGGAGCACATGAGTTTTTGAGTTCGTTCTGCTAGATGTGCTGTACTTAATTAACTTGCTTTACTCCCTAGATAGTTTCCCATTGTCTAGTGATGTTAACACAGAAATGAGTGTTTTGTCAAGCTGTGCACAGACAGAGGAGAACACTGGAAGAAAAAGCAATTTTTAGAAATAAGAATTCCTCTTAAACACAAACCATTTCTTAAATTCTTTCTAGAGCTAAGTTTTAAATAAATGCCCATTTCTCCTCTCTCTATAGTCATTTCTGTGGTTGATGAGACTTGATGGGAGAAAACGATAGGAACAAAGATTAGTTAATTTTTTTTTTGAGACAATAAGAATCTGAACCCATATATATAAATAAAACGGAAGGAGTGAAGAGCATGGGTCACAGCTGTGTGTTGGGTCTATGAGGGACATGACCACAATTTCAACTTTAGTTTACACTTGGACTCCGCTCATGATGACTAAGGTCACCTGTAGCCTTTTGTAGAAGACAGCTCTGGCTTCTGACTGCTATTATTTTTATTACTTTTTGTTTTTCTCTCCAGTGTCAAAAGTTCTGTTTTTCTTCCTGGAAACAACAGCAGGAATGTAACTTCACTCATGGAACTCTACTCCAGTATTTCTTCCCATGTCAAATTGGGCCCAAAGTCATTTTGCAAATTTCATGCAAACTGCAATTTCAGTGCAGTTACTGCAGTTTAGCATTAACATAACTGAGATTTCGTCACCTAAAACGAAGTTCCTCATTTTGAACAGTGGTGTAGTTTTTCATTTGTGGTATTTTTGAGCCTGAGTGACTTATGAAAACGGTGAACAAGTTTCAGTGAATATGTTTGCTTTAGATCCATACCCATGCTCTATTTTTTTGGTAATTATCAAATATTGCTCGCTTCTCCCTTCAATTTCTTGATACCTCTAATCATTTTAGAGGATGACTGAACTAACTAAAAGAATTGAGACACATTCATTATACTTTTAAGGAAACTGTTCATGTAGAGTTAGGTGGATGACCTTCGAATTTTAAAAGAAGTCTAGGGATAAAGTAACTGAAGAAAATATATTTGAAAGAAGATGAGTTATCAGTAATTAAGGAAAAAAAAGAAAGTTTATACTCTGTTATTCCTTGTTACATTCACAAAATGAAATATTTCTAGAGAAAGTACAAAGAAACAAGAGTCAGAAGAATGTTTCTGCCATTGTCAAGGTGACCATTGCTTTCTGTAGGTTAATATCAATACTGGAAGACTATTAATGTCTTTCTTTTCTAGAGGAATACTGGACACTTTTCTCAGATATGGCATGTGTTTATGAACTGGAAGACAGAAACTACTTGTCATTGTCCACCTGATTGCCAAACTCATGAACACGCTGAAATAATTGAGTGATACAAAGAAAACTTAGAATCTTGGAGATACAGAATTAGTTAAAGGCTTTGCAAATGCCAGGCTATCACACAGTGGTAGTTCCAACTAATGTAATTCTTTCCTATTAAAAAAAAAATACAGAACAAGAAATTCCTGACCATCTCGTATAGATTTATAGATATCAGTAAGTTCTAACGAACTGAAATGGACCATCTATAGCATGAGAAGGATCATTATTTGCAGTAATTATTTGCAGTAAAAATTCAACTCACATAGGTTCTGCAGGTCATCTGAATTTATTTATCTATTTCCACTCCTCTTACTGCCCTTCTTATCTCCCTTATTCCCCATTCCCCTGTACGGTGTAATCTTCTGTTTGTTTTGTTAAACCATTGGTGTTTCTGTGTTCCTGCTCATTTTTTTCCCTCCCATTTTCATATTCCAAATGTCTTTTTATGAACTTGGAATATTCATTCTTTCTTGTCTATTTAAGTATGTTCACCTGCCATAGAACCCTTTCAGAAAATCAAGACAGAGCAGCATCCTAAATATCATACACCTCTGGAAGGCTAATGGGAAGTTACTGCTTCACTTCATAGTCCTCACACTAGATAGTAGGCTGTGCTATGCTTTGATTTATAGGTGCACTATCAGGCTATCAGGCCTATTTGTTAGTCACAGGTATCTATGAATTCATTGGACAGCATTTACTCTCCATCCTCAGTGGCACTGCTCACCTTTCAGAGGTCAACACAGGGAAATTGCTTCATGTCACAAGTGTTTGACCTACTTGCTGATCTCTAGTCTCTATGTGTGTGTGTAGCAATGAATATTGCTACATTAGTCTCCTGTGGGACTTTTTCACTATCTTCCTCAGGTTTCTAAATCGTCCAGCACTCTCCATTTCTGCCTGTGTATCATAAAAGAGTGTTTGCATTCTTATACTATATCTGCATCAATCCTGTCCTTTCATGATATGACTGTATAATTGTCTTTGTATGAAATTAATCCTTCATCAATCCTCACTATTCATGCACTAAGATCGATCGCAGGCCTGTGTGAAGTCATAATGTCAGAGAGAGGTGCTCATCTATGAAAATATCTTTTTGGGAATGCTGCATGCATCGGGACTTCAAGATTTCTTATCTTTCAAAGATTTCTGTGCAAGTTTTTGTTTGTCCCAAATTATCTCCTTCTCTAAAGTGATGTTGCTCTTAAGAATTGCTTACCCATGCCCCAAAGTTGGCTACACTGTTTCCAATAAACATCAAAATTTGCTTGTTAGAGGACTAATGAAGTGTAACTTTTAAAGTGACTTGTTCCATAAGGCTTTTGAGAGCATCAGAGTAACAGTGCAACTCAGAGCTTGCACCCTGAGAGTTTTAAATTTGTGGGTTTTTTTGTTGTGTGTTTGTTTTTAACCTATGTTCTACAGTCCATCACTGAGTCTTAAAGTTTTTTTGTTTTAGGGATGCTATGTTAGATCTTTACAGACTTGCAAATCTCTTCACAAAAAAACTCACCATAAAACATGCTTTTGAATGTGCTAAGACACATGGTAATTTAGGGCTAAAGCTCTGTCACGGAATGAGTGGTGAGAGAGTGAGCGACAAAATGCACTTCACTTGGGTGAAAGAAACAGCAATAGATTTATTGATATGGAAAATGATTTCACGAGATTCTATGGCAAGGCCACTTATTATTTACTGCAAGGAGATTTAGAATTACTAACGATGCCCTCCTGTTGGATCACGAGGTTCAGACTGGACCCCCTTGCTTTCTAAACTCCTTCTGAGAGGGGTCTAGGTGCGGCTGGATCCAATCCTAGTCCTAGACCTGGTCAATGGTTTATGGCTAAGGGATGTTGTGTACAGTTACAAAATGAACATAAGTTCAGAAGACGGCACACTGTAGTTCACCTACCATGAGTCTGTTGCAGTAAGGGATCTCTCAACCCCAAGGAATCTCCCTGAGAGGCATCCCTGCTCAAGGGGAGGTCCTGGCATGCAGCCTGCTGCCACACAAGGAGAGCTCTAAGGGGCTCTTGGGCTGTGCCCCTGTATTTATGGGATAAGATGATTGGCTCATAGTCATTCACTGTCATGCACAGTTAGCCGTATATCGCTGCTGGCATCCAGCTATCAGGGAGAGACAACCTCCAAGCTGTGTTTTGAAGTCAGAGCGAGCCAGCTACCAAGGCCTGCTACTTGTGCAATAGTTAACACTTGAATGGGGTCCCGGGTGAGAAATACTGGGGAAGGAGTATATCCGTCACAAGCTCACATCTTCCTTTGAATGCTCTATTAAAATTACCAACTCAGTTCCTGGCAGGACAGAAGCTCTGCATATCAAAAGACTTGCTGTTTTATGTTTTTTTTTTAAAACAAAACAAAACAAAACAAAACCAAAAAACCCTACAGCTAATTTATAATCCCAAAAGCATCTTATGATTAATTCATTGGTAACACTCCTGATACCAGTATGGCTATTCCAAAATAATGTATTATGCTCCCTGTAATTAATACTCAGATTCCATTATTTCATTTATTAATGTAGATATTAAAACTGTAATTATAAAACTAATTTTGTTAATGGTGTAGAGTTCTAGGTACTAACAAAGACTAACAAGTAATTCTAAAATATATTCATTTATTTTTATGTGTCATAGGTAATTATCAAATGGTAGTTAGCATATAATTGCAGAAATTGCAAAATTAGAAAATTGCATTAATGAGTGGTAGTCAAAGAAATATAGATTTTAAAAACTGAAAACCAAACTGAAGTGAGGCAGTGGGCATCTTCCCAATATGTGGATCTCTTAAAAACAGATATGAAGATGAAATAAAAACAAGAAAGACCAAGGTCATTTCCTTTGCACAAGTCAAAGTGCTATTTCAAGTAGAAACAGGACAGGGTAAATTCACATTCATGTAAAGAGAACAACAAAGAAAAATTGAAAGCTCTCTATTAGCAGCACTGACAAGAACTAATTACTTTTAAAAAAATTAAGATTTGGTTTTCAAGGAGCTAATCTGGATGAAAAAATTTGCTATCCAGTTATATGAACTCCTGCAGTTAATTGCCCACCTTAAAGAAAAAAGTGTGATCAAGGGATGCCTCTTGCTGCTCCATGCTGTATTTGGTAGGAGGAAGATTTGAAAGCTTATGCAGTTTTTCTGGAGGGATATAGAAACAAAGGCCACATTTTGGGGCATATGTGTATAAGGTGTGTGTATTTTAATATATTAATATAATATTAAAAATATATTTTTAACATGTGAAGTTGAGGTGGCTCTTTAGAGGCTACATTTTAGACTTTCAGAATTATTAACCTATGGTATATGTATATTTTTGTCAAAATGAAGCATTGTAATTACTTTTTTTAACCAACTCCATAAATATTTGAAAAGAGCTAACATATGTCTCAGATATTTAGTTAACACTCTTTATTGGCATGAAATTTAAGAAAGGTCTAAAAACAATATCCGACTAGTATTAAGCCTTCATTTTGTGAATGTTTCAGTTGAAGCCTGTTTCAGCCAAAACATCTGTTCACTTATCTGCTATAGATGCGTGAAGTTTTATGGTAAAGGTTCTGCTCAATATATGTAATCGTTAACACTATACTCGAAATTATACTTTTAAAATTTTAACACCATTTGCAAAAGTATTATACACAAATTAGGATCAACATGGTTACTGCTGTTATACTATTGTTGTAAAATACACGAGATAAGAAACCAGCATGTTCTGAATAAATACAGAAAAGAAATTGAGGTTCTTTTACCAAGCTTATCATTTGAATGCAAGGAAATGGAACAGGCTAGTAAAACAAATTGCAGTGGGAATAGAAAGAAACAGTGATATATGCTATGAAACAGTGATATCTACCATACTCTCAAACTGCGATCTCAGTCCGACCAAGAATGTTATGGCTAAAGATATTATAGAGTACTTAAACATTCCTTGAAAGCAAATACAGCACTCATATAATTGCCAATCAGAATGTGCATTAATAGAAAGAAAAAAGAAACACTTTTATTTTCTGTACTTTTTAAAATTTTTTTTGCTGTATCTTGGTCTGCTCATCTCTTGTTGATTGCCAATTACTACTTGAATCATCTATTTTTGCTTATTTGATTTTTCTCGTTGTCAATTTTCAGTATAATTTAATCTCTGATATCAGACCAGTGTCACCTTTGCACGTTGTGAAAAAAAGCACTTTTTAATAAGTATTAATTAAACAGATTTATTGATGTTCCCTTAAAAATAAAAACATAGTTTGTTTACTGTATTTACTGTATGTGTGTATATATATATGTGTGTGTGTGTGTATATATATATATATATATGACATACTGAGGAGCTCCAAAAGGAGTAAGAAAATATTCTTTTCCTTCTATTTTTTTAATATGGGGTATTCTTTCTGATAAACTTAATGGCAATTAAGTTAATGATATCATTTGATGCATGATTAATGAGTTAATGATATCGTTTGATGCGTGATCACCTCTGAACTTTTCTTGTATGTTAAAACTTACCATACAGCAGCTGCAGGCATTTGGGAACTGCTGTAGCAGTTTCCCTGATAAGAGACCAAATGCTGAGATTGTTTCTCAGTCAAATAGCCACTGAAATCCTTAGATATGCACTTCAGTAAGGAACTCCAAACATGGTGTAATAGAGCTTTTACTCGAGGAAGGTTGCTTGTGAATACTGTTAAGATGCAAACTTAATTGTGTGTCCTAATCAGAGCTTAAAAACTAATGGTTAGATTCTGCAGCCCTTAATGACACTTATACAAAGTGTCCTTTATACCCTAATGTATAGAGGGAAATGCATGTAAGATGAAATGCTTTGCAGTATGTGACTACAGGTTTTGATATGTGACCTACAGAAAAGATTTGGCTCAAGCATTATTGAAGTCTAAGTAACATAAAAAGCAGATAGGTTTCTCTCCTGCTCAAGGATGACTTTTGTTGTATAGGCTTCGGCTGTTTTGTTGTTGAACATAGCTACTCATTACGGAGACACAGCCTAGCAGAGTATGCAGAACTCTGCCACATAGGTCCCTTTTCTGACTTTTTAATATTTTTTGTAAAATAATAATTTCTAATATTCAGTGTGGCAGAAATATGGAGAAAATATGGCAGAAACATACTGAAGCAGATCAGCAAAAAAAAGTTCAGTGTGATGTAATATTTGGAGAAAAAAATACAAAAACAAACAAAACAACAGACGTACCACAACCACACCATTTTCTTTGAGTGAGATGACGCAGAACAAGCAAAAATGTTTATGAATATGGTGAAATAAGGTGTACTTCTGATGAGGCATTAAAGGGAATTAAAATGTGATGAAAGTACTATCAAAGCCTACGCTTTGATACATGCCTACACCATGCTTATGAGGAAAATGTGTTTTGGATTTCCTGGAAACTTCAAATTGTGTGATACCATCCGAGTTGGAATGAGAAATCTTACATTTTTGCTTTGCTATTTGGTTTCTTTTAAGGTACAGAAGTCTGGATAGGATGAAGAATATGAATGTTAACATCATACATTCTGCTAAATATAATTTTGGTTAATTTTAAGTTAATGGTCCACCTGAAACTGTGGAAGCTGTTGTGAAGCTGTGAAACTCTAGAAGCAATTTGTTCAGCTTTTTTGCATAAATTGTCATAGCTCAACAGCAACCCCAAAATAAGGTTCTGTCAAAATGCAGTTTTGTTGAGTATTATTGTGAAATTTTGTAACTTTATAACTAACTTATCAAGTTTTACCATACATTACTATAGCAATAACACTGCTGACAATTTGTTCTGAGAATAACAACAGAAATTGAATCTCATATACCAGTTACAACAATTTATCAACTGTTTTTTAAAAATTACTATTTTTTTTTTTTAGACCTGACAGGTGACTGGACAACAGCTAAAATATGTGATGGTTAATCACATTTAAATATTTAGGTTTTGTTTTATTAGAAAAGAGTAAACTGCAAATCCAGAGAGGTTGCGACTGCCTTGTTTTCAACAGAATAATTCAGATTTATGCTGATGGAAATGAGAGTACAATCTGGCCTGCATGGCTTACGTGATATACAATGCATAAAATAGATGAATGCAATGTAGGATTATGACTATAAATGTCTATATTTATGACTATGTTATGACTATAAAATCCCATGTGTTGTAAGAGATGCTCTACTGGTATCTACTAACGGATTGTATTTTGGACCATAATTTATAATTTTGGGGAAGTGGAGACTAGTGATACAGATAGGCGAGAAACCCAGGGAGATTAGGGTGTAGTGATGACTGCTTTTCAAAACTGTTGATAATCCAACATGTTCTACAGGCATACTGGGAAGTGATGGCTAGCAAACATTTCTGACAAATGAACAAACTGTTCATTTACTGTCCGGCTTTAATAGCACTTGTTATGTCCCCTTTGGGAAGTTACTATTTCCAGCCCAGGTGGAGCACAGTAGACAGGAGGTTTTCTTACTCAGACCTCCAAAAATGATGTAATGCTATACATTCCATTTATGAGAGGGGTATTTTTTAGATGCCCTTTATCAAGCTTCTCCATTAGACTCGGCGGTAGTAATTCATGGCATCGTTTTTCCTTGCTTGAAGATTTGTTCAGATTGCAGTGCTGCTGCTCTCTACTCATCTTTGGGGCCTGCAAGTTTCCAAAAGAATTCATCCAACAGCTTGATCTCTGCACTTCATCTTGTTGTGCCTTGCTGGTTTGGACCTGCTTCTCTAGGACATCCTCTGATGTAGCATAGCTCTATTACATCTGCGGTGATTGCTGATCTGCTGGAAATACAGTTTTGTTCTTTTCACTGTGTTGCTTAGGACAAAAAAAAATGTTCCTATCTTCTGTCTCACTGCAAAAATGGCACTATCCATCTGCAGTATATCTTTACTCTTTCCACACCTTGTTTTAAAACCTAAACTGAATAGCACCTGGGCTGTAAGTACACTTTAACAATAATTAAAACGGTATTACTAGTGACATTGCAGTCAAAGACTGCAATCTGAGATGAGATGGACTCCCTAAACAATACATGCTTTGAGAAAGTATAAATTTCTACATAAATCATGTTGTGATACTTGACTATGAAAATGCAGTAAAGAGACACAGACATATTGACAAACTTATCTAGCACCCACTTTCCCTATCTAACTTAATGTCTCCATACCCAAAAACAGAAGAACATGACTCACTTTTCTTTGTAATCTTCACAAAACTTTCCGGGTGTTGATGTATTTTAGGTTACCCAAACAGAGATTGTTAGGCTCAGAAGCAGGCACAGAACAGACATGCAGCATTTGCTTTGCTTTGAATGTGTTTTTATTTACTGCCGTTTGACAGGTGCAAAAAAAATAGAATAATTTTCCTAACACTTCACAAAAAGAGAAATGATTTTCCTCTAAGTAAACAGAGTGCTTAGACACATGTTCAAAGAGCACCGTTAGCTTTCTGTTGGTTTGTTGGCAAAGAACAAAGTATTTAAGGTTTTTAATTCTTTTTTTTCTTCCTTCAATCAGTCCTTGTAATTTCCAAACTCATTTTCAACTTTCCCCTCACCAGAATTTTTCTCTCTTGTCAGACCATAACTTTCAATCACACCTATCTGAACAGCTCTGTTATTGCTGTGAAGATGCATTGTCTGATAGCCTAATCTTATAGTCTCATTAAAACATCAGAGGGAAGGCAATTGTCTCATAATCTTTATTATTTGTTATAATATAACCACCAGGTGGTAACATAATCCGAAGATAGAGGGTCTGTAATGCACCCATGCGGTAGCCTGGTGTTCATCCAATAAGTGAAAAGCTGCTAATCAGCTGTTGGCCCATCTGTTATTCAGGTGCCTCCTGACTAAGGTTTGACATAAAGGTCTATATTCTTTGGAAGGATGAGTACAGTGTATTGCTGACTGTGTCTTTTTTTGTTTATGTAATTAACTGACGGAGAGCTGACAATAAGAGTTAATTGAGTTAATCAAACAATTGAGTTAATCAAAAGCAAAATGCTATATTTAACAGTGACAATGAGATTATTTATTTATTTATTTATTATTAGGAAATAATAAGAACAGGAAAGGCATTTATGATACTTTAATGATATTCTAGGCTCTAGGTATTTTCAGGTGATTTTATGTGCTTAATATAATTTGTCTTTCTGTAAATTTTGGTAAAGCTGTCTTCCACATTCTTGTCCACATTTTTCCTTTAATCCTTGTGATATTCTCCCATACGTTTTGTGAAGACAGAAGCATCACTTACTGCATGAAGACTTGTATTCTTTTGTTGCCTTGGAACCTCATTCCCATTAACTCCACCTGATGTCCTGTCTTGTCCTTTACCATTCCACTGTTTTTTTCTTTTGATATTTTAACCCCTCTTTTCAGTAGGTTTATTTTTCCATCTTATTTTCCTCAAATCTGCCGTAATGGGGGCTAAATTTCCATTTCATTAATCTGTCTACTGGTAACATACTTGTTATCTGGTGTAAAGATTGACTTCTAAGCTCTTGCTGCTTCCTAATGAAAATTGCTTATGGTATAAACCTCTGTGAAGATTAGTGTCTCATTCTCTCAAGAGGAATTACATTCTGCTCTTTTAAATGTTAACTCTTTTGTCTCAAAGACTTTGTTGATTTTGTTATTGATAACCAAGTTTGATATGATGTATTTTAGAGATGATTGGCTTCTATCGCTAGCTAATTTAGCACTGAATGAAATGAGGCCACCTGATTGTTTTTCCATTCACCTTACCAAAATGCAAGGAGTGGTAGAGTAGATGCTCTTTTCTATTTCTTTTTCTGGGAAGTTTGATGAGGGTTCTTCCCCTTCCCCTCTCTCTCTCTTTTCCATTTTAATATTATTTTCTGGTACCCTTCAGTCTCAGAATATGTATTTAATCTGTGATTTGCTTTGATAGCAAGGAATTTGAGTCTATGACATCACTGAGATTTGATGATGAAGTTAATGTAAACAAATAAGGAAGATTTTGCCCTACTTTTCATACCATAGTAATTAATCACCAGAGATAAATATACAGAGAATAACCAAGGAAATACACTAATTTTAAAAATATATACTCAGATATCTTCAAAAAGAATTAAAAGGGAACAGCAGTCATGACATATTTGTAATCTACCTTCGTATCGGTTCTGTAATGAATACTACAATAATGCTGTGTTCTGTTCCTTACGGGTATTTGGCAGACTTAACCATCTATTCTACATTTGTGCTTGGGCTGCTAACAGCTCATTTTCATTCTATAGCATGCTGTTGAATGTTTCCATCATGTTCACAGGAAGCATGTCTATATTTTTAGGCTTCCTATATCATCTTCCATTCAGAGACTCTTTCTGTCTATAGGTGATTTGGGAAACACTTGCAAAAGATGTGCAAAGCCAGCCACAGTGATTTATCTAAGGAATTAAGGTTAGATAGTTTCTTTTAAATCATTTGGACCAGAGCTTTCATTCCAAGGTATTCTGTTCTTTGCTTATGTACACTAGTATATTCTTTAAATGTTTATGTTTGGAGCTGGGAGTAAGAGAATAAAATAAACAGGACATTAACACTGTCACTGTTGGTAAAAAAGAAGAAAGCAAAAGACAACTGTCAGGATGTATATATTATTGCAGCTTTGATTAAGATCTGAAATTTAGACTTGAGCATGCCTGCTTAGTGTATTGTTAAACAGCTAAAAACAAACCAAACTATGTGAACTACATGGAGTTTAGCTTTGCTGTGCCTGAACAGATCTGTTCTAAGACACTTCGTATTGCAGTTGTTGGTATTCATTGTTAAGTTTTTTTGATACAGTTACAGTAGAATCTTCAGTCATTTATCAGGATTATGGTAGGCACTGGAGAGTCATATAATAAAGATGATCTGTATCCCAAAGTAAAAACAGAAAGGAAAAGGTAAAATGACTACTATTTTGGAAGGAAAATGGGGGAGGGGGAGATCTGATATGTATGATATGCTTATTTTCTGCGAACTTACCGATCTACTCCACCCTTTTCTGTTTACTCTGTTTACCTTTTTTAAGCAGAGGCAGGTTCCATTCCCTTCATTTAACCAGTGACAGACAGAATGTAAGCTGTTTGCCCATAAGCATTAAGAGAACCTGAACAGGAACTTGCCCTGGGTGGACATCTTGGCTGACATCACCCTGACTTACTACCTCTCCATTCATTTCTGTGCTAATGTAATTGACATACATTTAGATAGGAAAGCTTTATAAATTGGTTTTGCATCTTAAAATGGTAAAACAGCAAAATGCTAATCCTTGTACAGATTGAAACCCAGTGATTTCAGCACAAAATATAGATGCTTTCACAGTCATTCTCTGAATTTGGTCATGTAGTATCATTTCATCATGCAGTAGTCACGCAGGGAGTCAAAAGCTCATTATTTGGCTCAGCTTTTGTAAGACATAGGTGACCAGAGCTGTGTGAGAGTATGAAGTAACTGACTTTGATTTGCATTATCACATCATGTTATTTGTCTAAATTTCACAAATCTTATCTGAAAACTAGCCATTAACTTTGAGCAATTGCATTTGCAGACATGACTGACCCATTTGGTGACTGGATTAATGGAAGGATCATTATTTTTACTGAGCTATCAGGAACTGACACCTCCTCTAAAAACTCGTTGCTTACCTTGTATAGCTGGTACGACACATATCAACAAAAGACCTCTGACTGTATTAATTGAAGCCATTACATACTTGCTCTCTGGATATGTTTGCCATTTTCCTGTCCTTTTTATGATCATAGAAGGGCAAAATATTGAATGCCCAGATAGTTTGTCTTTTCAAGAAGGAAGTTTACATGTTTTATGTTTTTAGTTTATACTTTTCTATTTCATATATATATAGAAATATATAAAATTATGAGAAACTTCAGCATTCCTTTGGGCTGGTGGATAATGTAAAATTAGATAGCTAGTCATTTTTGTTCTTTCTGTCCATTAGTGTTACCTTCTTCGTAATGGCATGTACTGCAAAAATGCATTTCTTCAGACAAGTATTTTAAAATAATTATTTATCAAAAAGTGGAGTTTTTTGATAGAGTATGAGTGATGGGTTATTTCATCATGAGGAAATCATGAGAGAGACTTTCCAAAATGCAGCATTCAGCAATGAATCTCGTAGGTGCAGAGTTGCCAGGAGCAATATACTAATGTCACAAAAAAAGCCTGAGACTCTACCTGTGTGTAATTATTATTTTAGTTTCTCTTGGCTTGACTGTGATTAACAAATCCAATGCCTATGGAAGAGTACAATGGTGTAAATCATAATAGAAGTATCTACATAAACTTTTTAGAAAACATCATCTTCAGGCTGACATGACACCTTTTCTGAATAAGGCGAAGTAAGAGTTGTGGCCTTGATTCAGACATGCAGTACTCCATCTTGTCATGCTTTTATGGAGCAACAGGACTTCTTTACAAACTCCAGTTTGCACAGAGAAGTCTTCATACTCCATCTCCACGATATATGAGCTGTCTCTGCAAGACCTGGAGTTGAGAAACTGTGAGCTAGACAAAGATTAATAAAGTACTATAGTAGTTCAAAAATATTCCAAAATTATTGTTGTCGAACTACAGCTTCACAAGCGGGTGAAGAACATGGATGTGCCACTAACTTTGCAGCATCAGACTTTTCAGTTGAACTCTGACTTCTAAAAACCTAAATTCAATGACAAATCTAAGTTTTCAGTTTGACTCCTGAAACTTAATTGAAGAACACTTATATGGAATATATATTTGACCAAAAAAAAAAAAAAAAACACAAACAAAAACAGGACAGGAGAGCAACAGATCTATTTATCATCAGCATAACAATATTAAAAGTCACTTGAACAATATATTCAGGCAGTTCTGTGATATAACAGATGTAGAACAATGCAAGGACAATAATAAAATCCCATGAGATAACTGCTGTAAGTGAAACAGAACTTGATTAAGGACAGCTGAATTAAATAGCAGGTGAGTGATCAAAAAAAAATGACATAAGCTTATACAACATGTAGCTATAGTGATGCATTTAGAGAACAGTCAGTAAGCAAGAGTGATTGGGAGTTTTCAAAGTAGAAAACGGATAGCATTTTGTAAAAGCAAATTTTAAACTGCATTCACAGAAACATATATTATCTTAGCTGATTAACAAAATCACACTGTTAGGTAAATGCCTAGAGCAGATAGGAACAATTCCACACTGGCAATGAGAAAAACAAGTTTGAACTTCCGGTGATGTATGCGATAAAAGAAGCCCTCTGGGAATAAGGGAGTTGAACAGGATTTTCACCAGTGATAATGATGATTACAAATACAAAAAGGGCATGCAAAATGACAGCTACAACTACTGAGGGTGAAGACTGGAAAGGTAGAGCAAAGAGACTTAACAGAGAGGATTAGTTGGTACAGGCTTTTATGCATCTAGAGATACTAATTTCTACTAATAAGTCAGTAGATATCAGTTTCTACTGATAACTCAGTAGAAAACTAGGTAGCTCATTTATTCCTTGAGATGACTGACTCTGATTTCTTTGTTTCATTTTTCTTGCACAGAAGTATTGGGGGGATGTATTTATTTTAAATTTCTTTGATGAATTTTAAGGTTACAAAAATAGGAAGATGTGTAAAACATAGTTCTTGTAATCCTTAACTAAGTAATCATCAGTCTGTTCTGTATTTTTTGTTTACCATCCAACAAGAATCATCTGTTTCTGTTTTCCCATTTTGTTGACTCTGAGTTTGTCTTTATTAAAATGATCTCAGTTTCCTACCATGGAGTGAATTTTAAATGTTAGCTCTGATTCTACAGCATATGATATTATTTCATGAACAGTACTTTCCAAATTATTTCTACTCTAATATATATATAAAGGTCATATTCTTCATCTGATCTCTTCTCTCGATATACTTGACTTATTTTCTTTGTAATCTGTGAAATCATATGAGCCTGAGCTGGAAATGACCAATTAGATCATACTGTCCCTCCTCTTGCCAATGTGGAATATAGTCCCCCAGATGGAGGACACAGGTGATATTACACTGAAGCTACATTTGATTTTAGCCAAAATCTAAGAAGCCTTCCGATCTTCACCGACTGAAATGGAAACTCTCATCTGGTATTAATACATTTTCAGCAAATGATTACCAGAACATCTGCTCATGCCCAGTAAATTTTTACTTCCTTCTCTTAAAGCCTATTTCCCTTGTGGACTAATGAGAGATACATTCAACAACTCATTCTGTAGTTTAAAAAAAAACATTGTTCCACTGCAGAAACGTTAACCGAAAGTGATGTAGCAGTCTTTATGGTTTGTGTTGCAGCTAAAAGGGAAATAAGAGGAAGCCAAATGTACTACATAGTCTTTTAGATTTACACATACTTGAACACATTCCTCACATTTAAACTTTAAACTTTAAATATGCTAACCTTGAACTTTCCTTAATTCGAAGCTTTCAACAAAAATGATAATACTAAAAAAGAAAGAAAAACCACTCACTTTTTTGAGTCATCTTCCTATGGAATTTAAGTTTGAGAATTTGAGAATATGTTTCCATGGCTATGACCTGTGTTTCCAGCTTTTTAGACTTGTGCTACTTGATTATTACAGTGGCATTAAGATATATGGGCACTGATATGCCTTCTTTAGTCCTCTGCAAGTGTTTGTATGTGTATCAAGCAGTTACACCAAGGTGGGCCACCTTAATTTTGTACATAAGCCAAACGTATAACCCAGCTACCCTCCTCATCAGGTTGGACTAATTGCATCAGTTTGTTTTCTTTCACAGCTTTTGTGAGTGTTCTTCCTGTCTGCTTCTCCTCTATTGTACCTCCAAACCTATTGCTCCTTAACTTTGTAACTGATTAATTTCAGAGGTTTATGTGGCTCCAGTTCCTTCATTTCATCTGATCTTAGCTCATGTTGCAAGGAAAGGACAGTCATTCATACGCTCCAAAAGAAAGGCAATATTTCCCAAAATGTAGGAGAGTATGTGAGGGTTTATTCTCCCATAAAGACAGGGATCTCTTTAGATCCTTAACAGGTATGGGTGCAAAAATGAAAAGTGTCAGTATGCCCTTTGACCAAAACTTGAGCAGGTGCACTGCTTCAAAAAGATCATTGATATTAGCAGACCCTTCCTGCTTTTAGCTCAGTCCTTTGCAGACATCTGTCACTTCCATATCTCTCCCCCAGATTATCCTTCAGTTTCCTGTCCAATCTCCCATACAACTTCTTACCCCTTTTTTCTCATTCTATATGTACACGTAAGTATTCTTATGTGTAATTTGTTGTTCTTTTTAGAAAGAATGTTGGGGGAAAACACCAGTATTAACATGTGTGTATTTCATTTTCCTATTTCTGTCAGGGATTCTGCTTTCCAATCTTAGAAGTCCTCTAAAAACAAATAAAAAAAAATATCTGTGGCCCAGGTTCAACTCTGAAGAGCTCAGCTCACCTGAGGACTGGCTGTGCAGCAGCCATTTGGTGTAGACTTCTGTCTCTGCACTGCTGTTTTTCTAAGCACTGGGCTCATAAACTGTCTCTTCAGAAGTTAAAGCTGAGTATCAGGGTCAGCAGTGCAACTGGAGCTACTTCATGTGGTTAATGCTGTTTCTGCTACCCTTTAAGAAACTAAAAATCCAGTGAAGTACTGTGAAAAAATTCGGGCAGGGCAGAAAATGAGTGCCTAAGAGCAAAGCCCAGTGCAGAAGAAAAGTCTGCTACTTGCTGGTCAAAATGGGCACAAAAGCGCAGCAATAAATTGGGATAATATGCAAAATATGAGAGCGGCAGCTGTAGATCAGGTATTTCTGATTGACGTATTTCCAAAATCAGCTATAATCTGTTTTTGTGTCCTAATCGTGCACACATAGCAGATAGTGCAGGGCAATAAAGAGATCTTAGAGCATTAGAAGAGTTAGCTTTTAAAGAAAAAGTCATTTTTACTCTCAGTGGTGACTTTTTTTCCTTCATTTCCTTTACCATTACATCTACTGTTGCATGATTAATTGCTGAAGTATTCCTGTTCAACAGTATTGAATTATATATCTTCACTATTTTATATTTCAGAATAAAAGCCAAGGACTGAGCTTTGTGCGCATCCATGCACCTTGGCATGTACTTAGCCGAGAAGCAGAACTTCTTAAAATAAAAATGCCCACTAAAAAGGTAAGGCATATTCTTTCACATTACTGATTATCTTACATTACTAATTATTTTAACATGGCTTCAATCTAATCTTACTCATTGCTGCCCTTCCATGTGGGTGTTAACAACACCAAGGGGAAATGAAGACCATCAAAAAGAATTTAAGAGCTCTAGCACTTTAGAGTTGGGTCAAGCATCAGACTGTTTTCTCCTAAATTCTGCCAGTGAGGAGGAAGGATATGAGGAGGTGGAGACAGATATTCCAGGTTTACAGCTGGCTGCCCTGCTGCTGTTGGGAGCAGGGTTTTATTTTCTACAACCATAGTACCCTCTTTGAAGATTGACAGCAGAGGGGAGAGATGGGATCTACCTCATCATTTTAGGAAAGACAGGTCAGGAAGGAGTGGTAGTGGAGTTGTTCTTTATGTGAAAGCAACTGAAATGTATTGTTCTCTGCCCAGGAGTGGACGGAGAGCAATTAGAGACATTATAGGTAGGGATTTGTGGGAGATTGTATGGAAGAGATTTTTGTGGGTGTTTACTAGAGACAATCAGATGAGGAAGAAGGAGTTGATGAGGCCTTCTAAGACAGCTGGAAGTAGCCTCACAATCACAGGTGCTGGATCTCATGGGGAACTTCAACTACCCTGATACAGAATGACAAAACAGCTAGACATGAAAAGTCCAGGAGGTTCCTGTGGAGCACCAATGATAAAATTTTGATAGAGGTTTTATAGAAGCCAACTAGGAGAGGTGTGCAGCTGGACCCTGGGCTAACAAGGGTCCAAAAACAAAGAAGGATTGGTTGGAGATGTGAAGGCTGAGAGTAGCCTTAGCTGCAGTGATCATGAGATGGTGGAGTTTGGAAAATAATGAAGTGAGCAAGAGCGGGAAATAATGAAGTGAAAGTAGTGAAAGCTAGAATTAAGCAAAAAAGAGCTTTAAGAAGTGCATGGAAATCCAATAAGGTTTGAGTTCAGTGATGCATTAGATCATAGTAACTCAGAGTGGCTTTTGGGATGGGTTATCTGTGTTCTGCTGTTCTGCACATGTGTATTGTATTATGATACATATTTACATGAATTATATGTATTCATAGCCATCCTTTACATTAGCAGAAGTTACAGGCCCTGATTGAAAATGTTTTCGTCGTTTAACTTTGTTTCTTTCTCTCTCTTTTTTTTCCTTTTTTTTCCTTTTTTCTTTTCTTTTTTTTTTTTTTTTTTTTTNTTTTTTTTTTTTTTTTTTTTTTTTTTTCTGTTTCACATCCCTGTCTGGGAAAGGGACCAAAAGTAAGTTTATATTGGAGATGAACACAAAATAGTTAACATTGTTCCAAGGACATCTATTGATTCAAGCTCAGGAAGCTCAAAGCTCAAAGGCGAAAAGAGACCCCTCACAGTGATCTGTGCCTTTCTTATTCACATTCTCCTTCCCTGAAATTAAGTGGGAGACAGCAAGCAGGGGATATAGGTTAGGCAGACCTTTGGCCTCCTCCAGAATACCCATCCATATTTAAATGTAATCCTGTCTGGAATTCCCTAACAGGACAAAAAGAATAGACTTACTGTGCTAGATTTTTCTCATCTTATTTGAACACTAATGTAAATATTTTTGTTTGGTGTAAATATTTCCGTGCAAACTAGATTTTTGTACAAACAAGAGTTCTCAGATTCTTTTTATCCATATTTATTTTAGGTGTATGATAAGAGGTTAAATATGTTTCTAGTTCCCTACATCAGGGAAGCCAGACCTCAAAGTTCCTGAAAATTCACCCTAAGGCATAAGTCATTTTATATAACGTAGTGGTGATTGGACATTTTTAGTGAGAAAGCCTTTGACAGTTATTCTTAATTTTATTATTTTCCACTTGCCTCTACTGCATAAATGAAATACTTCTACTTAAAGGAGATATGATGGGAAAATTATGTTTTTTTAACAAAAAAAAATTTTAATTTAATTTAAAATTAAGCACATTTGGGAAGGGAACTTCCTTTGATGGGAAAAAAAGTCCATTTTGGAATTCAGAAACCTTATATTTTGGGGTTGTGGCAATAAAAATAGAAAAAAATGAACCATAATCCACTAAAAAAAAAAAAGATTTTGTTCAGAGAGCCAAAGATTATTTTCTTATTCTCTGATGGTATTTATTATTTATTCAAGAATCCAATGAAACCATGAACAAAGCAGTTTCAATGAAAAATATTGGACCATTTTGAAATACAAAAATATCTTCCAATGTTCAACTTTCAAACATCTTTCAAGAAAAAATACATAGTGGAAAAATATTTCTGAGACAATTAACTATCTGTACACATTTGCATATAACAAACAAATTATTTTTAATATAGAAACAGTGAAATGAGAATAGGCCACAGTCAAATACACTGAATTTAAATTTCCTTTGTATAGGAAAAAGAGTGCTTAAGATTGTAAGGTGCCCAAGCTGAGTTATTTTTGTATTTTTGTAGGGGGATCAGCAGTTAGAAAAATCATGATACTAAAAGTCCTTCATTTTAATTAGTTAATATCAGAAATATTTCTTTTGTTTTGGGATAGACTTCTTCAGATACTAGTTAAGCAATGTTCACAGTTCATCTAATGACTTGCTATTTAATCGGTTTTCAAATAAACTCATGTTTTATTAGGTTGTCTGTGCTTCAGGAAAAAAGAAAAAAAAAACCCAAATTTATGTTCCTCATAATTTTGTTATGCCAAGCCCAAAGAAAAGAATTATAATTAACTACATACGCAGACATCTGCCTTGGCAGTGATTTCAGATTTTGATTTCATACTTTCTCTATGTTCTATGCTAGCTCAAGCAAAATGAGGCCTCGACTTATAACTTAGTTGTAAACCTTCTTGCTGCTTGCCACCAAGTAACAGACAGACATTTTAGCTCCTGTAACTTTCATGACTTCAGAAAAGAGCAAGACCTAGAAGGAATGGACTCTCCTTCTCTCTGTGTTCCCTGACTCATATGCAAGCAAACAACCTCTTGTCATGGCACATGTGCTTAGAAGTATTGGTGTATCTTAATAGAACAAGAAGCTCTGCAGCTTGACATTTAGACAAATTCATTTAAGCAATTCAGCAAGTTAATGATTGTTTCTGCAAATTATGGTTTCCTGTCTTGATCCTGTCTAACTTTTCCATTCCTATAAATGTTTTATAGTTTGATTGTCTGCTAGCAAATGGTAAGTATCCATCTATACCACAGCACACACAGACTCATGCATAGCTGTCCCTCTCTATCATTTCTTTTTAAAGATAGACAGAGTGGTTCTGTGCCCGGGACTTAACCATCAGCGATAGTTTCAACAACGACAACAATAAAATTGTCTTAGTCCGAGGAGCTTTGCCCCTAAGTTTCTTCTCTGTAAAGTCATTTAGCAATAAGTCTATTTTATGTTTTTCCATTGGATTTGTTCATATAGTGAATTGGGTAAATACCTTCATGTCCCTGAGAAGTTCTTTATTATATAACAACAAATCAGCAGAAGTTAGAGTTCCTTGTACCAGGTAGAGCAGTGCAGTCATGGTTCTGGGAGCCTCACTTTTTGTGAGATTGTGTCTGTCAAAGCATGGCTGCCAGTCAGATCAGCATGTAAGGATCTTCTTTAATCTGCTCCTTCTTTTCCTGAATTACAGTTTTTAAAGTCAGAGTAACCCTTCTTCTTTTCTCTTACTTCCCTACAGCTCTTAGTTCAGATGAGTTAGTACGGATGTTTCTCATACTAATATCCTACACTGAGTTTTCTTCTGAAAGAAGCTTCTGAAAAAAAAGCTTCCCTTTTCTTACTGAAACCCTTAATAATTCAAGTGCTTATTGTTACATGAGAACATATAGTTTTAAACTGATGTGTTTTGAACTTTTTTTGATTTTTTTTTTTCACTCAGTGTACTTTTGAAAGTCACATTAATATATGGTATTTTACTCAGATGTATGAAATCAAAGAAGAAGGAGGAATTCTCAAGAAGTTAAATGAAATATGGTGCAGATTGACTGGACCTCTGCAACCTCAGGTGCCACAACAAGACAATACCAAGATGAAAAGCCTGTCCTACCCATTCTCCAGAGAAAAAATATATTTGTGAGTACTTCAAGTTGTAAAGAACAAAAAAGAAAGCTATAACTTGCATTTTACTATTGACATTTTTTCCCCTCCTAGTATGTGATCAAAGAATCATCACCAGCACAATCATGCTGCATCACTGAGGATGCTGCATTTTTTGATATCCTGAGGAAATGTACAAGTTGGCAAATTATCCTTGGAAAACATTTCCAAATGATCAAAGAATATGTCTAGGTTGAATGTATTGTAGCCTGAGTAAATTAATCTAAAATAAATTCACATTCACTGGTACTGAGTTCAGTTTCAGTGGATTTACAGAAATATAAGCTGGCGCATAGTTTCTGTCTGTGTTTAACTTGCTTCTGTTGGATAAGGCATTTGAAAGAGTGTAATAAATCAAATGGTTTTAATTTGAACTGTAATAAATTTATCACTGAATGATGAATTGGACAAAGATATTGCCACCTGTTTTGAGAGAAGAGCTAGTAGAAATGTAATAATATTTTTCGCGAATGATTTATTGTAATAATTAAAGCTCGGTTCATAATATAAAGAACATATTCCTTATATTCCATAAGAAATTTCTGCTATATGCCCCTTTATTCAGACTAATATCTCTCAATCCGCTTTGATGTTAAACATTTTGTATTTCTTCCTGATTGACTCCTTGTCTTTGTCTGATAAATAGATTTCAGTAATAAATATGATGACCCACCATATCATTTATTCTGTCTGTCCTGATAAAATTTAATTTATATTGAATACAACTGAAATATATTCAGGGCAATAAACATGTCAAAACTGATTTTACATGCAATGATTTTAAGGTTTTGGGGAATGCATAATTACAGTGTAATTGTTATTTGAAAAAGTGTAACATTAACTGAATAGTCACTTAGAAAAGAATAATGAACTAGCATTAGGCTAGTTGACATCTGATCACATTCATAATTACAGAGTGCTATAGTATTGAGGGTATTTTATAAGGAAAGATTACAAGGTCAGCTTGTATAAACAATAGGCAAGCTCTCCCTACCCAAGGGCAGTTTTTCATAACTAATATGCTTTCATTTTTCCATCCACCATCACTGCAATCTAAATAGAACTCTGCAAAACTAGGCAATATAGGATTTTATTTAGATACCAAGAAGTATTCTTATTTTCTGATGTCCTATTACAACTCTGTTTCCTTCCTGTTTTCCTTCCTTAATATGTCTTCTAAATGAATTCTAAATCAAATTACTTTATTTTACCTTATTCATTAGTACCATGTCTAAAAACATAAACTTTTTTTTTGTCTTTCAACTTTTTAGGTATAATATTAAAGACAAAGACACTTTCTTTGACAATGCTACCCGCAGCCGAATAGTAAGTAAACAAAAGGGCTATATCAATGAGGAAAGACTTTTTGTGCTGAATGGGATTTGTTGCGATAGAGTGAGTGCTTTTGCTACTTGGCACTTTTCTGATTTCATCAGTATATACATTTCTTAGTTCTTCCAAAACCTTTTACAGATGCTATGCTGACTACTCCTCAAAATGTTACAGTCATCTATATGCTTAGGTTTCACAGATATAGCTTATTTGTTAATCATTTCTGTGTGCATCGTCATATTACACTTTCCATGTGAATGTTAAATATTCAGTTTAAGGTGCCTCCATCACTAAATATGGAGTCAGATTAATTTGCCATTTTCTTACCCCGCTATCTGAAGTCCTTACACTTCTTATACTTTATATAAAAATTAAAACCAAGTTTTACATAAAGATTTGGTACAGCAGGACTATCCTGCAGATGTTAGGGCCAGATAATGGAAAAAGTATGAACTGCCATAGCACCATTAGCTTCAGTGGCATTCTGGTATTCTTTAATCATTTTTCTTCACTTAAAATTCTTACCTAGAATGGCCCAAAATCATATATCTATATGTCAATTAAATATAAGATTTAAATTTAAGTTTACTCTACAGAGTCCACTTACTTTTGAGTTTTATTTTGTTGTCTACCTTGTGAGGAATAGAATGCTAAAGACAAGTTGGATGTTACGTCACTGTTCCTCTTTTCCATAGGTACGTGAAATTTTAAAACGCACACCTACAAAGTCCAGAAACAGCATGGGTAAGAGTGAGGACAGATGATTATGTCTGTTGTTTTGAAAAGAATTGTTTGGTTACCATACTGAATATTTACTTATCTAATAGAATATGAAAATATTCTGGTACTTTTCCACTAAAATAGATATGGAAATAAATGCATTTTCTGAGCAATAAAGCCAGATTTCCTTATCTACTGTTTATGCAGAGCTTGCTTTTCATCTTTTTTAGGGTAGGACCTGGCTCATAACTTGCATTTCACAAGTGATTATAAAATTGAATTTGATTATTATGTCAACTCCAAGATTTTGGATTATTTCATCCAGTAGCAGGTTTTAACTGCCATTTTTAGACATTACATATTTTCAGGTTATTTTTATCACTGCAGCTTTAAAAATGATGATCATGAGTTGCATAGTGAAATCTGTGAGTTAAATAGGACTGCTCTGAAAAGACTGATCTGTCAAATCCAAGGTCCAAAGTCAATTTCCACTATCAAGTTTCGGCAAGAGTGGTGTTTTTTTTTTTTTCTTTTGTGGTTCAGTACAGATACAGGTTTGCATATTTTTCTCTCTGTTCTTTTCCTTCCACCATTATGATACTGCCACCTGTATCTCTTGTGAGTTGAAGTACTGCTTTCTGACATATTTTGTCTGAGTACTCTGTTAACTTGACCTCTTCTTTGCAAGTTACTATATCTTTGTGTAATGTACTTATTCTTTGCAAGTGAGCTGTACAAGTAGTCGTCTGCAGGTTCTTTGAGTAATTTTGTTTGGTAAAGTTGCAGGAGAGAGATTTTCTTGGTTGAGGAGCTGAAGTGGGAGAAGATTAGTTTAGCTAACCCTAAATATATATTTTATGATTTTTTCCCAATTATATGGGAAAAAAAGAGTTATCATTTATCATTTTCCACCCAAAATACTTGGCTCGAGTTAGAATGAACATATATTTACTTGTTTATTTTATCATTTTCCATATTCTTTTTTCATAATCTAACCTGATTTTTTAAAATGCTGAGATGAAAAGTAGAGGAGGAAAAAAAAGGTTATTGAAAACATGTCAAACAGCCTCACTTTCTGAAATATATTGTTTAGCTGACATCTGTTTTGTTTGCTGTTCATTCTGTATTTTGATTTGTTAAAAGACTGAGCAGTAAGAGAAATGCTGCCTCTTTTACTGGATTGCTCCATCTTTGTCAAGACAGCTTTCCTGCTGTATTGGGAGAACTTGCTTTCCCCAGGAGCATGGTTATTTGCAAGCAAGAATCTCTAGAGCAGAAGCTTCTAGAGACAAAGCAGCATGAGGCAGAGAAAACAAAAAACTAAAGTGCAGCTGGGATAGGAACCTAAATGATGTAAAAGCCAGTCCTCAAAGGTGACACTTTCCCTGGAGAAACAGAGAGACTGTGTTGAATTTGCTGAAACTGTATTCCTCTAAAAGTTGTTTGGCTGGAGAGCAAGCTTGAAAGACGTAATTCATTCCTCAAGTAGACTGATAAAGAACTCTTATATTATTTTTTTTTTCCATTTTAATAACCTTTGCTTTTTCTGTAGTGTTCAAAGTACTTGTAGTGTATATAATTTTTTATCAGGCCTTTTATTTTAAACTCTAAGATGGAAATACAGACTGATCTATTTCAAGCTTGGGTCAGCTCAAGATCCCACTTGACATGAAGGCATATATTTTATCCCTCCTATATTCCCTCTGTTTTTAGTCCTTAGCCAAATCATAATTATCCATCATGTTTGACCTAAATAACTAAGAGGCTTGATCCTCTAACATCCTCTCCCATTTGTCTTACACTTCATGTGTCACTGAGGTTTTTCTCTTCTCCCTGCTCTCAAAAGCATATGGCATGAATGCTTTACCTAATATTTTTAAGCACCCTTGTTTTTGTGTTTTTTCTTTCTATTTTATGATTCTTTTGTTGTTGTTCTTGTTGTCATTACTGTTTTCCATAGAAGATAGTAAAGAGATGCCAGAGGTTCTTGCAGCTGACTGTGGTTTTGATAATTACGCTTAATGTTCCATAAGCTAATCAGAGAATGTAACAACTCTTCAAAGACAATTGCTTATTGAATTTCACACCTATGTCAGGCCGAATCTGCTTCTACATCTATGATACAAGGAAGATATATTTTTTTGTCTCATACTTCTGAATTTCTTAAACCTGGAAGCCCTCAGTATAGGACTTGACATGATCCAAGCATGAAAACTTGCCAATTACATTAAGGCAAATAGTGGTCACAGAATTTTCCCTTGTATGAAAGAGAAAAATTATTGGTAATGCCTAGTTAACACCTCTAGCCAAAGGGTTTTTCCAAGACATTTCAGAGTGATCATTGTATTATTTGATCACATCAATTTTTTTCATTATTAAAAGCAAGTTTTCTAGCAGATTTTTACTAGACATGGAAAACATATAGGTCTGGAATAAAGTTCTGATTTTTAGCTCTTGTCTTAGGGAAGTTTTTTTTTTTTTTGCCTGCAGGGAGTGAAGAGTGAATATTTTTGAGTCAAAGGTCTTGAGAACTGTAGTGGTCTGGTGTATGTCTGTAAGTGCTGCAGTCAGTAGCTAAGAAATCAACTGCTAAAGCTATCACAGTATGATGTTACTAATAGTGCCATATTACTGTATCTTCCTGTATCTTCTACCACATTTCCTGATTGCAGTCTTCTGGACTTAGCAGTTCTTGTCCTGGTGCATGTAGGTTGCCAGGATAACTGTGGTATGGAGAGCACAAAGTGATCACTTGAATTCTATGAGCAAAGAACTTTTAAACCTGGAAGGATAACCTTTCTTACTGATTTGAGGGAGCAGAGAAAACCCAGAACTTGATTCAGTGAAAATTAGTTTTTATCTAATATTAGCCAAAGTAATGGCGATCTTCTGTTACAGAATTTTGTGAAAATCCCTTTTGGATTATTTGTGCACTTCAGCGCAACCCTATGGTTCTGAGTTTATTGTTGAGCTGCAGGAGGGACATCACAGACACAGATGTTTTCTTCCTCAGTCATATGACTTATCTATAAGGAATGATAGATAGATTAGATAGATAGATAGATAGATTAGATAGATAGATAGACAGAGAGATAGAGAGATAGATAGAATCAGGTAATATTAAATCTTTATGTGAAAACATTTTCCTAGTCCAGTTAAGTTTCCCTTCTATGCTGATAGATAGTCACCCTGCTATCATCTTGAGTATCTTTGGTAATATAGCTCAGTTACTACTGTAAAGAAATCAAGTGAAACTTGTAATAATATTTTATGTTGAGTGGTGTTTAACTGATGACCATCTTTTTTTTTTTTTTCCCCCTTTAGGTATTAGCACACTAATAGCAAACAATGTTTATGATGCTGCATACCCACTTCATGATGTATGTATATTATTAAAATCTAGTTCTTTGATATTACTCAATAGTGTATATACATCAATGTTTATTGCCTTTGAAAATAAAAATGTATTTGAATATTTTGGATTGTAATTTTGGTATGAAAAATCATGCATAAATACATTTCAGATAGTAACTTACAAGTCAAATCAACAATGTAAGAACAATTGAGAAATATTTTATTCAATTTATCTATATTTACACTGGTAATTACACCATTTCCATTTTTTAGGGTGAATATGAAGACCAAAATGATGAAATGAATGAAAGAAAGGTAAAGTACATTGCAAAAATAATTTTGTATTAGATTTAATGTGAAATGATGTGCTAAGTGCTATTAGAAAGCTTTGGTTCAACTGAAAAATGCTCTTACATATTTGTTATGCAACTTGATGTACTTCGGCATATCAAATTTTGTTTCAAAAGTTTTTATAAAGCCTATCAGTAGTTCAGTGAATTTAATCTGATATTTATATCTTGAAATGCTTCAGATTTCCCTCCTGTATTTATCATAGAATCATAGAATCACAGAATATTTAAGGTTGGAAGGGACCTCTAGAGGTCATCTAGTCCAACCCCCTGCACACGCAGGGTCTCCTAGAGCACGGGGCACAGGGTGGTGTCCAGGCGGGTTTTGAAGATCTCCAGAGAAGGAGACTCCACCACCTCTCTCGGCAACCTGTTCCAGGGCTCTGTCACCCTCACTGTTAAGAAATTCCTCCGTAATTTCCTGTGGAACTTTTGGTGTGTTAATTTGCGGCCATTTCCTCTAGTTCCATCACTGGCCACCACTGAGAAGAGGCCAGCCCCATCCTCCTCACTCCCTCTCCTGAGGTATTTATACACATTGATCAATGTGTATTTCTCTAAGCTGAACAGGCCCAGCTCTCTCAGCCTTTCCTCATAGGGCAGAGGTTCCAGGCCCTTAATCATCTTTGTAGCCCTGGACTCTCTCCAGCAGCTCCACATCCCTCCTGCACTGGGGAGCCCAGAACTGCATGCAGTACTCCAGGTGTGGCCTCACCAGGGCTGAGTAGAGGGGGACAATGACCTCCCTCGACCTGCTGGAGACGCTCTGCTTAATGCACCCCAGGATCCCATTGGCCGCCTTGGCCACGAGGGCACACTGCTGCCTCATGGTCAACTTGTCGTCCACCATGACGCCCAGGTCCCTCTCTGCGGGGCTGCTCTCCAGGAGGTCGGTCCCCAGCCTGTATAGGTGTCTGGGCTTATTCCTGCGCAGGTGCAGGACCCTGCACTTACCCTTGTTGAACTTCATGAGGTTTCTCACCTCCCAGTCATCTAGTCTGTCCAGGTCCCTCTGGATGGCAGCGCAGCTCTCAGGGCTATCAGCTATTCCTCCCAGTTTGGTATCATCAGCAAACTTGCTGAGGGAGCACTCCATCCCTTCATCCATCTCCATCTCTGTAATCACACCTTATCTGTACTTTCCCACTACCGTACTCCCGCTGGATGCCCATCAACTTTGGCTGTGTGGTATTGATTGCCCTGTCCCAGTGACACTCCCCTTCCCCCCCCTTGCTTAGTTTAAAGCCCTCCTGACCAGGCCGGCCAGCCTTTTGGCAAAGACACGCCTGCCCCTCTTGCTGAGGTGGTTCCCATCATTCCCCACTAGCTGGTGGTTGTCAAACGGAGTTCCATGTTCATAGAACCCAAAACCCTGATGTCAAGACTAGCGGTGCAGCCAGTTGTTAACCTGTAGTATCCACCTTCTCCTCCTTGACTCCATTCCCCTGATGGGTAGAATGGAGGAGAACACGACCTGGACTCCCATACCCTTAACAACAGCCATGCCTAGGGCTCTGTAATCTCGCTTGATATCAGACAGTTTTCTCATGGCATCATTAGTGCCCACATGGAAAAGTAGCAGGGGATAATAGTCAGCCTCCTGGACAAGCCTTGGGAGCCTCTCTGTAACAAATATAAACAAACATAATCTCCTTTGTAGTTTTTGTCAAATAGCATTAACATTCCTGCACCAGGTATCGTCATTTGCTTAATTTGATAATATGAACCTTGGATAATTGAAAGCTGTAAAGACAGGAAACAAGCTGGACAACTGCTTGTATACATAGCTCTATTGTTTAATAAATATTTGTTTATAAAGAGATTGCACTTGCAGAGTTTTCTCTGGACAGGCGATTATAGGGTTATGGTAATGGACTCTGAAAATCAGCTATAGAGTTCACTGACTCACAAGACTAGCACAACTTTCAGAGAGAAGAAACTTAAATGAACACTAGTCAATGTCAAAAAAAAAAGGGTAATGTGGGAGAGGGGCAAGATCAATAGTATCTGGAAAAATACTCATCCTACTAGCTGCTTTCTTTTTATCCTACCTATTAGGTTTTGTTATGAAGTGTTAAGTATTAAAAATATAAAAGGTTCTTTCCAAAAATACTCCATTGATTATTCACATATGTCTCTGCTGCCTAACCATAGAATCTGCAGTAGTATTTCTATGCATAACATCATCTGTTTTCTATCTGAATCTAATAGTTTCAGTGTTTAATTTCCTGAAAAGCTCTGATCAGATTTAAAGGAAAGGGGAACATAGTTGAGATTTTTTCCCCTACCCCTTTTTATTTTCTCCAATATAGTTTATATATGTCTTCTATTTCAATTGTCTGCTGTGCAAGCCCAAGGACTGATGAACTGAACCTGATTGGAGTGCTTATGCCAGTAAGGCAGCCCAAATAATGAAGGTTCATGTACCAGCTCATAATATTAAAGGTTAATCTTTATTAACCCTCTTCAGGATTTCCTTGGAGGAAACGCTTACAAAACAATAAACATTCTGTGAGAATTAAAAATAGGCATTCAGTGAAATACCCTGTTTTTCTATGACTCTTGATGAGAGGAAAGGACTCTCCCTCTCTGTGAGTACAGAAAACTTACTGAGAAAACTATAGCACCAGGGCATGCTAGCAAATTGCCATAAGGATAAACACTGACTTGGTCTCTTTAAAGCTTCTAGTCTGTTGCCAACCTTTGAGTCTGGGAAATACACTGTTGTCATATTTTATGCACCATCCCTTCAATATTACAAGCAGATTGGAAAGTGTTGTTATAAATTTACAGAAAGTTCTGAAAGTGAAGCTGATAAAGTACAATAAATTATATTACAAAACTGTTCCTAGAATTCCTTTCATATTAATAAAAATCTGGAAACGAAGCACGTTCCAGGGTAGGTAAGATTAATCTTGTAAAACTGCCATGTTTAAACTGAGGTTTAATACTATTGTGCAACATATGTGAATGGAAAACATTCATACCACAAACTCAACTTTGGTGTTACACTTTTTGTGATGAGAATAAGCTATCTGGGATTCCATAATTTGGTATAATGCTATAAGCCATACTGTCTCAAGCTTTAGAAAGACCTCTCTCTTTTTTTTTTTTCCTCCTGCTCTTTAAAATAAATTCTATAACTATGTTCAAAATAACTTTTAATTAGTTCTAATTGTAATAGCTTTAAACTTTAAATTTTGTATATCAATAAATATGTTTATTAGCAGGATTGCTTATGGAAATGAAACAATTTTGAGGTAGTGCTGTGGGGGAATGGCAAGGAGTGATTATAAACCACAAGTATTTGTATGGGCATACAAAGATGGCAGCAGACGCAATACTCTTCATCTCCTCTTGAAAGCAAACACAGCCTCATCATTTTTTTCCACAGAAGAATTTTGCAAAAGTTTGCTCTATGACGGCAATATTTTCTGAGCTGAGACTCCATACTCCTTGAATCTCATTGCTAAGTTACCAATTGCTTCAGCAGTGTAGATTTACTCCCTAATCTAAGAACTACTGCCCAATCTAAGTCAGATCTTTAAGCAGTGTGCACTGGCATTACTCCAGACACTTAAATGCAAACCAGTTTCCATATTCTGAGCAGTAATACTTATGTGGGTGCATGTTTTCAGGGTCCAGATTTTAACTGCTCCCTTGAAATTTATGTAGGTCTTTCACATAGTGGGAGGAGAGACATTAAAAACACTAGAAAAACATGCTTGGAAAACCTCAGAAAGGCAGACCAGACTTGCAGTACATTTGAGGAAGGAAAATGGGGGCATAAATTCAATAGATAAAATATTTCGTAGTTTTGTGCTTTTTTATTTCTGTAGTTGTGCTTTTAACACCACAAGACGGTGCAGTAATGCTACTAATTACCAAAAAAGGACCAACTGACAGATGCACTATTGATAAATAATTGAAAAAAAGATATGTACTTTGTTAGTGACATTGTTTCCAGCTCTTCTATACCTACATAACTCCATTGTGCAATAATACATTACTTATTGACCAATCCTCAGCCCCCTACACCCAAAATAACCCTTAGAGATTCAGTTTTACAAACAGCCTTAAAGAACGCGCAGTCTAGCCTGAAACTAATCTGATGAATTCCATGTATTACATGGCATAAAATCTGTATTGTGATTTTTAAGATTATTGCTTTTAAGTGTTGAGTAGTATTTTTGTTTTGGTACTCACAAAGAAAATCTTAATTTACATTACATCTCTGCAGAATGTACTCTGTGTGTACTGAGGTTGTCCATTGGGACACACACAATATTTTACACACAAACTTTCTAGCAAGACACAAGTTCATCACTACTCCAGTTGCACAGAGAATTAGTAAGTGCCTCATTTTAAAGCAGCTGGCCATATCTCTCTCATGTTTTATTCTTTCGTAACGGACACCCTCCACTTATCTTTTTGCAAATAGATGCACAATGCTTAACACCCATTTTTTAACTCATGCAGTAAATTTATAAAGATTTGTTTGTGATACGTGTGTGATGCATTTTATTTTCAATTTAGAGTGATTTTTTATAAATTTTTTTATACACTCCATTCTTCAATAAGACTTTTTAAAGAGCATGTGTTTTCTTATACTGTTTACAGTAATGTCTCAATGAGGGGTCACAGTTAACATAAAACTATGAAAGGAATGAAAATGATCCAAATGGTTTAATAGAAAATCTTACTTATTTACATGGTGGTACCCTGATTTTTATTTTCCTCTGAAGATAAAAGACAGCGTACAGTTCTCTAGCTTAGTTTAGTCTTTCAGAAGTCTCCTCTCAGTTTTCTTAGCTTTTCAGTAACTTCTGGAGAGCTGTTTGATTCTTCATTTTGCTGAATGTCTTTTTTAGACCATTAATAATTAGATACACAGTTATAACATCTCTTGCTATAACATTAAACGTTTCGCCAATAACGTTTTGCCTTCTGTAAAGGATTTTCTGTTTTTTTCTTTTTTTTAAAAAAAAGTTCAACAAAATTGTCACATAAGAGCAATAAATCAGGGAATGAGAAAGATAATGCATGTCTTGATTCTGCCCACCTTAAGATATTTCTGGGGAATTTGACTCTTCTTATGTGCTGCCTGCTATCTGTGACTGAGTTTACATTCCCATGGTGAACGCACAATCTTGTTCCATGAGCAAGATGAAAGAGAAGCATATTCTGTGTGGAATCTATCAGGTGCAGTAGCCTTAAGAGCTAAGGAGGAAAGCAGAGTGGTTCTGCCACAGTTCTTACTTCTTAATGCATTTTAAGATGGTATTCATTCAACACTCAGAATTTACTTAGTGTCTGCAACTGTACCCTGACAAGCCACAGTACTGACAAGCATTTGCAGGTACAATGTACGCTGAGATAAGCATTTCAAAGAAGAATTTGACTATAGATAGAATCTTTTATATCATCTTTCCAAAGACCTCCATGAGATTGCAGCATCATTTTATTTTTACTTTGGAACATATGAACCTATATGTTGGTAAAACAGATGGGAACTGTGGTTTCAAGTTAATTTTCTGGTTTTTTTTGTTTTTAATGCAGTTGCTGTACCGAGAATGGGCAAGATACGGAGTATTTTACAAGTTTCAGCCTATTGACCTCATAAGGTAACATGTACATAAAACACTTGTGGACTCAGTTCTTAGCTGATTCAGATTAGTAAAATGTTTTTAATTGGTTAAAAAGGTGAAATCTGATGACAGCATGGAAAATAAAATTCCTTACTGCTTTTCTGTTACAGGAAAGATACACTAAGCTACCAATAATATGCCTTTATTCCTGTATTGTGCTTATTGCTGGAAAAAAAGCCATATTTCACATTAAAAAAAGAAAAAAAAAGGTATTAATTCATTTTTAAAAAGAATTATCCATGAAAGTGCATTTCATTTCATGATCATTGAAAGACTGGTAAATAATCAGGGCCTGGTGTTCTCAGCTTAGTATGAAAGTATATGGCAGTTTTGAGATTGATGTGACTTTTCTTGTTTACAAATGTTTTACTCATCTAAACAAGCAGCTTGTCCAGTGATTTTTGTATCTGTTGAATTTTAACGTTTGTGTGATATTTCATTGAAAAGTTGAATTCTTATTAAAACAAAAATATTGCTTCTTTTAAATGAATTTCTCCAATATCTCTATAATAAAAATTAAGCCTATGAACTTTCAATTTTGAATAATCAACAGGAAATATCATATGCTTACAGAATGATTGAGGTTGGAAGGTAGATCCAACCACAGAGATCATCTAGTCCAATCTCCATGCACAAGCAAAGTCACCTAGAGTGCAGGATTGCCTCCAGGCAGGTTTTGAATAGCTCCAGGGAAGGAGACTCCACAGCCTCTTTAGGCAAGCTCTTCCAGTGCTCTGTCATCACCCTCACAGTCAAGATCTTTTTCCTCAAATTCAGGCAGAACTTTCTGTGTTTCAGTTTGTGACTGTGGCCTCTTGTCCTTCACTGGGCACCACTGAAAATAGTAATGGCTCAGTCCTCTTGACACCCATCCTTAACGTATTTATTAATAAATTGATAAGATCTCCTCTCAGCCTTTTCTTCTTTAGCCTAAAGAAGCCCATCTCTCTCAGCCTTTGCTCATAGGACAGATGTTCCAGTTGGATTACCTCTCCAGCAGATCAGCTTGCAGCTTGCACTGGTGCATGGGGTTATTACTGTGTAGGAGCAGGACTCTCCACTTGCCTTTCTTGAACTTCATGAGACTCCTCCCTGCCCATCTCTCCAGCCTGTCCAGGTCTCTTTGAAAGGCATCACAGTCCTCTGGGGTATCAGCCACTCCTCCTAGTTTTGTGTTATTAGCAAAGTTGCTGAGGATGCACTCTGTCCCCTCATCTAGCTCATTGAACTAACTCATTGGAACTCACACTGTCCCCTAGGGCAACCATTACCTACAGGCTTCCGACTAGATCCTGCGCCACTGATCACCACCCTTTGAGCTCTGCCATTCAGTCAGTTTTCAACCCACCCTACTGCCATCTAGCCCACACTTTCTGAGATTGAGTATGAGGATGTTATGGGAGCCAGTGTCAAAAGCCTTGCTGAAGTCAAGCTAGACAACATTCACTGCTCTCCTTTCATCTACCCAGACAGTCCTTCCATTACGGAAAGCTATCAAAGAAGGTACCCAGTAGCTGTGCCTTCTCTTTATCTCTCATAATCAAGGCACCTACCCAGCAGTGGTCCCACATTTTCCCTTGTCTTCCTTTTGCTACATATGTACTTGAAGAAGCCCTTCTGGTTGATCTTGACATGCCTTGCCAGATTTAATCCCAAACTCCACCACCTCTGATCACTGCAGCTAAGGCTACTCTCAACCTTCACATCTCCAACCAGTTCTTCTTTGTTTGTTAGCACAGGGGCCAGCCGCACACCTTTGGCTTCTATACCACCTCTGTCACCAGTGCTCTGCAGGAACCTCCTGGACTTTTTATGCCTAGCTGTTTTGTCATTCCATATCAGAGTGGTTGAAGTTCCCCATGAGATCCAGCACCTGTGATTGTGAGGCTACTTCCAGTTGTCTGTAAAAGGCCTCATCAACTCCTTCTTCCTCATCTGATTGTCTCTAGTAAACACCCACAACAATTTCTTCCATAAAATCTCCCCCAAATCCCTACCTATAATGTCTCTAATTGCTCTCCATTCACTCCTGGGCAGAGAACAATACATTCCAGTTGCTTTCACATAAAGAACAACTCCACTACCACTCCTTCCTGACCTGTCTTTCCTAAAATGCATGTATACCCATCCAAAACAACATTTCAGTCATGTAAGCTCACCCAGCATATCTCTGCTCTGTGACCACACACAGATCTAATGCTCTAATTCTTTCTGTTTACTCCCTGTACTGTGTGCATACGTGTACAGACAGTTCATGGAACTAACTGGGTGTGTAGGGTTCCCAGGAGAGGTGCAAAAGGATTCTGTATGTTTTCTCCTTAGAGGTTCCTGCTGGAGGCATCCTGACTTCAGCTGCATTATACTGACTGCCCTGTCACTATACCTGTCTCCTTCCCTCTCTTTGCCCCTTTTAAGGCCCTCCTTTCCAGGCTGGCCAGCCTGTTGGCAAAGACATGCATTCCCACTTAGTGGGACAAATTTAATGTAGAGTATTTCAAGTTCTTAAAAAGGGAATACATAAAAAGCAGGAATATTGGCTGAACCCTGGAATATTGGATGACACTTCTATTCACTTCTGCATCTGAATCAGCAAAAGTCTTCTGTTCTGGCTACATGCACCTCTTTGGGATGCAGGGAAAGGCTCCTATATATGGCCAGTTAGGAAAGGTGGGGACACATTTACCAAATGAGAGCTGACTAGATGTTACATATATCTTTTTTGCAGCCAGTCTAGTTCTGTTTATATATTAAGGGACAATATAGGGCAGATGAATTAAAGGTTGATTTGTAAAAGTAAATAAGTCTCTGAGTGAAAAAAAAAGTCTTTACAAAGGAGGCTTTTCCCTCTCAATTGCATTGAGTTATATGACAAAACAGTCAATGTGAATGTAGTCTAAAGGTACTCTTCTGAATTCAAGCTTTGTGTTTCAAATACATCTATTTTTAACTCAGATGAAGAGGATTAACTGCATTTTTGAGAGGGAAGCTATGAATTATTTGTAAACAGATGCCTATAGCTAAAAGTTTACCTTAGAAAAAGAAGAAAGGAGTTTACCTCCTGTTTCAGTCACCCTTACGCTTGGAAGGCATGAGTAATACATTAACAAGTAGAGAATGAAAGGCGCAGTTCCAAGAGGCACAGACTTCCAGGGGTTTGCCTGTTAAAATACACTTTTTTTTTTTTCCTGCTCATAAGTTAAATTTTCATTAATTAATGGAAGGAAGTTTCTTATAACAGGAATGTCTTACCAACATTAGTTACTCTTATTTTTGAACTAATTTAGAAGATTCTGTAGGCAATATATTTGTAGTTCACTCTTTTATTTCTCTATTTTAATGATGCTCTTAAATACAGATATGTTCAAACACAATTTTACCACCATTTTTTAGTCAATGCATATGTCTGTTTCTTAGGGGCAATAATTATTTTGTTTCCTAGGCAAGAAGGATGCTCCCTAAGAGTTTTTAAAAAGCACTTAGAGAGAGGGAAAAAAAAAGGTCAATATGAATTTTTAATAATAATTTTAATTTACAATAATCAAAATATCAACTATTGATTATGGAACAAATGTGTTGGAATGGTTCTTTGGAGGTCTCTGTATTTAATCACTGCTCAAACCAGGACTGTCTTGAAAGCTGGATTGGGTTGGTCAGGGCCTTGTTGAGCCAAGTTTTGAAAATCTCAGGGGATGAAGATAGGCGGTTGCTCTGGTGCTGCACGACTCCCAGATGGAAGATTTTTTTCTGTCTATCCAGTCTAAATTTTCATTGCTGCTACTTACAGCCACTGGCTCTTGTATTTTAGCTGTGCACCTACAGGAAGTAAAGAAAATATACAGTAAATGGAGTGGAGTGCAACAGAATTCATAAAGAATTATATAATTATATGAAAGTAGTGTATCACTTAGGAGCTTTCAAATGACAGTCTGACTATGCTAAGGTTGCATACAAGATACAGCCAGGTGTGGATTGCTTTTGAATTTTACTTAATTCCTTGAAACTTGGCAAGTTATCTTTTTAATGGGCATCCTAAAGCACCTGTGTATGGGAACCTGTGTATGAACTGAGATTCCTCTGAGATTCAGGAGAGGGGACCATCATCTTAGAATTTTAGAGGTGAGCTCTCATCGATATTAATTTAAAATTACCTTATCCTAAATATTCCAAAGTTTATCAAGTATCAAGGATACCTAACTTTTTGTTTGTTTGTTTTTTGTTTTAGTTTACGATGGTGTCTGCTTTAATATTGATGCTTCTGAAAGTTGCAACTCAACAGCTTCTTCCAACATGTCACAGTTTCACATTTTCACATGTTTCCATTCAGTTTCCTATGGATATGCCTTCATCAAATTTCTTAATATCTAACAGCCTACATTATCTAGTAATGATTATCTAACTGATTACTTTCAAAGCTCCAAGTATCTGTATACACTTGTCTTTTAAGATTAATGGTGAGAAACATAGAGATTATAAACATTAAGATTATAAATAGTATAACTCTTTTTGCAGTAGTAAGTGAAAAAGTTTATTAGCCAAAATAATACTTACAATATACAGCATGTAAATCAAAACTTGGGAGTTTCTGGTACTCCAACTGTCTGTCTAATATATATGTCTACAATATTCCTTCCTATTTTTAATAATGCTTTATTTTGTACGGAAAATTGTTTCAGACCCATGTGTAATGAATTCTGGCATTTCGTTCCAATATATCCATTCTGAACTAAAATCAAAGAAAAGAGTCATATTTTCCTCCGTGTTTCTTCTTTTCAGTCCTGCTTTCTCAAACCACAGCCTGAAAATTTCTCTGCCTTGTCTGCTTTCAAAATAATGGCAGATCTATGATATTTGACTGGCTAGACTCTGGATATTGTTGTGTTTACTTTCAGTATTTTGCAGTCTATGTAGTGAGTGCATTTTTCAATGTAAGTAATCAGGTTCCTCTGTTTTTCTGTCACTCTTCTGTTATTACAGGGAATTAACCAAATATCAAATTTATTCCCAGATGAATGGAGGTCTTGAGTTAGCTTGAGTTAGTGTGGTACTTGAGTTAGCTTTCTCTTTGTGACAAATAGACTCATTTGAAAAAATGACTTTCAAATTGAGAATAAATATGTTCCAGGTTTACCCACTGATGCTTTCATTTTATTACCTCTTCAATGAGTGTCAGTAGAATGCCTCTCATCTTTGGTGATGAAGGAGTAGGGCGCTTGCTTTCTTTGAAGTTTCAACCCCAAAAAGTTTTTAGTGTGTTTGGTGCCACACATTCCCCTGTAGTCTGGTGAATTACTCTAGCATTCTTCTGAAGATGTCCTGATGCAAAGGATCTTGGAGTGCTTATCCTTTAGCAGAGTGGGTAATGACAGTAAAATACATTTTGCTGTAGTATATAACTACATGTAGAAGTATTCCCATGCAGAAATCTGGGAATATGATGAAATTATTCCCTGAGACTCTTTAGCAGGAACATCTTCAACATTCTCAGAAATACTCAGCCTATTTGCAAAGAATTCTTTATTAAGGAAAAAAAGAACACAACCTTACGCTTGGGAAAGTGCAATGACTGAACATATACAGTAATAAGTAGAAAAATGTCTGTGACCCCTATCAGTAACTCTGGCAATACTTCAAGGCAATACTTTTGGCAAAAGGAAGCCTTACACAGCACTGGGCATGATGGCATCTAATGGGATCCAGCTTTCTCAAAGGGGGAAGAGAGCTCTGGGTCATGAGCTACCCGGGCTCATCGAGAAGGCTTTAAACTAGATTTGAGAGGGAAGGAGAGTATCATCGGGGAAGTGGGTGATAAGGTAGGCGATGGTCTGTCATGCTACCCACAGTAGCCTAACTCCAGAGCCTGTGAAGGACACCCTAAGCCTGAAGAGGCTAAATGGCAAAACATGGGAACTTCTGTGGGCCCACATAGTCAAGTTGCAGCTGCCCCAGCTAGAATGAGAGGCATGTTGGGAGCCCAACTCAAGGGCCTCTGTGTAAACACACGCAGCATGGGGAATAAACAAGGGGAACTGGAGATGCTTGTGCGATTGCAGGGCCACGATCTCATTGCGATTACTGAGACATGGTGGGACAGCTCCCATGACTGGAACGTGGCCATGGAGGGCTTTATGCTTTTCGGGAGGGACAGGCCAGGAAGGCGAGGCAGCCGAGTTGCTCTCTACATGAGAGAGCAACTGAAATGTATGGAGCTCGGCATTGGGGAGGGTGAAGTGTAGGTCAAGAGCCTCTGGGTGAGGATTAAAGGGCAGGCCAACAGTGGTGAGAGTTGTGAGAGTTTACTACAGGCCTCCTGACCAGGAAGAGGAAGTGGGTGAGGCCTTCTACAGGCAGCTGCAAGAAGCCTCCTGATCTCAGGCCCTGGTCGTTATGGGGGGCTTCAGCCACCCTGATGTCTGCTGGGAGCAGACAGTCCAGGAGGTTCCTGCAAAACACTGGAGGCAACTTCTCGACACAGGTGGCTGAAGAGCCAACAAGAGGAGGGGCACTGATAGACCTGCCACTAACCAACAGAGATGGTCTAGTGGGAAATGTGAGGGTCAGGGACAGTCTTGGCTGCAGTGACCACAAGATGCTTAAATTACAAACCTGTATGGAGAAAACTGGGCAAGAAGTAGGATTGCAACCCTGGACTTCAAGAGAGCCAACTTTGACCTCCTCAGGGGGCTCCATGGAGAAGGGAGTCCAGGAGAGCTGGCTAATATTCAAACACCACTTTCTCCAAGCCCAGGATCAGTGCATTCCTATAAGAAAGAAGTCGAACAAGAGGGGTAGGAGACCTGCATGGATGGGCAAGGACCTGTTGGGTAAACTTAATGAGAAAAAGAGAACATGCCACATTAGAAAGAATATAGGAACATTGTAAGAGAATGCAGGGATGCAGCAAGGATGGCCAAGGCCCATTTGGAATTACAGTTAGTGAGAGATGTTGGGGACAACAGGAAAGGTTTCTGTAAATATAAGAGCAGCAAGAGGAGGACTAGGGAAAATGTTAGTCCACTGCTGAATGGGGAGGGTGGTGACGGAGGATGCGGAGAAGGCAGAGTTACTAAATGCCTTCTTTGCTTCTGTCTTCACTGCTAAGGCTAGTCCCTGTGAACTACAGAGGCCAGATATGAGAGGGATAAATAGGAGGGAAGAAGTTCTTCCAATAATTGAGGAGGATTGGGTCAGGGATTATTTAGGAAAACTGGACGCCCATAAATCTGTGAGCCCAGATGGGATGCACATGAGAGTGCTGAGGGAACTGGTTGGGGTTACTGCTCAGCTGCTCTCCATCATCTTTGAGAGGTTGTGGAGAGTGGTGAGGGTGCCAGAGGGCTGGAAGAGAGCTAACATCACTCCAGTCTTCAAAAAGGGCAAGAGAGAGGAGCCAGGAAACTACAGCCTCACCTCTGTCTCTGGAAAGGTGATGTTGCTGGTCATCCTACAGGACATCTCTAGGTATATCAAGGAAAAGAAGGTGATCAGGACTAGTCAGCATGGATGCACCGAGGGGAAGTTGTGTTTGATGAACCTGATAGCCATCTACAATGGGATCAGTGGCTGGATGGATGATTAGAAAGCTGTGGATGTTGTCTGCATTGACTTCAGCAAGGCTTTTGACACAGTCTCCCATAACATCCTCATCGGAAAGCTCCAGAAGTGTAGCTTATATGTGTGGACAATGAGGGGGATTGAGAAGTGGCTGGATGGCAGAGCTCAGAGGGTCATGATAAATGGGGCCGAGTCTAGTTGGAGGCCTGTGGCCAGAGGTGTCACTCAGGGGTCAGTTCTGGGCCCAGTGCTGTTCAGCTTGTTCATCGATGACTTGGATGAGGGGACGGAGTGCACCCTGAGCAAGTTTGCAGATGATACCAAACTGGGTAGAGTGGCCAACACCCCAGATGGCTGTGCTGACATTCAGAGGGACCTGGACAGCTTGGAGAGTTGGGCAGAGAGGAACCTTATGAGGTTCAAGAACAACAAAGACAGAGTCCTGGTTGACAACAAATTAGTCATGAGTCAGCAATGTGCTCCTCATGGCCAAGAAAGCCAATGGATTTCTGGCCTGCATCAGGAGGACTGTTGTCCATGGGTGGAGGGAGGGGATCCTGCTCCTTTCCTCAGCTCTGTTGAGGCAGCACCTGTATTGGGTTCAATTCTTGGCACCTCCAGTATAAAAGGGGCATGGAGCTTCTAGAGAGGGTCCAGCGTAGAGCAATGAAGATGATTAAGTCACTCAAACATCTGTCTTATGAGGAAAGACTAAGAAGACTAAGTGAGCTAGGCCTCTTCAGCCTAGAATAGAGAAGTGTGAGGGGGGATCTGATCAATATGTTTAAATTCCTGAGGGGAGAGTATAGGGAGGAGGGGGCCAAACTCTTCTTGGTGGTGGCTGGTGATAAGACAAGGGGTAATGCAAGTTGAAACACAGTAAGTTCCATCTCGATGCAAAGAAGAACCTCTTTACTGTGAGGGTGACAGAGCCCTGGAAAAAGCTACCCAGAGAGGTTGTGGAGTCTCCTTCTCTGGAGATCTTCAAAACCCACCTGGATGCCACCCTGTGCCATGTGCTCTAGGGGTGCCTGCTTGAGCAGGGAGGTTGGGCTAGATGATCTCCGGAGATCCCTTCCAACCTCAACCATTCTGTGATTCTATGATTCATCTAGCTGAGAATTCCAAACCTTTGCTGAGAATGTGCCCAAGGAATTAATATGAGTACATATTTTCTTTATGTCCCTCTTGTACTTTGAATCCAAGCTCCTTTTAATGGTTCCAATAAGCTCTGGAATGAAGATTCTTTCCCACAATGGGGTGTGTTCACCTAAAACAGCTTAGCAATTCATATATTTTTAAGAATTAAGTACAAAATAGAGCAGTGCTGTATCAGTGTCCTTTCGGGCTTGATGGTGTCCTTTGTGCCACTGTTGACAGAAGAATTCTTCCTGGAAGGATACAGAGGGGAGCATGTGGGATCCTGGAGAAGAAGTTTGACTGTTGAGAAAACAGCACTTTTCTCTGACATTGTTTTTTTCCCTCCTTCTAGAGTCTGTGTGATCTTTTTGCCACTTGTGATGCCAATTTACTCATGCGCAAACTTGCATAAGTAAATACATATATCATGTCTCTGTTAAAGGGGCTATGCAGTAGATGAATTAAAGCACTAAGACAGAGCTTCTTATATGCAACAGTAGAGAGTTCTCCCACAACTCCAGTACTTCTTGCTGCAGTGCTCAGTCTGCATCCTTTGCAAAGCAAAGGCTTGCTACACATGTTGAGCAAATCACTGAAGAACTTGTAATGAATTATTCTGTTGGCTGCAGGCCTGTGACTAGTGTGAGTTCATTTACATAGAACTTAGAGTATTTACCAGTCCTGGAGGAAGTGGTTCATTGTCTGTTTTGGCAAGAACTTGGTCTTATTTATTGGTGCTTATATGAGAAAGGGAATTTTAAATCAGTAGGCTTGTGTTGCAAAGGTGAAGAAAAACAGATCCCCAGTATCTGATAAACATTATTTCGAGGCTGCAGAATGTTGGTCTGAGCAAAAAGATTCATATCACCATTAAGAGTCATTATTCATTTGGTGAGAATTTGAAAAAAAAAGACCAAGCCATGGATTTGGGCATCTACATCAGGACTTAGCATATCCAAGGCTCTAAAGTTTGTCTAGCTTCCTAGTGAAAAACCTCTTGGATTGTGCAATTTTGTAGATAGCTAGAGCTATGTTCTATATCAGTGTGTACAGCTCTATCTGACTAAGAAGCTTAGTGCCTCTATGATGTTTAAAGTTCAGAATTTGTATTTCTTAATGGACTTGAGAGATAGATCTCCCCAGTTCAACAGGTTATCTTCAGTGTACTTTGATGGGAATTGAAAGCTTGTTCTTTTGAAGTAGAGAAGGAAAAGCTAGTGTTGGGGCACTATATTTGAGGGAAAAAAGGAAAAAGAATAAAAAATAAAAACCCTCCTTTGTGTTCTTTCCAAGAATATTTGTGGGCATCTAAAGATATGTATAGTTGTGATTTGGGAGGGGACGAGAAAACTGCTGCATTTTTGTTGCTGCCATTGTGACCATGTGGAGTATCAGATGTTACTAAAGCAAGTTGCAGCTTTGCTTATCTTTCTTGTAAAACTACTGCAGCCCTGACCAGGGGTTAAGACAAAGCCCTGTCATCTGGTCTAAAGGTATAACCCAGAATGAAGTTTTCTTTTGTAGGAGGTACTTTTCTCTCTCTGTAAAAAAGTCATGCTAAGTTGGACCATAACTCTGTCTGATCCAGTACACTATCTCCAACAGTGAACAAAAATAAAATGACAAGGGAGAACTGGACTCATTGTATCACTTACTCTAATAAAGAAGTTTTCTATACTTTTTCTGATTCCATAATCAGACAGCAGAAAAATGAAAAATTTAATTGCAGTTTTTAACCAAGTGACTACTGTTGTTGTGTATTTGTATCTCAGTGGAACAGCTGCAATTGAAGTGCTCAAAAATAATGAACTGGATATTGTTGCATGTACTTAATTATACTTGGCACAGGATTGTGCCCAAGCAGGTTTTGAAGATCTCCAGAAAAGGAGACTCCACCAACTCTCTTGACAACCTGTTCCAGTGCTCTATCACCCTCACTGTTAAGAATTTCTTTCTTAAGCTCCTGTGGAACTTTTGGTGCCTCAATTTGTGGCCATTTCCTCTAGTCCTGTCGTTGGCCACCAGCGAGAAGAGGCCAGCCCCATCCTCCTCAGTCCCTTCCTTAAGGTACTTAGAAACACTGATCAGGTCCCCTCTCAGCCTTCTCTCCTCTAGGCTGAATAGGTCCAACTCTCTCAGCCTTTCCTCATAGCGCAGAGGTTCCAGGCGCCTGATCATCCTTGTAGCCCTGCTCTGGATTCTCTCCAGCAGCTCCACATCCCTCCTGCACTGGGGAGCCCAGAACTGCACACAGTACTCCAAGTGTGGCCTCACCAGGGCTGAGCAGAGGGGCAGTCACTTCCCTAGACTTGCTGGAGACGCTCTTCTTAATGCACTCCAAGATCCCATTGGCCTTCTTGGCCACGAGGCCACACTGCTGCCTCATGGTCAACTTGTTGTCTACCATGACACCCAGGTCCTTCTCTGTGGAACTGCTCTCCAGGAGATCGGTCCCCAGCCTCTACACATGTCTGGAGTTATTTCTCCCCTAGTGCAGGACTCTGCACTTTCCCTTTCATAAGGTTTCTCACAGCCCAGTTGTCCAGGCTGTCCAGGTCTCTCTTGATGGCAGCACAGCTCTCAGGGCTATCAGCTATTCCTCCCAGTTTGGTATCATCAGCAAACTTGCTGAGGGACCACTCCATCCCTTCATCCAGGTCCTTAATGAATAACCTAAACAGGACTGCAATGAGGACTGAGCCCTGGGGTACACCGCTAACCACAAGCCTCCAACCAGACTCTGCGTCACTGATTACCACCCTCTGAGCCCTGTCATTCAGCCAGTTCCTAATTCACCTCACTGTCCACCCGTCTAACCCACACTTGTGGAGCTTGCCCAGGAGGATGCTGTGAGGGATAGTGTCAAAAGCTTTGTTGAATTCGAGATAGATGACATCTACCACTCTGTCCTCCTCTATCCAGCCAGTCACATCGTCATAGAATGCTGTCAGGTTAGTCAAGCATGATTTCCACTTGGTGAATCCATACTGGCTACTCCTGAGCGCCGCCTTCTCCTCCATGTGCCTGGAAACAGCAGCCAGGATGAGCTTCTCCATCACGTTTCCAGGGATGGAGGTGAGGGTCACTGGTCTGTAGTTGCCTGGCTCCTCCATCTTGCCTTTTTTTTTTTGAAGACCGGAGTGATGTTGGCTTTCTTCCAGTCCTCTGGCACCTCCCCCATTCTCTAGGGGGAAATCGATGAAATGAGCTCAGAAAGTGAAGTGAGGCTTAGTTGTATGGCTTTGAAAACCAAATATGCTGTCAAGAGACATTATGAAAAAAAACCAGAATAGTAATTAAATTAGTAAGATTAGTTATGAAAAGAAGTCTATGCCTGAACTTTTATGTAACTCTGATAACCTGGATGTAGTAGAAAGTGGTACAAATTATCTTTTAGGAGCACAGAAGTTTAGGAAAGTGAATTCACATTTGTTCACAGTAAAGGCTTCAAGCAATCTGTCATTTTCAAGAGGAAAGAAAAACTTGAAAATAAAGTAAAAATATGTGTTAAAAAAAAACCGAAAGAAAAAGAGCAGATAATTTCCATGCTAGGCTGCAGAAAATGCTGAAAACATATTAAATAGATTACGGATTATTTGTAGAGTTAATTATGACAGAAGATGTTATGTGCATAAGTGAATTACTTTGTTATTCCATACACAGAGCTTCACTTGGTGGGCTTTATAAATTTCTGTAGTGAAATTCTGCTTTCTTCCACACGGACAATGGTTATTGATGCAGACTCTGAGATATATTGCCAAGTTGCTTGTTGTGGGTTTTGAATTTGCTAGGATGTGTATAGCTAGTGATTTTTGCTGAATGTTCATGTGTTTTCTTCTGAGTGAATTCTCAGAAGTGAATAGGGCAAACACTGCATTACTACTCCAGATTAAAATGCTTCCCTTTTTAATAAGGGATGCTGTAGTTACTGCCTAGTCTCAGAGACACATCGAGTTTCTGTAATCAAAGCAGGTGGCAGGCAAACTCAGATATCTACAGAATAATATAATCTGACTCTTAATTCATTTCAAACAAGGTAAAAGTTTAAGGACTGCCACTACCCCAGCATCTCTGTGTCACTGCAAATCGTATTCTCATCGTATCTAACTCTCCCATAAAAGATTTCCTTGACTATGGTGAGCTGAACACTTAAGTAATGCACCTGAAGAGCCAAACACTTGAATATTCCTAGAGTGCTCTGGGAAAGCAATGAACGTATACTCTTACATGGAAATAAGTTGAAGGATTTTGGGCTAACTAGCATGCAGTTTATATAATCAGTAGATATTCAACATTAATTTCTGACTCAGTCACAACATTTTATGTCTATTTTACTGTGTTACTATGGTTCTTTATATTACAGTTAGTAACCTTTTTTTTTGAGTTTATAATTATCACTAAATCATTATGTAGTTTTTAATTATGCCCCATCAGTTATATTCTGATCTTAAGTCAATCAGTGAGGCTCAGAAATCTTGGAAGCTGAGTGGCTTGTCTTGATTTTGTTTCTTTAGAGGTTAAGGATTGATCTTTTGCTATTTAAAATTATATTGTAAAGCGTTAAATATTGATCTTCATTCTACTTTAAATCATACTGTAAACCTTTCTTTTCGTCGTTTGTTAAATAAGATTTCAAACAAGAACCTTAAGTAAAGGGGCTTCATTATATGACTTCTGTGGCATCCTGCTTAGTTCTACTTTCAGGCTCTGAACATCTTTCCAGATTTAACCAGCCTGGTACTTCCAAAAGTGAATGAGAGGAATTTGCTGACATAGGCACAGAGATAAATATTAGAGGTGACTCTCAGTATTTGAGATTTGATTTAGGGTTTTTTTTCACTGTTTTATTAACTCTTTTTTGTTGTTTTGAATATCCTGATACTCACTCTCTACTAGACATCTTTATGTCTGGCTGCACACTCTTCCCATGGATAGAGGTTCCGTTCTCCATTTTCTGTCTGCAAAACTAGTTGGCTTTTCTAACAGATTTTTTTTCCTGACTCAGACTCAACTGCATTGTAATTTAGCTGAGGTTCTATTGTGTTTTTATTCATCCTTTATTTTTTTTTTGAAGAAAAAAGAAAAAAAAGGTTCCTTAGTTCCTTGCATATTGTTCCAAAGAAAATTGTTTTCTTCCAGGAGCCTTTCCTGGCTTCCATCTTGCTCTGTTTGGTGCAATCTGTGCATATCTGAATTTAGCACACATTTCTGCCTTGGTCTGTCAAAAATGTGTGTATATGTACTGTTAGACACATCTTAGGATGTGCAACAGCATCAGTGTTGCTGATGAGCAGTAATTCCAGCCAGGTGTCCCAGGTGGTTGTAATAAATCTTTGAATTTTGCCCTGAGAAAATTTCCAAGTGGAAAAAAAGAAAATAAATTCAGAAGAATCTCGACATAGATGATATAGGCATAGAAACAGAGATACTGTCTGCACATGCAAGGATGGAATTTGGAAAGCATTTGGAGCTGAATCTGGTGAGGAACATGAAGGGCAATGAAAAGTCTTGTACAAATATAGCAAAAGGAAGGCTAATGAAAGTATGGGCCCTCTGATAAGTGGTGCAGGGACCCTCATTACAAAGGTCATAGAAAAGCCAGAGGTTCTGAGTACCTTCTTTGCTTTGGTTTTTTACAGGTAAAACTGGCCTTCAAAAATCTCAGGTTCCTGAGATCCACGGGAATTCTGGAACAAGGAAGACTTGAAGGAAGAAGATCAGGCTAGGGAGCAGTTAAACAAACTGGATAAACTCAAATCTGTCATAGCATATACCTGTGAGTTCTGGCAGATGTTATTGCTAGTACACTCTTGATCTTTGAAAGGTCATGACAATCAGGGGAGGTTCTTGAAGACAGGAACAAAGCAAATGCAATTTCTGTCTTCTAGAAGATCAAGGAGGGCTTGAGAAACTAAAAGATAGTCAGACTCACTTTTGTCTCTGGGAAGGTGATGGAAATGCTAATCCTGGGAGCCATTTTCAGGCACTTGAAGGACAAGAAGGTGATTGAGAGAAGACAGCATAGATTTACAAAGGTGAAATGCTTAATCAAGCTGGTGTTTTTTTAATGATAAGATGTCTAGCTTGATGTGTAAAGGGCGAACAGTGAATGCTGTTTATCTTGGTTTTAGTAAGGCTTTTGACACTCCCATAACATCCTCATAGACAAGTTGATGAAGTATAGGCTAAATGAGCACACAGTGCGGTGAACGGAAAACTTCCTGAACTGCTGAGCTCAAAGGGTTAGGATTTGTGGCACAAAATACAGCTGGAGACCAGTCTTTACTGGTGTCCTCTAGGGTCTGATGGTGTTCAACCTATTCAGTGACCTATCGAAAGGGAGAGAGTGCACCCTCACCAAGTTTGCGGCCAAAACTGGGAGGGCATATTGAACACCAAGGGAATTGAACACCAGTAGGATCTCAACAGGCTGCAGAAATGTGCAGAAAAGAAAATTGTGAAGTTTAGCAAAGAGAAGTGATAAGAAGTGAAAAGTCCTGCAGCTGCAGAGGAACAACCCCCAGCACCAGTTAATACTGAGGGCTGACCAACTGGAAAGGGACTTTGTGGAGAAGGACTTGCAAGTCTTGGTGAACAAGTTTACCATGAGCCAGAAATGCACCTTTGTGGCCAGGAAGGCAAATGGTTTCCTGAGGCCACATCTGGAGTGCTGTGTCAAATTCTGGGATTCCCAGAGACATGGTTTTATTGGACTGAGCCCAGTGAAGAGCCACAAGGTATTTAAGAGGCAGGAGCTTCTTTCATATGAGAAGATGCTGAGAGGCCTGGGACTGTTTAGACCCGTGAAAAGGGAAAGCTCAGGGGAGATCTCGTCAATGTTTATAAGTGTTTGTGTTTGGTGGGAAGATGTAAAGAAGATGAAGCCAGACTTTTCTCAGTGGTGCCGTTACCACTGGGAGCCAACTGGCATGAATAGAAACACAGACAGTTTCTTTAGAACATACAAAAAACACTTTACTGTGAAGGTAATTTATTGCTGGAACAGGTTGTGGTGCCTCTACCCTTGGAAATAATGCAGAAGCTGAATGGGCAAGGTCCTGGGCAACTTGCTCCAGCTGACCCTACTTTCAGTGTGGATCTTGAACTAGATCTCCAAAGATCTCTTTAATCTCAATTCTTATGTGTCTCTGAGTGAAATGATGAAGTGTGTAGAGATGTTACGACTTGTTTCTGGCTCTGTTTTAATGACTGGGAGTATGAATGTTACCAAATTTTCTCTGCACTTAAGTAGTGTTTATCAAACAAGTTTTGAGATGGAGGCATCAGTTTTGAGAACTACTGTCTTAGTAATAAGAAAGTCTCCTATGTTCTGAGCTTACAGTGTGCTAGAAATTAGTTCCGTGTTTGTAAGGACAGCCATTCTACTACCTCCAGTTTAATGATATGTATAGGTATAATATGTACATGCGTATGTGTTTCATATACATACATACACATGTATATACATATATATATATGTATTTCTCACAATGAGGGTATTCTTTGTGTTCCTGATTCTGTAACACAGGTTGCCATTTGCTCAACTGATCTGTCACAGCTGTTCATAGGCCTGAATTAAGAACTGAGTTGCCTGAGTGATGAAAGTGGTATTTGGAGGTTTTGTTTCTATTTTTCATTTGGGATCTGGTCTCCTGAACACTTGATTTTTGTAGGCGGGGGAGGAGATGTGAAGAAAGATTTTAAACCATCTCTGATAGCAGAAATGTTCTAGAGTGAAATTATACTTTGTGAGAAGTGTTTGTCCTCTGTCCCAGGGTTAGGCACACTGGAATTATACCCACAAGCTGTGAGAATAGGATTATTTTGAAGGAGTGGTGCGTGTGACTTATTTGACCGTATGCTTCCCAAATAAGTAGTTCTAAAGCAGTGTGGGTTTGCATGGAAATTATTGACTCATGGAGGGGGCAGAATGTAATGTGGCAAATAAAAAACAACAGCTGGCCTTTAATGAAGTATGCGAATTAAATAACTGAAGAGTTTTGAATAATTTTGAACAGTCTTCCCAGTTAGGTGACAGTGTCCACAGTATCTTTTCCCTGACTTTTACACTTTGTTCCTGAAACACCGTAGAGTTCTTTACAGAATGGGTAATGTATCATAGCACTTTATTCATATTCCAGTTAGCCCACACTTGTTTTTGTAGAGTTAAAAATCTGAAGTTTCTTTTTCTTGTCTTTCTCCACTAGTCTATTTATAAATTGCACAACTTGGAAGCATGTAAAGCACTGTGACCAATGTGCCTGCATAGAGTTTAATTAACAGTTATTCTTTTTGATGTTGGTTTGGCAACCAGACAGAAAGACAAGCATTGCAGATGTCTGGTTCAAATATTATATGGGTGAAGTAAAGGGAATTCAGTAAACATTCTGACTGCACCCTTTCTTTATTTCTTATTGTAACTCTGCTGTGAAAGGGACTACACTTTCTACTTTTTTTTTCTTTTTTCTTTTTTTCTTTCCCCTTTCTTTTCCCTTTTAAACTGTTTCTGGTTATTTGCTTGATACAGGAAAACTTGGAAAATCCACAGCTTCTGTTCAGCTTCCAAAGAGGATATAGGTGGTTTGTGTATCTCAGGATCATATGTTTATGGCCCAATTCTTCTTTAGAGACTCTCACTCAAGAGAAATCAGTGCTTGGTAGGTGGCCATTTAACAAGCATGCAAGACATCGTTCAAATGAACACAGCGTGTGGCTGCTGCTTCTGGCAGGAGCAAGAAGAATTCATTATCAAAGTCACTTACCTCTTGCGTTGGATGGGAATTGTTCTCATCTGTAGGTATTTATGAGGGGGACAGTTCTGTAATTTAGAATGTGGCTAGTGAGGAAGAAAGATGCAGAGGGTGTGCTGTTTTCCTGGTACTCCTTAATGGGCAGTCCATGAACATACTTTGGTAAGAATTAATCCTTAGCTTTTTCTAAAAATATATGTGAATTATATGTGAGTTAGCAAGATAGAGAGGGAAAACCTAAAGTCTTGACTCCTCCACAACAACATAAATCTTGAGTAATTTCTTGATTATAATGAAATAAGATTAGCTTTACCCCAGTGTTAATGAGAGAAGATGGGAAATTCTTGGTATTTATATACAAAAATTATAAACTTTCCTTTTCTTGGGATGTGTCTTATACTTCCTTTAAAGAAAATATGAATGACTACCATTGTTCTGATTTTTCAGGTTAGTGCATGGGTATAGAGAGACTAGTATTTTGATTTAAGAAAACTTAGCATCCTGCTTTCAAACAAAAATAACCTTGAAATGTGCTAATGTGAAGCAGTTGACATGACTAGGAGTTAAATGCCTTCCTCCAAGATTATAAAACTATGTCTGTTTGCCTCTCTCATGAGATTCTTAGTGCAGGAGGAATGAACCAACCCAATGGAATTCTTGAGGTCTGAGTTAAAAAATACCATGTCCAGATGTGGCTATAGTAGATAGTAAATGGTAGTAGATGGTAGATGGGGTCTGTTGTAGTACATTACAGGTGTTTGTATGGGTTGCATGTCATTCAGAGAAACAGCATATCAAATGTCTGCACATGTCAGGAAAGAAAAGAGCATGTGAATGCCCCATATTTTGCTATTTCAGTAAATTCAGATTTAAATTTATAGTTATGCTTTCTAGCACTGTCATTGTTTCTCATTGGATTGTTTCAATTTCATATAGGTGGACTGGCTTGGGCACAGTAGTCTTAATTATTTTTCTTTCTCGAAACAGTTAAGTCACATAACATTGTGCAGTTCTCTTCTTGGCAAATGCTTTCTCCCACATTGCCAGAACATTGTTGAGCTCTTCTCACTTTCTCTTGTCATTGCAAGTGGTTGCAAATAGCAACCATTTGCTTTAGAGGTAACAGATCATGTTTATTACTGGAAAATTTAATAGTTCTGTACAAAGCCTCATGAGCCATACACTCCTCCTTGCTGCTTGGATCTAAACACTTTCTGTGTTTTTTCATGAGCGTTTATAAAAAAAATAGACAGTTTAATACAGATCAGTTTGAGGACTACTTTTTGTGGCTGCTTTGGCCTCCTGTAAGCTCTGAATAAGCCATGCATGTTGCCAGTCTCTACAAATAAGGCAGGAGTGAGAAGAAGATGGCTCATCAGAGTAGTCTCCTCGTTCTTGTTTCATAATGTTTTAATGTGTTCTGTGTTGTTTGCTGTACTGGCAAATGCAAGGAACGTCCCTTCCCAATCAGGAGGAAACAGGAGAGTGAAACAATTTGCCCTGTTGCCTGAGTTGCTCCTACGAGAATGTTCCTGGATGCTGACTAATACAGGAGGCTTGAAGCAAAACTGGAGCTATTAGATTATTTCTTTTTTTTTTTTTTTTTTTTTTTAAATCAAATAATTCCTCCTTCACTGGACAATACTCAAAGAATAATAAATGTGAAGATAAAGCAAAATTACCCCTGGAATGTGTGCGCCAAGTTATAGAATAGCCCTGCAGTATCAGAATTATATTTTCAAAATGAATATTTTATTTTTTCATCTTGCAAATTGCTTTGTATCAAATTTCCTTATCTTCTGTACAAATCAGTTAATCCTTTTTCCCCAGGAACTTAAAAACTATGCTGTGACTTACATATGCTGTTTAAAGACTAGTTATTGCAAATAGTATTCGTATTCTGTTTTAGGCAAGTTGTTACTGAAATAAGACAGAATAGCCTATCTAATTAAATTAATGTCATCGGAGTCCTTTTGCCAGTGATCCACTTGTCTTTGTCTGATGCTTCCCACAGGTTGTTGTCCTTGACCGCCTTGAAATTGGCAGGCGTAAGAGATGTACTTCTTTCACAGAAGAATCCTAGGTTTCCTTCACTTTTATGTTGGTTCTCCCAGTTACAAACCTGGAATGACAACAGCATCATGCCTAGAGCCCTTTGCATCCTTCTGCTTTCTGGCCAGCATCTTCTGTCTCAGTCTTTGGCTTTTGAGATGCTTCTCACTGTGTTGCTTTTAAATCAGATTTAATTTCATTTTGATGATTTTTTTTCTTGTGAGTTACTGAGCTCTCTGAAAGTCTTGATATTTTGCAACATTAACATTCACTCTCAGCATTTCTTTGCATTATCAGTGAGTGTGATCTATATTTAGTTTACTTCTTGCAGTGAGTTCCATGAAGATGTTGGACTGAGTATTATCACATATTTATCAACATGTACAAAGAGCTGTTCTCTGAAGTAGGAACTGTTTTTGTCAGCTTCTTGTACAGACACTGCTAATATGTCAAAAATATTTATTCTTTCTGAAAATTTAGTGCAAAATATTCCAGTAAATCTTCCTCCTTTAACAGAAATTCAACTTTATTTGTCTGTGAATACCTTAGAGAGTGTTGTCAGTATGTTCGTGTCAGTATGATCTCATTCACAGATCTCATTTCTATGCCTTTCATTGAATCGAGGAGGACTATGGAGAAGCTGAGTGAGAGATTATTTCCTAAAGCACTGAATTCTTACCAACATTTTCTACTAAAAAAAATTGGGCAAACTCCTGTTCTTTTTGATGGAAGTCTATGAGGGATATTTCACTAATGATGTAAAGGTTGCAAGTCTTGTCAGAGCGGATCTTGAGTATGTATCAAAACAATGATGCAGGGCTGTCTTTAGCATCTCAGATTAGAAAGTCTCAACCTGTCCTGCTCACTGCCTACATTTTGTGGTATGGACTTCAGCATTTTCAGGGTTTTCATTAAGGTCTTTGAAAATTTCTATTTTTATTCACAGCGATTAAGAAGCCATAAAATGTGTTTGAAAATTACGCCCTTGATATATGTCCTTTTTTCTTCTTTTTCAGGAAGTATTTTGGAGAAAAAATAGGACTTTATTTTGCATGGCTGGGTTTATATACAGAATTCCTCATTCCATCTTCAGTAGTTGGGGTTATTGTATTTTTTTATGGTTGTATAACCATTGAGAGTGACATTCCTAGGTAAGCTTCTCTGTGATCAGTATTTTGTTACTTGAAAAATATAACTGTTTGTACATAATCTTTAGCAAGAATAATTGCTTCAAAAATGTCTGAAAAACATTAGTATAGCATTAATATGTGTAAGCAAAGTCTGTAAACATTTGAAATCCACATTGAAATCCACAAAAAAAAAAGTTTTGTAATGTCCCCTCAGGATGTTATATTATTTAACAAAAAAATGCAGTCTATCTGACATGCAATTATTAATGTCTACCTTTCAGTGAAAAAGGATGCTTTCTTTGTTCCATCTGTGACTGCCTTCAAGTAGGAACAGGACACAGCTAGCAGAAATGCAAGTCCAATTCATTATGGCAATTCCTGTATTCTCCCTCTTAAAAAAAATGGCAAATTCTAAAGCAGATCACTCAGCAGTGTGGAGTTAGGAAGCCGTATCAGTTATTGCTGATAGATAAATGATGAATGACAACACTTTTGAGTTAGAGGGTTTTTTTCCTTAGCCTGGTTTGAATGAATCATGATTGGCTGTGTTTCTCTATGGGAAAGCTTGTGCTAACATTTAAGCTGAAGTGAGATTGATAGCAAAGATGTTTCTGCAGCACCCTCTGCTGCCTTTTGAAATAGAAGAGAGCTTTATATTAACTCTATAATAGCTGAACACAGCTGTATGCCATTCAAAGAATTAGATATATTGACACTACAACTTGACACTACAACTTGAAGTTATAGAAATTAAATCATTTAATGATAGTCAATATAGGACCAACTGTAATCATAAGTCATAATCACCAGTGTCCTCAATTGACAATGGCAGAAAGTCAAACTCAAGATTCTAGAAATGTGAGGGGGATTAATCTTTGGAAACCACTGTGCACACAGCATTTGAATACTTTCCAGTTTGTGTACTTAAAATAACTGTTGACATTTCAGGAACTTTAACCAAACCTTATGGCATAAGGTGATGCAGACAAGAATTTGTGTTAAAAATCTATTTTTGGAAAAGACCCATTGATTATACACATACTCTTAAAAATGAAATGCAGAGTAGAGCGACTCTCAAAGCAAATGCTGTGAAATAGAACATCCTTGCTAAGAACAGCATTCTTGGCCAGTTGAGTTTGTAACTTCAATATTTGCATGTCAATTTATACCAAAAACCCAACATAGACTGCAAAGCTGGCCTGCAAAGAAAGACAGAAGTTTAGCATGATAATAGCCAGTTCTGGTACACAAAATAGCACAGTGTTTGTCATAATTGTTGTGTCATCCTGTTAAAAAAGTGTGTATTTGGTAAAGTGTAAGCAAGACTTTATCCCACAGAATTTCCTTTTCAGCCACTTTAGAATTCTTTTTCAAGCATGTAAATATGATCAAACCTTGTAATTGAGTGCAGACATGGCAAATTCCAGTTTGATTGTATTTTAAATATTTTCTTCCAGTGTTAACCTCAATCCCTAGGGATTCACTCATCTTTAATACGGCGTAGGGATTAGACTGATTTGCTCTATAGCCCTGTTTTTTTGTTGGTAAAGTGCTTGTAGGTATTTTAATATTCTAGAACTTGACAACCTAGCCTTGAAGATGTACATATCTCATGGGAAGGTCTCTGCAACCATAAGTCACATACATTACAAACCAGCTTGTAGTAGCTATGATGTACTGCTTGGTATTACTTCAGCTCATCCACCTTTCCTGTGTCATAATTCCCTAAGAACTTATGCACTTGCCTTTTGCAGCAAAGAAATGTGTGACCAACGTAATGTCTTCACTATGTGCCCTCTGTGTGACAAGTTTTGTGACTACTGGAACCTCAGCTCTGCATGTGCTACAGCTCGGGCCAGCCACTTATTTGACAACCCTGCCACTGTCTTCTTCTCCATTTTTATGGCTCTCTGGGGTGAGTATTGCTTTGCATGTTAACTTTGTTGTTTGTTCTTTGCACTCCTGACAGAGATGAAAGCAGTGATGCACAGGCTCCCATATAATAAAGTGTTATTTACTGCATATGGGTTTACAAAGCTGCCAAGCCTCAGAGGGTCAGTAAGGGACTGGGACAGGAAAAAGCAATGTTACAAGGCTTTTCTTGGTCAGTAATAAGCTTGGGATAAATACGGAGGAGCTGAAAGAAAAAAAAAATTCATCTGATTTGTTTAATGTCACTTTTATTCTTCATATTTTCGTTTGTTTTCTGTAGAAAGGGTTCTAGGGTTCTTCTGCATTTTAGGCAGGAATGCACTTAGGGCTTCATATGTGCAGGCAGCTGAGAGAGTTTCCTTTAAGCACAGAGTGTACAACTTAGTCACATAATTTGAACAAAATTTTATGGGATTCCAAGTGCAATGGCGCTATTACTGTTTTCATTATAATGTATTCTAATGTATTCCATATAGATGACATTGGTTTTCCTTAATGGTAAAAATGCCATGCTTCATTGAACATCTAAAAATACTTCATAAATGCAAATGAATACATAATAATATTTTCATATTGTCTCTTGCTGCACCTCTACCCTGAACACTGCACTGTGCTTCCATGTCTTAATGCTCATGTTATGCCCTTACTCACTGCAGATCTGCTTTATTGTGAAAGCTAAAGGTTTTAATAACCCATGAGAAGAGCTTCTGAAGATTGCCACTGTAAAAACAATTTTCCCATTCATTGTTCACAGGAGGATATTTTCATTCATAATGTGAGAATTTAAGCAGATACATTATCAAAGTACAGCCATACCCCTAGGAGTCAATGTGTTCTGTGCCGCAACTCTTTTTACTTTCACAATTTGTTTGATAAATAACTGATTACTGGCTTGGCGTTGGGTTTGATGGTAGCGTTGGGTTTGTTAGAAACTTATGCACAAAAGACTTTAAGGAAATGTTAGGCTTTTATTTGTCAGTCTCTGGAAATCATTCTGCAGAAGTTACAGAATATGTTATGGAAATGGCAAAAGATAATAAATTGGTAGACTCTCACAATGACTTGTATACTGAGTATACTGGCAGATGTGTCACAGCTTACCTGCTGCCTCAAAAGAATACCATGGATGGCCTTGACAGAATTCCTGTATATTATTTGGATAATATGTACCTGATATGTCAAAAGTGCTTGGCTTAGCACTGTGGGGCAGAATATATAAGTATGGTCTGCCTGGTCAAGGGTGATATCACTATGCTAGAATTAAAGAAGAGAAAGATGTTAGTTTTACCACTTTGGGAAAGGAAAGTGTTACTCTACATTTATTTCATTGAAATTCTTACGTACTGCTAAGAGCAGCTAATTTCTGTAGAACCAGCTAGAAGAGCCACATTTCAAGTGTAAGTCTTTAGACAACTTACAGGAAATCCTTTGACCCTCACTGATCGTCTCAGTCCCCTGTGCAGCAATTGATGACAACTGTTTACAATCTTTTTAATGACAATTCAGTTACACTTGCATAGGAAAAGGCTATTTTCCTGACAGAAAACCTGTTTTGTAAACTTGCACCCTGCAAATGATCATTTCCATGCAGCTTCATCCAAAGCAATTACAGTATAGCATCAGCAATAAAATGCAGAAAGCAAAATGTTGGCATATCCGTATACTAAGATAAATTGGTAGAATCTGGAGGGAAAGAGAAGGAACAAAAAGTTCTATGCACATTGGTTTATTTTTTAAAAAAAAGACATTGAGAGTCTTTTGAAACTAAAGAGATAGTCATTGAACCTAAAATTGTTTCTGAGCTGTAGTCTGTTACGAAATAAATAAATAAAAAAAAGACTACCAAAAAGTCTCTGCTTAGGACCATGATAACTGAAATTTTCAGTGCATGAAAATACACCCACCATATGCAAAGCACAACGAAGTGGAACAGTATCCTGTACTAATTGTATCCGCCTTGCATACTCAGGATTACATTACACCCTCTTTTGCTGCCTTACTGTGAGCAGACTCTACTGGCTATGCCTACAACTCATTCTGCTGAGTGACAGATGCCTTGTAATTTACACACCTAGCTAGCTCGCCTCGTAGTCTCTAGAGTAAATACTTCTTGAATACTTGTTTGTACCGTATAGCAAAGTTTTGTGGAAACTGGCATGTCTTATTGCTTATAGATGTACATTTAAAGGAGTGAAGATTTAAAGGAGTATGGTAAGTTGATGGCTTCATTTTGTGGAATTCATTTATCTTGCTTGCTTGCTTTCTCTGGAAGGCAGAAGATTCACTATGGTTAATATCTTGAAAAGGGCTCACGCCTCATTATGAATCTTTGTGATACCAGCAATATCATTTGCCAGTGACATTGTTCACAAAATGCAAAGTCATGCCTGACTGGTTGTGCTTCTTGTAGTTGATGTTCTGGTATGTTGAATTTCAGCTGTCAGATGTGTTTATAAGGATAGTTTAATATAAGGAACTTGTTGGTTTTACAGCAGCTACATGCTATAGCAGCAGTTATGTATCTAGCTGAATAAATTAAAGGGAATTATGATAATGTTACTCTTCACAACAGTGGATTCTTACAGAGCCAAATTTGATTTTTAAAAAAATGAATTTTTGAAAAATAGTGGAATCATAATAGCTACCTATAAGAAAGCAAAATATGTTTGTATTTAGGGTATCTAGAAACCATTTAGGTTTGCTAAACATATTAAATGTAGCTTTTATATGTGGGTTTTTTTTTCTGCAAAGAAGGAACAGAGAAAGCAACTTAATAGCTGAATATCTGGATTTATTTGTACTGTACTGGCAATCCTGTGTATAAATAACATTTATTTCTTCCACTGAGGTTCTTTCAGAACAGTCCTTCACTATGGATAGACTCTGCTTTGTAAGGGTCAGGTTATTTAGGTTTGCTAAACATATTAAATGTAGCTTTTATATGTGGGGTTTTTTTTCTGCAAAGAAGGAACAGAGACAGCAACTTAATAGCTGAATATCTGGATTTATTTGTACTGTACTGGCAATCCTGTGTATAAATAACATTTATTTCTTCCACTGAGGTTCTTTCAGAACAGTCCTTCACTATGGATAGACTCTGCTTTGTAAGGGTCAGGTTATTTTACTAGTATTGTATCTTTTCCCTATGTTATAGCTCATGCTGAATGTAGATAGATAAGTTTAAATAAAGCTAAATCTGATTTTGCAGTATTCTGTGTCTTATAACATTATCTACAAGATGTTCAAAGTGATATACTGTTGTGATAATGTTTTTACTGTCCCTTTTGCACTAAGTGAAAATGTGAAATGAAGTATAAGAAAATGCAAAATAGTGCTCATGGTTGTTTTTTGTTATAGATTTTATTTGTATAGATTTTTATTGGGGGGTGTGTGTGTATATACGTAAATTTGTGTATATACATGTATCTGTGTACATAATATATGTACGTATACTATACACACACACATATATAGTATAATTTTCCAAAAAGAGGTGTCCACAAGTCAAGAGTAAAAGGTACTATAAAGGTAATTGTAAGAAGTTACCTATAAATCAAGAACAGCTAAGCAAAGGACTATGTAGAGGAAACAACAATTATGGGAGGAAGGTCAGGAGACTGTAAATATGAGACAACAGTGCAACATCTGTTTCTTCATATTAAAACATAGGAAAAGCAGGAGACTGAACTGCTGGCCCTCTCTGCTTGTCCCCTTAGGACAAAATTGCTGTGTCTATACAGGACAAAACCATTCAACTCTACCACTATAATATTTCAGAATAACAGTGTTTTTAATGTATTACTGAGGAACATAGTATATATGATAATTGCTATAGGTATCAATCATTTATTTCAGTAGCATATATTCATATATTTCTGACCTATTAGAAGCTTAATAGTTTCCAATCAGAGATTTTTTTTTCACTAATGGAAATGTAATTGATTAGTCTGGATTTTTTTCCTTTACTATATGCTTTACACTCATGAGTAATAGACTGACTCATGATATATTAAGAGATATTCTTGAGGTGGATATCAGCAGATCTGTGTTCATTTCCAGAGTGTGACACATATATATATATATATATATGTACTATATATATATTGCTTTTTGGTATTTCATGTTGTCTCTCTCTGTATCTTATTTGTAAAAATACAGTAATTGTTATTTCCATGATGTGCCTTTATTCTCTATTTAGAATTGGGTCTGGGGTGATTTCTTAATATTTATTTATAAAGGGACTACTGTGATGTGATTCATGGGACTTAAAAGCATTCATGATAGCACATTGTATGTAAAATTTCAAAACTGTTTTATTTTTCTTTAAGCTACCATGTTCCTTGAACAATGGAAGCGCTTGCAAATGAGATTGAGTTACTTCTGGGATTTAACTGGCTTGGAGGAAGAAGAAGTAAGTTTTCTTTCCCTATACTTATTCTCTCTTCTCCATCTGAAGATAAGCCTTGGTGATCATGAGTGCTATCCAATTCAATTCATAGCTATGTTTTACCAAATGATTCTAACTGATATATTTTTGAGTACCAAGGTACTCAAGCACATATATAGCATTGATCATGACTCAACTTTATTTGTAGTAATGAATCCTGTACAAGATTAGAACAGTAACCGAGAACCATTTTTTAATGTCCACATGTGATTATATTGTTAGAGTGCGATAGTAGAATGACGTTAAACACTTACCTTCTCATGCAGATACTGCTTAATTATGTTTAACAGAAATACCCTATGAAGATCACTCACTGTAACATGTCTAGATAATGTAAATAGTATTTGCTTCTAGGTGTGTGCGCCATCCTTAATGCCATTGTTACAATATCTTACGTTCCTTTAGTTAAGGTACTGCAGATCTGTTTCATCAATGACTGAGCTTTCTACTTAACTTGGGATTGGGGACCCTTGTTTATGGTTAACAGATAATGATGTTGAAAATAGTGTTTAAGTGCCTCAGAGTCAGACCATGGGGCTTCAAGCTGTACCTGAGATGACTGAAAAGCAAGAGATGCTTGTTACTAACATTTATAGAGTCCCTAGATCTGTTTTTATTCCTATTCTCAGTCATTGTTTTACATTACATAGTCTATGATCTGCTTTAGCTACTGATTCTCAACAGAGGTTTAATTTCTATTTCTGAATAAAAGAATACAGACATTAGTCTTAATTACACCACTAAGATCAGAGAGACTGTGCTATCTCCTAGCAATAAATTCCAACATGGCTCCAGAATAGTGTCATGTTCAACATTACAACGCTTAAAATTCAGAGTAATTTGGAACTGCAGCAACCTTGGGAACTTTTTATGCTTAATGGTAGGCTGAGTACCTATGATACGTAATTCAGTGTGCCTGTTCTCTTAAATGGCTTTGTTAACCACACTTTGTTAAGTGTGGTTAGGTTCCTGGCTTTTCACTTAAGACCTGCTTTGGTCAGAGATGATTTCAATCCATTTCCCCCATTTCAGCACAATTCCTTAAAGACAAGGCTAAAAGAGGGCAATTCTCCATCTCTACCTGTCAGCTCAGACAGGATGCTGAGCCAAATAAGTTAGAAAGGAAATATTCTGAAGGCACAAGCCTCATTCTGTAACATGATGATGATGCTTTTCCACTTATCCGTTCCTTAGATTAGAGAAAATGTTAAAATAACACTGAGAACAAACAGTAGTCCCTGGTATTACTTTTCCTTCATCACTGTTCTGAAATAAAACTTCTAACGCTCTCTCTAGAGGAAGAAAGATCTCCCAAGTATTCCTTCTCTGAAGAGTTTACTTAAAAGGGCAGTCTTTACTTTTTCTTTTTTCTTTTATTATTACTTTTTTTAAAAAAATTCAATCATGCTGCATTTTACATAACAAAAATAGCAGATTTTACTGAATTTTGAGTTCACCACTTGCAGTATAAATTCCCAAGGTTTAGTCTAACTCAATATTTTCAAAATGCTGTGAAAGGATCTTAGATTTGTGAGGTCTTGTGATGAAGAACTCTGAAATGCTAAAGGTTTGTGGACAGGAACTGTAGGATAAGCAAGAATCCCATATTTATGGCAAATGAAAGAGTGCCAGACACATCTCAGCACAAGCTGAAGAGGCAGAAAGCTAATAAAAACATAAAAAGAAATCTGAAAGGGACCTTGAGAAATCATCCCTTGAGCATGGTAGGATCAACTCTACTTAAGTCACTAAGAAGGATGTTTCTCTAATTTGTTCTAAAAGAAAATCACCAGTGCAGATTTTACTTTCCTTCCAGGGCAATCTATGCTAATATTTATCATCAGCAAATAGGCTTCTCCTAATGTCCAACTTAAAGCTCCTTGCAAATATTCACTTTTTCTTGTCTTGCTTGTCTTTTCTTGTCTTTTCTTTCAGCAAAAATCAACATAATATCATATCCCTCTGTTATCTTCTTTCTATGTGAACTGGTCTCAGCTCTTTCAATCTTTCCTCTTAAAACATATTTTTTAAGTACCTATAAATACTTATCAGCTCTAATTTGAAAAATAATTGTCAAACTGCATATATAAAGAAAAAGGGTTGTGTTTCATCTTTTGTCTGCTCTTACACTTCACCAAAAATCCAAAAGTTAGATAAGATTTTGTTCACTTTTTATCCATTAAGTTGATATGTATGATGGTAAATAAGGCAGATACTTGTATTTGTCAATGTGATAATCTCTTCAGTTGGTGAAGCCTTTACTGATGCTGAAAATGGTATCAGAAAAGGAAAACTGTATTTGATCAGGTTCATGCAGAGAAAAATAGTGATAGCACACACACAGGATAACTGAGGAGAGGAAGAAGCAAAGGGACATGGAGAACTTCAGTAATTTTAACAGCAAATACCTGTTAGCAATGGTAATAGGTATTATTATCAATCTTTTCAAAAAGCAAAGTTATGAAACCCAAACAGGGGAAAAAACAACTATAAAACCTGAAGAACTGAGAAATAAGCATTGTGAGGGTTATCTTGAAGCGAATGTCTTCAATGTCATACTAGTGGACTCTTGATTATAAAATTTTCAGTGAAATTGTTTTTTTTAAAATACACTGGAACAAATCTTTTGCTTCAAAAGAGTCACATGAGACATTAATTTAGTCCATTTATTTATAAATATCTTGGCATCTGCAGTCTGAGAAAACACACTCCATAAGGCTTGGATGCATATTTGCAGCTGGCAGCTGTGGAGGCTTCCAGGATTTGCATTGCTTGTACATCTGAAATCTGCAGAAATTATAGGTAGCATTTGTTATCAGACTGTAAAATGGATTGAGAAGTAATTGAGCAACTGTTAAGTAAGGGAAGGGAAGACAGGAAAGTAACAAGAACAGACTGGAACCATGAAAAGAAACAAAACCTTGGAAATATCACGAAAAGACACTCAACATGCTGTTCCACGGATGTATTTTGATGTAACTTATTCAAACAGGATGTATGTTTATTTTTTAATTTGAGTATAGTAAAGCATCCATAAAGCAAGAGAAATTATGAGAGAATCTGATTCTATTCTACTGTTTGTGAAAGGGCTGGTGAAGGAATATTTAGAGACTATCATTAGTAATGGGGGGAGCGGGAAATGTTGACCTCTCATGAATTTTCAGAAATGTTCTTATGATTAAATTTATAGGATCTGGTATTTTCCTGCCTTGGGTATTCTGCGTAGAAGAGATTCTACCTCATTTTACCAACAGTCCTACATAAAATTGAAATGTAAAAACCATTTTAAAAGATGAAATTCTAGACCAAAGTTTGGAAGAATAAATGGACAGACAGCAAAATACACAATAAATGAAAGTTATGAGTACAGATCTAGTTATCATTCAAACAGTAAAACTGTTTCAGTACAAAAAAGGAACTTATGGTTGTCTGTTAGAAACATATTTGGTAAGTTACAATTCCAAGTAAAAATCCTTGCTTTGAAGCTTTGACTAATACTAGCTCTTTGTAAACATTGACTCCCAAAATCTCTTTCTTCCTTTTGCTGTTTGATAACTTAAAAAAAAAAAAAAAAAAAAAACCCAAAAAAACAAAACAAAAAAAAACACTTAAGGGAACACTAGGAGCACATAAAATACCCAAGAGATTATCCTTGTATTGAGATAAAGAAAGACGAAAGGTAGATTCAGTCAGTTAGAGTTGAATAGAGAATAGCAAGAAGACTTGGTGGCATCTATCTGCTTACAGATCAATGAGATAAATCCCATTTTCATCTCGTTTTTGGATTATAGTTTATGTAGATGTTCGCTGCTACAGTTCCCATAAATTTTTGTGATTTGATTCGTTTGATGGCTTCAGCTTATTTTTCACCTTGCCAGTTATGCAGAAGGGGTTATTTTCTGAATAGCGGCCACTAAAACATACAGTATTTGCTTAAAACACAATGTTTGCTTAAAAGCATGTAGAAGAGAACAACAGACTCTTAAAAAAAAAAAAAAAACACTTTTTGTTAAAGCATAGTACTCTTGGTACAAGTGAACAATGATGGTAAAAAATATTAATCCTCACCACTTCTCCACCATGTTTCTTGCACAAATGGGTGCATATATTTTGAGTTATTTTCCATGGGTGTATTATTTCAAATTTTTTTCCTTTCTCTATTCTGATTTTCCTAGGCCAAATATTCCATTTCTTTCAGTTTCTTTATATTGTTTTACTACCTTTCTTGAGGTTCATCACTCCTTTTAGTGAATTTTCTATCACCTTCATTGTATTCCTGTTAAGACTGATTATTTAATGAGCCTGAGGTGGCCCCAGTAGTCCTTAGAGAGCTAACTCAGATCTTATGGACAACTACCTTCAACATTAGATTTAATAATGTTTTGTTTAGGATATTTAAGATAAGATTTTTATTGGAATAGTTGGAAATGAAATGTTGAAAAAAGTATCTTATTCCTCAGGCCTTGGAGGAAACTATTTAGTACCAGCTATTGTTTCATTAAAATTATACGTGAAGGTACACTTTAGAAATATTTTAATTTGTAAACTAAAAGAAACAGGGCAGATGACAACTCATTTGCTTGCTATGAAGTCAGTAAAGATCAGTGGTTAGATTTTTTTCATTCCAAGACTGTTGGTCCACAGAAATGTCACAATATGCTGGGGCTCCCAACTAGTTCTTTTTCCTCTTTTATTCATCTTCTGTCAAGATGTTCTCATTTGCTTTCTCTTATTCCTTTTCTACTATTAGGATTTCCTGTGCCTTTTCCAGGACTGATTTTGTCTGAAATCTTCACAATTTTTTGCCTCTCTGTAGTGTAGTCTTGATTCCTCAAGAAGTTGATAGGTTAGTTAAATGCTAGGGGGGACGCATGAGTTCTTTTTCACTGCCATCTCCTGACCAGTTGTGTAAGAGCAGAAATGCCTGGAGGTGCAAGCAGACTGTGCAGTTGCTTAGGGTGGGACCCTTTGGAGAAGGAGCTGAAATGGTCTGTACCAGCTTGTGTAGCACAACTCTCCAGTGTGGCTTTTGTTGACCAGGGCAAAATGATGACATGTAGGTGTGAAACTGTTGCTGGAGGAAAGGGACAACAAAGAATAAAGCCTTGCTTTCCAATAGTTCCCTGCATCCTGTACCTTTATCTAGTACAGTCCTCTCCCTCTGGAATAGGGACCATTTCTAGGGCTTTCCCATCTTCCTTTCCCATCTTCTAAGGACACAGTAGATCCAGATTGTTAAGCAGGGTTTGTTAGTGATATGTTTCTTCCAGGGTGGGCTAGTAATGAAGGTGGGCTGGTATGTGAAGAAGGATATGAGATGTGTGCTGGGGATTTTGTACTGCAAGGCAGTATATATTGGTGGAGACTGGTCTGAGGAGGCAGAGGGACCTTCTTATCTTCCTCACTTGTCTATGAAGAGTTCTGTATACCCCAAATTCTGAAAATCTTTTCCTATATATATTCATTTTCTTATATGAGTGCATTAAGGTGTCTTGAGCTGAGATTTTCAAAGGATTGTTGCTGATGTGCCTATCTATGAGTTAAATTAAGGACATTTAGAACCTACTGTTTAATTATCTGCATGTTATTCTCTGAAATTCTTCAAAGTTATCTCTTAGGGTGAAAAAGCATAGGATGGCTCAATAGTTCATTGCTACCAGTAGGAAAACTTACTACTTTTCTATGAGCCATTAAATGAGCTTCTCAAGTGTCATGCACCATATATAGGTTGAAGTTACATAGGAATCTGATCCAATCTAACTCCACATTATCATACTGCTGCCCTAGCCAGGAGTTCTTGTCCCACCTCTTATGCTCATAATGTTCGTCATACAACTGAGTTCAGGCAGCTGACGCTGCTGAAAAAATAGCCTGGAGAGTAGAAATGGTCAGTTTTTTGACTTGTTCATCTTCTTCAACTGTCATAACATAGAGCTGCATGGGCATTGATGTCAGTGAAAGGGAAGGAATAGAACTGTAGGGCAGCATAAGATGAAAGTGAATCTGAGAATATGTGAGCCCAGAATTAGATTTAGTTAATGTACTGTGAAGTATTAAACTTGAGCCTTATTATAAATGTAGAGTAAGTATAAAGTTAGAATAAGCATGTTTCAGATCAAAGTTTTGACTACAAATTCAAGATTGATGTTTCCTTCAAAAGAGTTGTTTCCTGAACATTCCTATCTGTAAATTCAGTTATTGGCAGTTTATAGGAAACAGAGAAGAAGCACATGTATAACTGAAAAGGCTTAATAAAGACAGAACAAATATTCTGGGGCAAAGATAGATTTTGAGTTCAAAAAGAGTCTTTATATTAGACAGAACCAAATTTCTAATCTGAATCGTGGTTCAACTTGAAAAGTTCACAAAATACTGGAAATATTTTGCCTTTTCAGACTGTACACCTGTTAGAAACCATTAATTTAGCATGTTAATAAACTTCTGTTAGTGTGGGGTTGATGTGTATAGTTTAAAATGTTTTAGAAAGTGTTCCTTAAAACACTCTTAGAAAGTGCTTGTATCTAGCAGACTACTCACAGTCGGGGGTATAGCTACCTGGGAACTAAAAGAAGGAGAACTAGAGAAATCAAAATTTCAGAAATATCGTAAGTGGCCACTGCTGAGAAAATAATATTGCATAAACAAAATCCAAAATGATATTATCTGGAATGAAGTTTTGTATCTGGCAGCAACCTGAGCTATTTATGAGGCATTCTTATTAAAATGATATGTACCTGATAGAGGTCTGGAATGCTGGAGCAATTTTTACCAGGGATAGATAAGTGAATATAAGGTAAAGGTAGACAAAGAAAGTAATGATAACTGTAGTAGTTCTGGTCAAGGACTTGATAATATTTTATTTAGCATTCACCCCTGACAGCATGCTCCCACTATTCCACCATGGATCTAAAGGTATGACCTCTTACAAGGTATAGCAGGGTGAAGCTACAAAATATTTTCTTCATTCATGTATCAGTATTCTTCTCTTTTAACCTTTTTTCTTAAATTTTGGGGGGGGTTACTAGGATACATGATGTGCAATGACTTATACCAATGTCAAATTCAAGTCCCGGTGTGGATCTGATCTTTCTTGGAAAAAAAATCTATTTGTAGTGAAATGAAAAATAATGCCTTTTTCTTTATTAGAATAAGACATTACTTTCTAACTTTGCTTGAGATCATACTATGTGATTTAGGAAACAGCTATTTTAGATCAATTTTGAAGTGTTTTGCAGTATTTGTTGTATTGCTCTTTGTAGGAGCTACAAATCTGTAATAAATCCAAAGTGCTCTTAATCTTAAATATTGTCAGAAAAAAATTTCCATAGTCATGCTCCCCTAAATGGAATCCTCTACAGTGAAATGTTCCTACTGTTATGTTATACATTGTCAAAAAACAGACAGGCGTAGTGACCCCAAAAAAAACCCAACCAACCAAACAAAAAAAGGTGTTTCAACATTTCATGGTATTCTATGCTTGTATAATGACTCAAACATAGGGTTTTAGGCCATGGCTGTAACTGCTTGGTGGGATGCGTAAAGAACAGTAAGGGCAGTGATAAATACAGATATATTACATTCAGAGGGATCCAGGTAATAGTTCATCAAGGTTAGAGCAATAAGGTAAACTCATTACTTAGGTAAACGTAAATGTTGATGCTACACTTTAATAATAATCACCCAGCATTTTGGCTGGGTTTCTTCATTGCATTTTTCATTGTATCACAAAAAGGTTGAGGTTAAAAGGGACCTCTGGAGGACATCTAGTCTTACCCCCTCCTCAAGCAAGATTACCTAAAGGACCATTGCCCAGGATTTTGTGTACATTTTTCAGCTTATCTGTTTCAGTTGCAATTTCTCATGTAGTGGAATAAATAATTTTAAGTAAAATCAGACATGATGTCTGGATTCACTCTTAGCATTCAAATAGGACTATTTCTGTGGGTTCAGTTTGAATTAATGACAAAAATAAATGACAACAATTGCTTAGAGGATGTGATATGTTTGGTTGTTTGGTTCATACCTTGAGGGCACTTAAATTTTGAAGACACATTTCAACATTTAGTCTGACAATTGATCTTTCAAATCTTTACTGCTGTTGTTCAGTGGGAGCAAACAAAAGGATTAAATGCTCTATATGTCTACAACTAAGGCAAATACATTTCCATAATATATCTAATGGGTTCTTTGGTTTGCTTTGATAACTTCAGTTTTGTGTTTGTGTTGGAATATCTTTGATAGTTGAGTTTTTATGTGCTTGAATATTAGCTTTTGCCTTTTCATATCCCTAAACTTAGTCATGTGAGATGACCCATTCAAACTTTTATTTTTAATTTTTAAAAAATCACATTTGAGTGGAATAGCGATCTGGACTAAGAAGACAGTGGCCCTCTCTCAGTGATTCCTTCATGCATGCTGGAATATAAAATAACTTTTATTGCATTTACTTATGTAAATGAAAATCTCACCCGCAGATTTTTGCTCTCCCCAAGTATCATAAATTCATTGTATGACCTAGAGGTTTTTAAAGTTTATCCTTGATTTGTAGTTATTATATTTCTTGCAGTGGAGGACAGCTGGGCTCACCACCCTATCCATTTGAAGTTTCTGTCTTGATTTGGACTAGCAGTAGATTTAGGGGCCTTTTAGTTCCTGTTTGTGGAAACCGTCCTTATAAGTGTTCACTGCTTTGCTACTTTGCTTGAATTCAGCATATTAGGGTGAGGCTGAGCTAAATATTTTTTTTTTTTTTATGTGTCTTTCATTAAAATGTAGAGAGAAGCCGTGATTTGGCCTGGGTTTTTTTGGTGATAACATCTCTAATCTTTTAATCTGAGATGGTTTTTGAGGTATCTTTTTCTCCCAGGAAACAAATATGTGTGTTTTGCATGCTTTGTAAAATTCCTTGATGACTTTTTTTTCCCTAAACCAAAGGGACATTAAGGAGAAGTGTTTTCTCTTTATATTTTCTTATATAACTGGATATCTTATCTTACCTGTGTACCCTTAATTTGGGATTGTATAGTGCTGTTTCTGGAGCCCGTTCTCAGGCAAAATTCTTGCTGACATCAGTATGAGTTTTGTCTAAGACAAAATTCCAGGATTTGGCTCTTCCTTTTCAGGATGGGAGTTATGATTTTCTACTCTGAGCACTCATTTGGCCTCAAAGTACTTTGGCTTACATGGTTTTCAATAAGTGTCTGGCAGCTGTACTGGCATGCTTTCAGCATTGTGGGATTCATATTTATCCCTACATGGACATTTGGCCTTCTTCAAGTCATCACAACTATTTCTAGTTTATTGTCTTAAGTGTTCAACTCCTCTCATTTTCATATAAGGAACTTGAATCTGAATCACACTCTTTACAGCAGACTGTTCATTTGTGTCTGTCTATATGTTATCAGAATCAGGATCAAATATCTCTAAATCCGTATTTTAAAGAATTGTTTCATGTAATACACCCTTAAAAAGAATATATAGACACACACATTCCGGAAAGTTCCGTAGACTATTAAGTTAGAATAAGGTGATAAACACATTCTGTAAAGACAGATCAACTAATTCACCAACCTAGATGTAGGCATGTGAGATGCAGGTAAAATGACACTGGAATATCCTACCAGCAAAATTAAACTAACTTTAAAAGTTGCTCTAGCCAGTTGCAGCTACCTCTGATGTCTGCAAATGCTTTGCTTAGTAGAAAATGAGGAAAAACAAAGCCAGAAAACAAACAAAAAAATACACAAAAAGAAAGCCAGCTCATTTTTTGCTGGTGCTGCTCACTGTATGGTTAAATCTTCTTAGTTTCTTGTAGGTTCATTTATCTCATTCCTTATTTTAGTCACGTTATCTTTTCACATGTAGTCTTTCTTGACTGATGCCTTTGTCTTATCTACCTTTAAGTTTAAAGATGTGAGCTCTGAACCTGAATTAAGGAAGTGTGGTCCAAACTAACACAAATCAACAGATTAGAAAAATTTTATGAAGCGTCAAGATACATGCATTATTAACACAGTTAAACAGTTATTTTTACATATTTGTCTGTATCTTCCTCATCATGCTGATCACTGTTTTTACTGATAATCAACGTTAATAAAGTCATTGATTACCATTTCTGTGAGTTCCATGTATTTCCCTATCACTTCGTAAGTAGTAACAAGAACATGGCCATCATGCCGAGAAGTGCAATAGTGATTCCTGAACTTTAAACTCTTTGTGAAACTGACTTTAAAGTGAGGTTTAACTAATGCAAAGGGACCCTGTCATACAGAGAGAGTTTTCAAATATTGAACGTAGAAATATAAATAGTTTTTCTTGCTGTTTTCTAAAATACATTTATTTATTCGAATAGTGCATAAGATTAGATCTGTAAAACAAGCCATCATGCAAGGAGTTTCTTTACAGTTTTTACTATAGTGTCATAATGCTAAGGTCTCTTAGGCAGATCTGTACCTGAACTTTACAGAAGAGTCCCTTCAAGCCACATTAGCACTTGATTCTGGATTAGCATAGAAATAGAAAGTATTCTGTGTTCTCTTTATTTTTCAAATGCATGAAAAGTATTAGGAAGCAGATTTTTTGTTTGCTGAAATGTTTAATTGTAATAAATATGAATAATGTGAATAGTGACATTGTACCTCTGAAATTCATGTCGTAAGGTATTGTAATGCTCAGGAGAAGGATATAGAATAATGTAATTTCTGAGTGGAATGGAATTTCTGAAATGCTCTGAGTAATGTTGTCATGGCATCTCTGAATTCATTCCGTATGTCTTTGGCCTTGGTTTCAAATCACTGTGAATTTTATTTTGTTTTGTGGTTCACCAACTAATGGTGATCTGTGTCTTGCTGTGTTTTTGGTAAATACCACATATTTACACCTACAGATACTGAGTAGGTGTCTAGGATTTTTTTTTTTCCTTTTCCTTAATCATGACTCTACTTTTTGTTTTTCATTTGTTTGTTTTCTTTCAGGAGCATCCCAGACCTGAGTATGAAACCAAACTGATACAGAAGAAGCTCAAAACTAAAAACACAACAGAAAATCCAAATCAAGTAAGATGTGACTTCCTGTTTTCACTGAGATTTGCTTTGTGTTTTGCTACATTGTGATTATTTTTTTGTCCATCTCTGCTGGAAGGTTTGGAAAAGACAATTTTTGGTGCTGTTTATCTCTTCAACAGTCTTGCAGGTTTCTTTATATGTGTCTGGAATTATGCAGCATTGCAGGATATTGAAAGACTGAAGTCTTTACTAACATTCCAAGGTAAAACATTTTGCACAGAAATATGGTAGGCGGTGCTTCAGGTCTAATCTGTAGACAAATGAATAATTAACTAGGGAAAGATTATCAGCACAGGAATTTTTACTGCAGTGATCTGGACTTTCAGTACTTTGTGGACAATGGAGGAAACACCTTTTATTATAGTGATTTCCTTTGCATAGATATGGCAGACTGGCATTTCTAGTCAGGTTGTAACTGTACAACTGTGCAGGTGTGATTTCTGTTATAAATGGGGAAAAAAAAAGTGTATTATTTTAGATTGAATTGTACTTAGGCTTTCATTAGCTGTTTCAAACCTAACCACAAAAACTTTTTTTTTTTTCCCCCAATCCTGTCTAGTAAAATGTCAATTGATATCTATTTCCTAGCAACTCACAAGTCCACATAGGTGAAAAAGCCAAACCATTCCAAAAGCATGTCTGGTTTCCAGGTAGAAAGAGCCAGTATCTCTATTGTTGAGGCACTGAGTAGAGCCAGTATCTGAAATAGAGAACAGCCCAGATTTCAAGCTTGGTCCAAAAAGATTGATCTTACAGCATGTGAAAGTATTTAACTCTCCCTTTTTCTTGTTGATCACTCCAAAGATATTGCCAGTGAATCAGTCATCTCAATAGGACGAAAAGATTCTCAGTTGCTATAATGGACTTCAGATCTGCCCCAAGATAAGCAGTGATTGGCACAGCAGTATGGAGAGGTCTTTCCTTGGGAAGCAGTTTGCTAGGCATGCCGAGCATGGGATCAAGGACTTCAGAACTAATAAAAGACATGCTGCCCTTCACCTCTTTCTATTTAAAATAAGTGCAATTTGGAAACAAGTCACCAATTCATGCTCCAAAATTTCAGACATTTTCATTTAATACATACTATTTTACTTTTTGTGCCAGTGTGGATAGGAAAATAATACTGAGAAATAAAAATATTCCTTAGTGTTATTATGGATGCTATCCAGCAAAGTTCCATTTTGTTTTGTTTTGTTTTATGTTTGATCACCCTCTGGTTATGTCAAGAGCATCACTTATGAGATGAATGAAATGAATCCTTGTATGTTCCATGCAGCAAGAGAGTCTATAACACCTTTTCAGGCTAATACCATCACATATTTCTGGGAGTTTTTAAGCTCAGTGTTTCATCCCTTCCAATATTATGTAACATCTCCTGTTGTCATCTGTGTGCAGGTACTTACAAGGTTTTGTCAAGTAACTTCCAATATTTTCTAGGCTTCATAAAATGGATACAAATAGGACCAGGTGTAATTTTTAACAGATATATCCTTTTTTCCTTGGGCCTTAACAAAATGTTTCTTATCCTACATATAGTTGCACATACACAGGAGTCTTCTTAGAATGTAACTTTTGTTGTTTTTATTATGGAAGCCACCCAGTTGATTTTTTTTTTGATGCATATTTTCAGATGTTCTGATTCTCCAAAAGGATCCTGTAGTTTTAAAACCTCCAGAGAATCAATCATAATGTTTATTAAAATATGATTCTGAGGGGTAGTATTTTAGGCCAGCAACATGACCTAGGTTATGTTTTATGACACATGATGATTCAGTGCCAGAAATATTACTGCTACCTCCCAGAATGCCAGTTGGTGTTGTGTGCACTGTTGAATGAGAAGGTACTTTAATGAGTGCTATATTCACATGCTTTTTTGCATCTCCTATTCCCAGTATTTAGATTCAAACCTTTGAGTCATCTCTATGCATACTGCTTTTCGCAATGCTCTTGTAGGAGATAAAATCCTACTTTGACAACTGATGCAGACTCTTTAAACTGCAATATCCATGTTTTTAAGGTACAGTACTTAATTCCTAAGTGACTTTTGAAAAAGAGATTTCAGTTCTTGAGTCATATAAGTGTTTTTGGAAATGCTTCCCAGATGAATCTCAATATGAGTTTTCAAATATTATTAAAAATAATTTATTTTGCATTTTCGATTAAAACAGTTACTCTTAGAGAGCAAACGGGGCAGAAGGTTTCACTGAGCTGCTTAATGTAGGTGTCTAATAAATCTATAATGAATACACAAATCCTGCAACTTGCTGATCACCGTTTTTCCTCAGATTATTGAATTACATTCCAAGTTAGTAAACAATTTTAAGTCAATCAATTTTTTAATTCATTCTCTTGCAATCACTTTTTCAGTTTTCCTCTCTCCAGTAAACAGCAAATAAGTTGGTTTTGGAAGGTGTAGTGTTCAACAGTTTGTACCTCAATTATATTTAAGGTCAAGAAATGCTTGTTTGAGTCTGCTCAAAAGAGAAAAATGTTCTTTAATGGAGCATGCAGTACTTTTCTACTTAGCTTTGTAAGATCCTGAAAAAAATACACATTAACAGTGATGACTTTGGAGTAAATATTTTATCTAGTTTTACAAGATTTAAGCTATTCTTTACCCTCCTCAGATCTTCTCCTCCTCCTCAGTATGTTATATACTTTGTAAGTTCATTTGCTTCATTTGCATGTAGTTCATCTGCTTTTTGAATGGCAGGTTAATACTGAGGTGCAAATTTCTTTGAGGTCTCTGGCTCAGTACTTCTATCACGTTGAGTAGATGCCAAGGTACAGGACTTTGTCATATTAATAGCACAGATCTTCTAGCATCTGGACTTGCATCAAAGTAGAGTTCTCTCTGTAGCTAAAGATTCAGTTATTTTAATTTCTTGGTTTGTGTGAGTATGCAGATGCCTGTTCTCATCACATCTTGGCAGACAGTCTGATGTCATAGCGTAACTCTGTGAAGTTCCTGACTGAACATTTTTGGCTAACTAGTGTGATTTTTAAGGCATAACGTTTGGTTGTTCCTGGTCAACAACTGTAGTTTGCTATGCTGATATCAAATTTCTCCTTTGCTTATCTAATATGAAGTCTGAGGCTCAGCAGCTGTGATTTGTTGGGATAGAAATGATGCCAAAGCTAAGACTGTTGTGAGAATACTCATTTAGAGCTTACTAAAAGGCATCCATTTCTTTAAAATCACTGGCTTGATTCCTGTATATTAATTCTTCTGTTATGGTGAAAAAAAGCTGAACTTTTATGTGGAAAGCTCAATTCTTGCTTGCTTACAAGGAATCTGTGTGAAGCTTGTGTGTGTGTGTTTGGGTGTACAATTAAGAGACAGAGATTTAGTTTGTGTGCTGGACTTGTGACTGCAGATGAAAATCAGCACAGATGCCCACCCTCTTGAATGATAACTTTGGAATATTTATTGAAAAGAAACCATACAGGAAACATGTATTTTTCACTAGTTGGTTTTAAAGTCATTGACTATCATATATAAGCAGTGTGGAAGATGCCCAACACCTGTCAGGGCCAGTAAATGTATGTGTCAGTCTGCCCAGGCAACAAATTCCATATTAGCTTGGTTAGGATTGTCAATGAAAAATATTACAGTATTACTTGCCCAGTGGTGTTTGTGTTATAGTATGTAGCTTTTATACAAATACTAGCTAGATTATTTAAGCTACTGTAATGAGTAAGGAATTAGATTTCATTCTGTACCACCCTTCATGGTCCAGGTTGTTTTAATAAATATTTTATTGTATGTTATGAAAATGAAAAAGAAATTGTGATGGCTCGGAACACTTTACCAAAGATTGATGTGAAGCTGCTCTTACAATAATATCCTGAGATTATATTCTTTCTATCTATTCTAAGATTATATTTAGCTTTCTTAAAGCTAAATGACTTCAAACATTTACTTGAAATGTAAGTAGCAAATGCTAAAAAGGTAGTCCTGATAAATTACAATGTTAATTTAAAAAAATCATCTAAAAATGACAAGATCTAGGAGACGGATATTATAAATCTGTAGATGATCTGATTTATAATTGATCGGAATATTTTATTTGTTATGGACATACTTCAAATTTAGAGCAGTGCAGTTCTAAATTCACATGCCTTAAAGAATTTTCTTGTCCTTGCAACAGAGATGAATGTTCATGTGTGTATGTATTTGACAATACATTCATGCATAGGAGGCATGTAATTGTTCTGATAAACAATCAGTATTTTATTTTTCGTTTTCCTTGTTTAATGAACTCTAATATTTAATATGTGGAAATGCTAAATGAATACTGTAAAGTTATCATATCTGCAGAACATTAAATAAAAAAGGTGATAGATATTTGTAATCTTGTGATAAGTTGTTCCTTTCTGTGCAATACTAATGTTCAGAATGGAAATGCATTTCAGGAAATGAAAATTGGTCTGTGCCTGAAAATATGCACATCGGGCTAGATCTAGTTCTCTCTGAAGCTGATAGAGTTAAAACCTTTCAGTCACTTCTTTTCATTACATTTTCATCTAATCTGGCAATCACGATGAAACATCATATATTTTCTTGTCTTTCCTATTTGGCAGAAAACTGTAATGCTCATTCCATTTATTTCTCAAGGAAGACTTTCTTGATAGAAAAAAAAAGTCTTGTCTCTTGACTTATGTTCTTACGTGGAACAAACTCTGGAAATAATAAGATCTGGCATTCTTTCTTTTAATAAATTTCAAATATGAAAGTGACATAATAAATTACATAAATTCTTAATTCAGCTCTTAATTGAAACAATAGAAACAAATCTTCCTTTCCAAATCATTTTGTTTAAAGGCAGAATAGAAATAAGATGCTTTGAAAATGAAGGTCTCTAGCATAAGAATGATACAAATAGAGTACAATGGTATATTACTGATGAAAGGTCTTCATATATTTTAAAATTTGTCTATATTAGAAAACATTATTCTTTACTCATTTTTTAACAAATGATTCTGTCATGAAGGCCTAAGAAGTGCTTCAGGTGTTACAGGCTTAATCCTTTATTGAGTAAGTCCTTATTAAGATCTAAAAGACCAAGATACTTATCTCTTTTTTTACTTTAGGTGTAACTCTATGGAAAAAAACAAGAAAAATTCTTAGAAATACTAATTTATCAATCAGAACTGTAAAAGACATGTGAATTAGCCCAGAATTTGTTAATCAATACTTCTGAGAAAATTACTTATTAGCGTTTATTTATCTTTATTACTAATATGATAAAATACCATTTCTAGTCTTTCTTGAAATAGCTTAAGTTTTTCCAGTCTTTCTCTTTCATTTCTTTATGCTTGAAAAATAATCTTCCAAGTATAAGGAACTTTGAGAAAATTAGAATAGGTCTTAGAATAATACAGGTGTGAAAGGATTAATGATGTCATCTAGACCAACTTCTTGCTGAAAGCAGTTTTCAGCTATGAGGTGAAACTGGGTTGCTCAGGGTTTGAAAACCTCCAAAGATGCAAGCTCTAGCTTGATGGCCTGCATGGTGGAAGTCATCTAATCTGAACCTCTCTTGTTTCAATTTGGGCCCCTTTTCTTTTCTCCTCCTGCCATATCTCTCTATGAAGAGACTGGCCCTATCTTCTTAATAACTCCTAAAAAAAGCTGACCAAGCGCCATTGCATCAGCCTCTCCACACAGGACAAATGCTTCAGGTGTCTATATTGGACTGACACAAGTTTAGCACTGTATTTCTTGTACTGGAGGGTCCACAAAGGGACACAACGTCCCAGATGCAGTCTAATGAGTTCTGAGAAAAAGGAGCTGATCATTTCCTTGGTCCACTCACTGTGCTTCTTTTAGTACAGCTTAGGATGCTGTGTCATCTTTCTTCACTGCTAGGGCACACTATAGGTCATGTTTAGTTTGCTTTTTTTTTGAGAATCTTTTCAGTTGGCTGCTCCCCACACAGTCAAGACTCCACTTGCAAGAGATTACTGCACTCAAAAGCAAGGCTTTGCATTTGTCCTTGTTGAATTTCATGAGGTTCTTGTAGGCATTTTCCTCCAGCATATCTACAACCTCCTGGATAGCAACCCTTGAGTGAGCAACCCTGAATGATATCCCCTTGTTTCATGCCATCTGTAAACTTAGTGAGCAAGCACTTCAATGTCTCTTCCAGGACAGTGTTTAAAGATGTTAGGACAGGTCCAATATAAACCCTCAAACTAGTATTATGCTGAAGTTAAGTAACATTATTTTCCTCTTGTCCACAAGTACGGTCATTTTCTCACAGAAAGCAATCAGATTGCTCAGACATGATTTACTCGTGGTAAATCCATGATGGGTCTCTACATTTCTTCTTTATGTTACCAGAAATGTGGTTCAAAATCACATGCTCCATGATTTTCTTAAGGACCAAACAGAGGCTGACCTGCTAGTAGTTCAGCTATCATCTTAGAATCACAGAATCATAGAATGCTTAAGGTTGGAAGGGACCTCTGGAGGTCATCTAGTCCAACCCCCCTGCACACGCATGGTATCCTAGAGCACGTGGCACAGGATTGTGTCCAAGTGGGTTTTGAAGATCTCCAGAGAAGGAGACTCCACCACCTCTCTGGGCAACCTGTTCCAGTGCTCTGTCATCCTCACTGTTAAGAAATTATTTCTTAAGTTCCTGTGGAACTTTTGGTGCTTCAGTTTGTGGCCACTTCCTCTAGTCCTATCCCTGGCCACCACTTAGAAGAGGCTGGTCCTGTCCTCCTCAGTCCCTCCCCTGAGGTACTTATATACACTGATGAGGTCCCCTCTCAGCCTTCTCTTCTCTAGGCTGAACAGGTCCAACTCTCTCAGCTTTTGCTCATAGGGCAGATGTTCCAGACCCCTAATTATCTTTGTAGCCCTGCACTGGACTCTGTTATTTTTGTCCTTTCTTGAGATTGGTTCAACATTACCCTTTCTCCCATTGTCAAGACCGTCTCCACTCTCAATGACATTCCAGAGATGATAAAGATCACCCTTGCAGTGACATCAGCCTCCCCTCTGCTCCACTTCCCTTCCCTTCTCTTCTTTTTCCCTTTCCTTCCTTCCTGAAATTTGTAGGTAAAAGATGTCATTGCTCATCTTTTCTAAAAAGGAAAAAGAAATATTGCAAAGTCTAGATATCAAAAGAGTATTTCTGGATGCTTTTTTTTATTCCATTCCCACTGTGGGAGGCTGAACAATTTGGATCAGAGCCATTTTTTTTTTAAGAAAAAGGTATTTAATCCACATAGAACTCTCTCTGCCAAAATAAATATTAGTGTTTCTTCCAGAAACCTAGAAACAGGAGAAGGCAGGGCTGCTGCTTGTTGGTCTTCCTATTTGTGCTACTCATTAAGATTCTGGCTCAAGGACACATTCTTCCTAGGGCAGTACCACAATGTGTGTTCAAACATGTAACTATGAGTGAAGCATATAGTTAAAGTTAAGAACATGCCACAGTGTTCCAAACAGGGGTGTAATTAAATGCTTTCCTAAAGTGATGCATAAGCTTCTTATTGACAACATTAAAGAAGATGCAGGTATCTTTCCTAGTTCACTGAATGGGAAGATTTATTCCTGTAGGTTTTGTTTGTCAGTCTGCCTGTGTGAATAATAACATATTAGTCATTTTGTCTGCAATTACTACAATTACTACAAAAGTTACTGCTTTTGTATTATCCACAGCCGCAGAGACTATATAATAGTTTAGAGGATTATAACGAAGTCACAGGTTGAAAAATAAATCCCCAGAAGTCTACTGGTTTTAATTTAGTGCAGATACTTGAACATAAGAAAACCCAGAGTGTTTTCCCTTTGCTGTGTGTTTGTGGAAAACTCCTGTTTTGGATTGTGTATTTCACCTTCTGTTGATCACACTTTCAGGGTAAAGTTTATGCTATTAATCTCCAAGGTCAAAATGGAAGTCCAGATTTGGGACAAAATTTACATAAATTGACTGTGGAAACAGCAGTCAGTTAAATTAGTTGCCATTTTTTTTATTTGATACATTCTGCAACTCTGTCTATATTTAAAAAGAAATAAACGACATTTCCCCCAGATTCAATTCCTGTGGAAGGAATTTAATCATCCCAGGAAGATTTTTTTTTTCTGTTTGTATTTTTTGCCCTTCCTGATTCTAATGATTCTTTTCCCCTTCAATCTATTTTTGTCATACAATGCTGGCACAATTTATGTCAGTGCTAAGACATGCGGGGTATGCCACCCAACTTCTTTATCCTTCCATGCTTGCTTTCGACATTTCCAACCTTTCCATTACCAGGCTATGTAACAGAAAAGGTGTCACACTGATTTTGAGTAAACTTCAACACATATTTCCTCTCTTCTGTATGTTTTAAGAGACTTTAAGATGAGATAGAGTTTGGAATAGTTTTCTTGAAGAAATATGGTGAGCAAAAAAAATGGTGAAATATGGTGAGCAAAAGGACATGGGAATCTTTACAGGTTATCATGCACTTCAAAATCTAAAGCTCTAGCAAAGTAGATAAATCATGCTCTTGGAAAATAATGTTGTCCAATGGGTATGATGTATCAAAAGTTCTTATCCCTTAGCTATTCCTATTCCAGGTTGGTTTGTTTTTTACCAAGCGTGGCATAGCCAGATTCTCCTATTTTCTCCCTCTCTGATCCTCAGGGTTTAGAAGCTGCTTCTGTAAATAAATTAAAGGCTTTAATTTAGTCTGCAGCTAGCAGGATCATTGTTGATGAAATTTTAGACCACTTTTCTAGTGGTCTAAACATTCTAGTGTCATGCCAGAGAATATCACAGACTTTTAAGATCATTTTCACTGTTCAGATTCTCCTTATGAAATAGAAAATGTAGAGATTTAGAAAGGCAAAACTCAATCAGAAAAATGAAATCAGGCTGACAGAGCTGAATAAATTTTTTTAATAGGTGCTGGAAGAAAATAAGGAGACACTTGCCTTTTTTTGGCTGATGTACAGAATGTCTAGGATCAAATAAATAATCTAGTGGATTTTTTAATTTCATTTTAAAAACTACATTTGGATTTTTTAAATTCATATTTTCATATATTTATACTAAATGCTGCCCGCTTGAGCAATTAAAAGGCAGAATTCAAGTGCAGGGCTAAAAGCTAAGGACAGAAAAGTAAAGAATGGTAGAATTAAAATAATCAAATACTTTTGTGGAAAATAGTTATGAAAGTTATAAAGAACTTACTTGCCATCAATTTAGCAATTGAAGAGAAGGCAAACAGCAATATTGAACTAACTGTTAAAAAACTAATTGTGTAGGTAGCAGCAGAATAAAACTACTACAGAAAGTACATGTTTGTGCCTCCAGAGAGCACTGTTGCATTCTCTCATGCCATCCTGTATGAGTAAGGAAAAAAAGAAAGCATTTGGTAGTGGAAGCTGGGCTGTGAGGAGGAGAAAAAGAAGAAATTTTGCACAAATTAAAATGAGTTATCAGCTGATTCTACTGCTATGCCATGATGTATTTTCAAAACATTATATTTGTGCACATATCCTTTTTGTGTAAGAGTTTGGCTATGTAACTGATGTTTTAAATATTGTAATTTTCCTCTTACCCACTTTTCTTTTTTGGTTTTGTGATTTTTCATGTATTCACTATGAAGGAGTATTTACTTTCCACATTAGATTTAGAGCTTTCACTGGCAAGTACATCATCCACTCTCACTCCATTGTACTTCACAGATCTTGCAAACAGTTAAGCATGTATGTAATCTTGTACATGTACATAAATATTTATGGAACTGGTTTAGAAACTACCAGATTCTTGGCCTTGGTTTAGAAAGCATTAAATAAAAGAGCTTTAAAACATTCTATAAATAGTTTCACTTTCTCTCGGCGGCGAAGTTATGATTATAGAACTGCTGTGAACGCTGCTTACATATTACTGATTGAAATGCAAGAAAAGTTGTGTTTAAATTAAATAAAAAAACTGACCCATAAAGATATGCTGACCTGAAGCAGTATAATCTATAGGGTAGAAACATCACATCACTGGTTGCAATGAAGAAATACTCCCTGGACCAAAATTTCTGTCTATGCAACATGGATTTGGTATCAGTTTGACTAAGCAGAGTATAAACTCCTTTCCCGTCCCCTCTCCTCCCCTCCGCTTCCATTCCCTTCTTTTCTCTGTAGTATCACACTTAATTGTTGTTTTGTCCATTAAGTTAGAGATGGGAATTCTAGTGATTCCTATATGTGGTTTATTTTTACTTGCTTACAACTGTGTAAAATCTTAACTCTACAAACTAGAACTTCCTGCATTTATTGTAGCTTTGATTTTGGAATTTGTAACTTTTCAGTGCCAAATTTTTCAAACTTACCATACTTTTTGATACAGTCCAGGAGCTTCAAAATAATATGTCCTTATATGGAACTATCTCTGTCGTAAATATATATATATTGAGTCTCCTTCTATCCTCAGCTCTTATAAGGAAGAGGATAATTTCATGCTTTCTTCATGGCCATTGCTGCAATGTATGTTGTTATTGGCCTGTGTCTTTAGAATATGTGACAGAACAATATGCATTTTCTAATGCTCATAACTGCTACAAAGCAGAAAGGAGAAATTAGGCTTTTCCATAAGCTAGTTCTAGCTTCATCCATTGATGAAAAATGAAGCTATCACTGCAATCCCAGGGCAGCTTATTGTTTGCATTTCAAATTATTTCCATAGCATTTTAAATGTTTGACCAAAACTTTTGGTCTATAAGTTGTTACCAAATACCAAGAAATATATTGGTTCTCTCTGCTCTGTTAGATATCAGTGTCATCACTCACATAGGAGTCCTAGAGCATTTTGTATAGATTTAAATTGTTAAAACTGGACTTAAGACTTCCAGGCTATTAACAATCTGTTAATAATTAATTAACAAGTGTTACCAGTGTTGACTCTGTTTGCCCTTTATTACTTTTTTAGACAAATGTATAATTCATATTCCTTTTCTCTCTGTTTGAAGAGGCAAAACACTTCATTGAAACATTGCTTTCAAAATCTGAATGTCAATGGATGTACAATTTCACTGTCGAATTTCATTTAATTTAGGGCTAAATTTTGTAATTACTAGTGTGATGTTTAAAAGTTTTATGATTGTCTTAAAAGCACAAGTTCAACACTTGCTCTGGAGTCAGTTATCATTGATTTTGAGATAATCAGTAAAGGGGTGCAAAACAAGTAGAATGTGGTATTAAATGCATTCTAGCTGTGTGCATCGCTGCCTATGAGCACTCATTTGAGTGCTAGTCTGATCTGCCTTACTTGGTCTGATCTGATGAATCACTCTCATTTGTCTAAATATTTTGTTTTATGAATCAAGAAAGAATCAAGACCTCAGAGTGGTCAACCAGTAAGTGGTAAACTGTTGTCCCACCTAATATTCACTTGAAGTCATACCCGAAAGAGTACAATGCATTTATTAGAAGAGCTCCTCACTTTTGCGGTTCACTAGCTGCTCTACAGATTGACTGTGTCAATGCTTCAGTGAGACACCAGCCTTTTTGCTCTTGGCAGGGAAAGCTACTATCTTTCATTTTATACTTTATGGCAAGAGTAATAAAAAGGGATCTTAGCACACGGTTTCCTTTAGGTAACAGAAAGGAAAATAGCTCAGCCAACAGATTCCTTAAGTGTTTGGTCGGGAAAGTGACCACATTGAGGTTAAAGGACTACTAAGAGTGCCTTGGCTGTGAGACTTTTTTGAAAGTAAAGGTAGTAGAAATTTCAGGCAATCATTAAAAATGAGCCAGGTGGAACTTGCATAATGGACCTTGGCAAGCCTACATACAAAATCCAGATAGTCCCAAGTTTATAATGAGCAGGTTTATCCAAGTTTCCCATTTTTCTTCGAGAACTTTTTATAGACACAGTTCTGATCCACATGCACTCAAGCTACATGTGAAATGGCTCTTAGGAGTACCCAATGTAATAGCATACATTTAGCATACAATTAACATATGCAATGAAATTCACTAAGGATTATGCTCAATTTCAGATGAAAAATAATTGGAATCCATACAACATGCCAAAGCATTTCAATGTCAAGCCATCCGAGTGTCTCACCTGCAGCACTTTCAGGAGGAGAAACCTTGGGTCTCTGCCAGACATACAATTCCTGTGTGGGTGGAGTCCAGGTATGCTATGGAGGCTATGGAGGTGGATGCTAACAGCTGAGCTATCCTGGAGAGTGGCACTTGCCTCATCAGTTCTCGGAGGCTCAAAATTTGGATGGTTCTCCAGGATGGATATTTCTCACAAATCAGTGCATGTGAGGCTGTCTGAAACCCAAGTCAGATGATGCATTGAATTCAGTTCATTTCGATCTTATAGATGGCTATGTTTACAAAAGAGCATAACAGCCAATTGTCCCCACTAAAAAAAAAAAAAAAGGCAAAAAAAAAAAGCTTCTGAGAGCTGAGTGCTTTTGGAAATCTACCCGTCTGTGTCTTTTTACAAAAGTACCTCAAAAGTTTTCTTCCGGAAGTACTAAAAGAATGCAGCACAGCTCAAAGCACTGGTCCTTCTCAAAGATCTAGAACTGAGGAAATAAGAAATGGAGAAGGACCGCTTTGTGGACACTTTGTCCCTACAAAACATGCCCACAATGTCCACATTGCCAATGATGCCAATGATGGAGAGATTTCAGAGCCACTAGGCAGGCGTTTGGATGTTTTCAGAGATAAACTATCAAATCTCCTACTCCCATAGTATGTGTGATGTCAACAACTCACATGGATAACCGTAATGTCTTCTTACTGTATTTCAAGGCTAAGAAATCTTGCCCTACTTCCAGGCTTAGATGTTCCACTAGGATCGTACAGGGAAGGTAATGTAAGATGATAAGATATTAAATATTCCTCTCAGTAGAAAGGACAGTGTGGAAGGCTGTGTGATCTGTTTACCTCAGACACAGTCAAAAGATAAAATAAACAAAAACAACAACAAAAAAAAGCGAAAAATAAAGAGTGACTATCAGAAGTTCTAGTTCATGGGTAATACAAGGAATTAGAAGTGAGCATTAACAGTTTACCTGAGCTTACAGAAATTTATGACCTTTAATATGACATGGTGCATAGCATTTCTTGCCTTGCATTTGTTCTTGCCTTGCTTTGAGTGCCAGTGTATTTGGAAGACAGAAGTTGCTACTACTGAAAGTGGGTGCCCACTTTCATACCTTGCATTTACCATATGATCTCTAAAACATCCCATGATCGCTAAAATGAGAGTTAAAAAAAAATAAGCCAGGCGACAAGGATGCAACTATGACTATGCTATCTGAGTCCTTTATTATGACTTTATTATGACTAGAGGAATGTTGGAATGGTGAGCTCTCAGTATGGAGCATCTAGGGTACAATATACCTTGTCAAAATCACAGTAAAGGTTGGAAAAAAAATCTTGTAGAGGTAGAAAAAAAAAATCTGGTATATAGGAATGTGGAATACTACCTAGTTATGAAACAGGTAGCTAGGGTTACTACTGGGTAAACCTGGAAAGCTCTTAATTTCATATAAAGGAAGTGTTTTGGAAAAAGACAAGACAGTATTGCTGTGGATATGAAGATGCTGCTAATAGTATTATTGAAAGGTACCGGAAAATTATTGGTCCAATTAACATTATCTTTTCATTATTGAATCAGAAATAGCTTGTAGATTAAATTACCTAATTTTCATTTCTAATGTCAATACTACATACTGATGGACAGTGATAAATACTGTGTTATGTGGTAAGGAAGCAAATGTTTTATAGCAAATGTAAAATGTTCTCACAAAATGATGAGATATTCCTTAATTGGACTATACATCATCAGGATTTTAATAAATTAAATCAAGGGCTTGATTATTCTATTCCACTCTACAGAGCCTTTACTAAAGTCAGAGGGAGTGCTACAAAAAGGCTTGCAAGATAGGATCGTCACATGACAGACCTACAAATAGAAAACTTCGTCCTAGAAAGCAGATATGTAAAATTTGTATTCATTAAGCTCCAAAGTGCATCCAGTGCATCCATAAAATCATAATGATCCATATATTATGATTAACTTGACTTTACCTTACTTAATGGCTCAGTAGAAATTGTTCTGGATGTAATTGTCCATGGATGTAAGGGCTATTGTTTCATTTTACTTTGAGACAAATTGTTAGAGTGATTACACAGCTGCCAGATGTTTTACAGAATCTCATCTAAATTCCATCAAAAATAGTTTATGAAAATAAAACTGAAAAATTTGAGATTTTTAAAAGACTTATACAAATGCTTAATTTTACCATCAGAAGTAATGTCACAAGCAGGGAATGTTAAAATAGTAGCATTAAGCAGGTGCAGATGGAATTAGAGCTGAGATCCTGAAGCATTATGTCAAGACTCAAGAGGGCTTTATGCAACTAATTGAATCAGTTTAATTTTGGAGAGGAAAACGGCAGGATTAATAGGCACTTGATTTGGAATTTATTGATTACAGGTTTTCCTTTAAAGATGAGTTAAAGAAACTTTCTAAGCAGCGATTGTCCTTTATAGGTCTTCTCCATTCAGTCCTTCTCTGATTTTCAGTCTAAAGTCTGAAAAATTTTGTTGAAGTTAACCAAAAATTAACATTCTCCAACACCAACATTAAGAGTATTAAGAAGTACAGCTTATATTTTGCCAGTAAGTGCATCACAACACATTGCATCTGATTTTGCCATGCTCTGCAGATTGAGCATAACCAATTCCAGATAAGAAGTCAGGTACATAGTTTAGAAATTAGAATTTTATATCCTGAGAGGATTCTTAAATGGCCTGATCTTTTTCCTTTTTATTTTTTCTCTCTTTTTTTTTTTTTTTTTTTTTTAAATACTATCTTATATGCTGTGTTGGTTTCCATTTTACTTAGGAAAATATGAGGGGAGAGAGGAGGAGCTTAAGTATTTGTGTTCATCTAATTATTAATTCATTTGAGACAGGGAAGAAAAGCCATGTTTTTTTTCTAGGCTGGCTATAACTCAGGATGCCTTTTTAGATGACTAGGGTTTGTTCCTCTTGGTGAGTTTGGAGCTGCAAATGAGCTTGTGGTATCCGATCTCAATCTGTGGTAAGAGTTATGGAGTTGCTCTATGGCTCTGCTACCAAGATCTGACTAGCATTCCTCTCTCTAGTCAGATTTTCCCTGGCAGAAATACTTGGTTTCTCTGTTGTTCAGTAACTAGTATTGGCTGCTGAGGGAAAAAAAAAAATGTTTTATTGTGTGGAGCAGAAGGAGAGCCCTGAAAATCATGACAAGTGATAACTGCGCTTAGAGAAAAGTTTTAAGATCAGATAAATTTTAAGGAGTGCTTGTTACGTTTCTTCCACTTTGGACAGATGTACAAACAGAAGTTTCTGTCTTTGCTTGTTAGTAACCATTGCCATGGGACTCGGAAAACTCAGAGTAAGAAATGGAGATATATAAAATAATTGTAGCAGACACAAGAACAAGATGAATTTGGCTTAGGGATGATGACAGGAAGATTAAAAGACAAGGTAGAAATGAGCCAAAAAATGTCAAGTTTGTGACTGAGGGCAAGTTTTGGTTGTTGTCTTTAGAAACAATAGTGTACTCTCATACAACTCTAGTTTACTTACGTTACGGTGAATTTAATAGCAAGGAAATGAAGAGGAAAATAGGAAATGTTCTACTCATGAGCTAATCTGCTGTTAGTTTCCATACTGAAAAAATTTTGTTTTAATATTGACATTCTATTTTCTCCTCCTTGAAGTGCAGAGATGGTTTCAGTGTGAGCTGTGGCTCAGGTGCTAGACTCTCAAGACTGTTTTGCATTGTGTCATGCTTGATAGTTTAAGCAAGTGTGCTGATTCCAGAAGGAAGATAATCTAAGGTAAAACCTGCTGCAAGAAAGGCAGAAGTTGGATCTAGAAAAAGTATAATCTGATGCACTGAGCTTTAAAAATGTCAAGTGTCAAACTATATCATTTTGATACTGTAAAGCTTAGAAAGGACAATTAGAAGCTCACAGTTTCATTAGTAGGTAAATAAAAGATATATATATATATTTTGGTACAAACTCACAGATCTTGTGAGTAGGAGTGGTGATTATTTATTCATATTACCTTTTTCAGTCAAAAAGGACAAATCTACCAGTTTTCTGAAAATATGCTGCTTGGCCTGCTATTTACGTTCTCTTGTTGATATGTTGGAAACATGTTCTAGCTAAATAAGCAAGCAGGGGTGCTTAAAAGCATATCTGAAAGGGATACCTGTGTGCCTGTGATAGATGTAAGGAAAATCGGTTACTATTCTAAGGTATGGAACTCATCACTCAAGAAACCAAATACAAAAAGATTGTTCTGTCTATTGGAATGCTTTTGTACTCTGCGTGGAAAACTTGGTCTTGATATAAAAAGAATCTGACATATGTAAACAATGTTGGGACACCTTTAGAAATATATATATATATATAGAAATATATATATATAGAAATATATATATATGTGTATATACAGATGTGCTCTGTGTGTGTAGATGCATGAGTGCATGTGTATATCTGAGAAGGAAGACATTCACTTTCTAGTCTGCCTAGTTTTGTACAATACTCATTATGTGCAATACGCAAATGAGTGTGTGTAATGGTTATATTCCATTATTTAACATGAAAAACTAATGTACCGATTATTATGACTGAAAACACTTCAGCATAAGAATCCTTGGTTGAATGGTCTCTTTCTACAGTGCAGTAATAGATTTACAGCAGCTTAGAGAGTTCTTTTTTTTTTTGTGTCATATTTTTTTTTGTCATAGAGTACGACTTTAGTGAAACTTGCTGTGACATTTTGTAAGTTAGAACTGTATATTTTTCTTGGATAAAACACATTGCTCATGTTAGACTTATGGTAAGGGTCTGGCTAAAGATACTTAAAAAAAAAAGGAACCTCAAAAGTTAGAACTGATACTTTTCTTAATTCACAGTGCTGTGGAATATCACTGCTTTCAGGGAAATTGGTACTTCAATCTAACATCTAACCTGTGCCTAAAATATTAAGATACTCTTCATATGAATCCCTTTAAGAGTGTACACAAAATACTGACAGTGTGGTTGAATATATGACAAATAGGGTTCAAAGTGGTATCAGGCTGCAAATTGCAGCTCTTTCTGATTCTTCACCTAGAAGAGGAGATTGTGCTTACTTGTGAGTTCAGAGTTGGCAGGAGATCCTGTTTTTTAAGAACTTGTTTACTTATTTACTTGTTTGAGGTTAAGATCACCCCTTGATGATTTTAGCAGTTTGCTTAGATCTGTGATGTAGTTTACTATGTCATTCTGCACACAATATTAAAAAAAAAAAAAAGAAAAAGAAAAGGAAATAAACAATTTCATAACTCCGTTCTGGATTTCCAAACTTTCATCTTTTTTTGTGTGTGTGGAAGAATGAAGACTTTGAGTTTTGATCTCTTGCTAGTAAAATATTTTAATAGTTTGAATTAATCTTTGTAGATACGGGGAAAAAGTATGAGATCAGAATACCTCACTTAAAAGCAGGCTTTTTGTAAAATTTTTGCAAACAAATTATATATTTTTTAATAGTTCCCTAAATCAATTTTCTAAAGAACATATTTTATCAAAGAAATAGCTCAGCTGTATAGAGAATTTGGTGATTCTTCCAATATGATTGCATACATTTTGATACATATGAGCTGTTCTGATAGAAGTAATCAGCTCAAGTCTGCACTAGTTTATTTCTTAGTGCACCTTTTCACCTAAATACTGTGTTTGACTTTGTGTGTCAAAGATGCTTTCCTTGTGTTTCGATAAGAAGAAATACATTTGTATTTGTTCCTCTATCAGGAATAGTGCCGTTAGCCAGTAGATCCATTCTCAGTCTTATTAGGCAATAGCCCTTTGTGTATTTTTTGCACCATATCTTTTTATTCACAAAACACATTAATGCAAGTCAAAGAGTATGTATATACTCTTTGGTATTGGCATGTCTTTGTCTAAATTTCTGCAGTATAATGACACAGCAGTAAGAATGTGACAGTTATCAGCAGGACAGTGTTTTGTTTTCATCGACCATAACTTTGTCACAGAAGATCACACCTTTCAACTGATTGTAGAACAGTGCTTTATAATGGACCTTGTTGCTGCATGTCTGATAAACACACACAGTCATTACTGTTTACTTTCTCTTGCAAGGAGCTTTTTGTGACTACACCATAAGATCAGATACTTAAATAACCGCAGGACACCTGGAACTCATCCATAAAAAATGTTATGATGTGAACCTGCTCTTGCAAATGCTGCTTTGAAAAAAAAAATATGTGCTGGGTCTCCCCAGTTGAGAGGAAAACAATAACCACTGTCTGCTGCATTATACAAAATTATATATTCTCACAAATTTTCATAGCAAGCATCACATATGAACTGTGAAACAGAAAGGTTCTCAATTAACAGTATACTGTTGCTTGCTGTCACTATTGTGCTGTTAGATCTTTCAAGTAACAGTGCTACCCTTATTCTGGAGAGCCCATATTTCTGGAAAAATTCTTGTCCTGCTTCTTTCCACACTGTTCTTGAGGAAGAATCCGTATTTTTCTCTTATTTAGAGCCAAGGAGAATAAAATGACTTTGAAAAAAAAAAAAGAAGAAATGCAACAACAACACCACCCCCAAAAAAATAAAACACAAACAAGTGCCGTCTTATATTCTAAATATAGTTTTATGTTTTTAGTTTCAGTAATGCTTTCAAATACTGGAAAAGCATAGACCAGCTCTTAAATGCATATTCATCAGCATTCAGCTCCACTTACCCAACTCAGTTTTCACCTTATGATTACTTGGAATAATTGAAATTTCCTCAAAAAGCATGCAGTTTTTAAATGCATCTGAATGTAATTGAATTGTGCATTTTGGAATGAAAACAACACATAATGTCCCCAAACTATTTTCTTTTGTTATATATATTTGCAAGTAAAATATTAACCAATTATAGATGCTTTACTCAGTAGTTGTCTCTTGCTGTAACAAAGAGAGCAAGGATTTTGATAGGAGCCTTTGGCAAAACAAAACAAAGATAGCAAAAACAAAGTGATATATGGCCCAGGCTTTTTCCTTCAGGAAACTAATGTCAACAAGTTATTTGAGTTTCTGTTATATTTACTTTTATTAGAGTAGTAAGGGTGAAATTATTCAGAACAAATAGAAGCACAATGTAGGCCTCAGCTCTACATGTAAAAAAGTTGACATAAGCCTTTCACTGATGTCCATAACTCAGGGGAGTATGTAGTGATCTGCATATAAAATTGAGATCAAAGGACTCCAAAGGTGCCAGCAATCTGTAAGATAATTTTATTGCCTAAAAGTATGAATGCAAGGCAGAAGAAATTAGAGTGAAACTTTCCATGCTTTTAGTCTTTGATTTTAGGAAACATCCGTAACTCCTCTATCTGTGATTCTGGAACACAGAGGACCTCAAACAATTTCTCTACAGTTCATCTCTTTGAAGACACTCTGGTTAGATTTGGCTCAATAGTACAGAAATGTCTGATTCTATGGAATTGTTCAAAACTCATAATTCAAGTAGCAATATAATGCATAGTAGCACTAGGTATAACAGTGAAAAACACACTTTAAATTCAGGACTTTGGACTGAAAAGTAAAGTCAGTTCTCCCATGACTTTACTTCTTGTAAGATTCATAGCCCATGTTCAAGGCTTCAATGCAAAGAGCAGTATATTGAAGATTCCATACTGTATTGAAGATTCACATACATACTGTAAAAGCCAGCATTGTGAAATGAATACCGACTTAGAACCAGCTGTGTGCTCAAAGTATATTCCAGTCTCCTGGCCATGGAGGATTACCATCTCTATCAATAAGTTTCCAGGTTTCTGAACTCTTGATGTTTTATTGCATATTTTATTCTATTAAGCTATTCTGTTAAGCTGAATTCTACTTATGCTTCTTCTAAATGAGTATTTTAACTGAAAAAACCCAGCTACTTATAATGGTGAATGATCATCTCAAAGAAGTTGCCTGGTACTTACACTTCTTTTATATCAAATACTTGCACAAACTTAAGTAACTATATCACAGTAATGAATTTACAAGGCCACACCTGTTATTACTATACCTAGCTAGAGCTTCCCCAAAAAGCTAAGACTTTGTGTAGGTGTCACTGCCTAGCTCTCAGGAGCAAACATCATCTAGTTTCTCAGGGGGCCTCTGGAAAGCCTGCACAATCTCTCTCTCAAAAAAAAAAAAATCTTAGAAGTTCTAAATAGAACCTGGTCACTACTACACAAATTGCTTCCTGTTAGGAGTGCTCTAGGCCTATCTCTTACATAACCGCACACTAGAACTGCCTAATAGGGTGCTTGATGCATCCTAATCAAGGGTTAGATGGAATAAAGGCTCCAATTCCCTGGCAGGGGACAAACAACAGAGCTTGTTGGCAGCAGTTCTACCAAGCTAGAGCTTTGCAGAAGTATAAACAAGGGATATCAGAAATTTGTGTGCAGTTGCAGGAGTATGATCTTACTGGAATTGTGGAGATATGGTGAGATAGTTTGCATGGCTGGAATTACTGCAGTGAATGGATATGAGCTTTTTAGGAAGAACAGTTCAGGAAGGTGAGAAGGGGGAGTTGCTTTTTATGTGAGGCAGCTATAATGTTTTGAGGTCTGCCTAGGGTGGACAATAGGTTGGCTGAGAGTTTATGGGTAAGGATTGAGGCAAACCATTATAGGTAACCCTGTATTAGGGTTCTGCTGTAGGTGGCCTGATCAAGAGAAAGATGATGAGACCTTATACAGACAGCAGGAAGTAACCTAACTATCATAGGTGCTCATTTTCCTGGGAGATTTCAAACACTCTGATATCTGCTGGAAAGACAACAGAACTAGGCACAACCAGTCCAGGAGGGTGGTTGTAGAGATGGTAGAGAAGGATGATCATTGATGATGATAACTTTTTGACACAGGTAAGGGAGGAGCTAATGAGGAAAGGTGCACTGCTGAACCTGATATTAACAAAGAAGGACTAGTCAGAGATGTGAGTATTGGGGGTAGCTTTGGCTGCAGTGATCGTGAGATGGTGGAGTTCATCCTGAGAGGAGGAGACAGGGCAAAGATATGATCAGAGCACTGGACTTCAGGAGAGCAAACTTTGTCTTTTTCTTAAAAGAATTTTGTGGGATAGAGCCCTAAGGAAGAAAAGGAGTTTGAGAGAAGTAGTTAGTAGACAAGGATCACTCCCTCCAAACTTAAAAACAGTGTATTACAGTGAAGCTGAGCGGAATACTGGAGACATTCATGTAAGGAGTGCCTGGCAAAAGTCAATCAGAAGAAAAGTGTGTAGAAGGTGGAAAGAGGGGTGGAGCACTTAGAAGGGATACACAGACGTTGTCTGAGTATGCAGGGATGGGACTAGGAAGGCCAAAGGCCCATTTGGAGTTTAATCTGGCAAAGGCCGTTAAGGACAGAAAGAAAGGCTTCTTTAAATACATCAGCAACAAAAAAAGAAAGATCAGGCCCATTATTGCATAGCGTAGATGCCCTGGTAATGAAAGATACAGAGAAGACAGAGATGCACCTTTGCTTCAGTCTTTACTGCTGATACCAGCCCTGGAGAATCTCAGACCCCGGAGAATGGAAGAAGTCTGGAGAAAGAAAGACCTTCCTTTGGTGAAGGAGGTTGGATTTAGATATCCTTTAGGGAAACTTGACATCCACAAGTCTATGGACTTGTGATGGGATGTACTCCTGAGTACTGAGATCATCTGAGTACTGAGGTCACCTCCACCATCTTTGAAAAGACCCTGGAAAACAAGAGAACATAGACTGTGCTGTTCTGAAAAGTTTCTTTATGATGGCTGGAGAGGTCTGAAGCAGTAGTGTCTTCAACCCCATCAAGTGTGTGCCAGGCAGAATCATGCAATATCAGTAGCAGTCATATAGCACTACAAAGAGTGGTATTCATTGTAAGTTTTAACTGTAATATATCCTCAGAGCAAAGAAAAAAAAATGTTCGTTATATGAACATCTGTTGATACTATGTTAGAAGAACACTGAGAGGAGAGCTGTTGGAAAAAAAAGTAGTGTTGAAACTCCTTTGCAACAGAAAAAGCTGTTTACTGAAGCTTTTTTTTCATGTGAAACGTTGTCATTTTAATGAAGTATCTTAGCTCAACTTTTACAGACTGAGAAGTTTCCAGATGCTGTTATTAAATTTCTTTCAAATATAAATCTATATTAAGGGATTTTTAAAAATAGAATAAATCAAAACAAAAGATTTCAAGTTGTTGACGCAAAACATTGGATCTACTCTAATTAAAAACACTTTTGAAAATGAATCCTTCAGCTTTTCATCCCAATTTGGGACTTAAACCCTTCTATTTTTTTCCTAAAATCCTATAAAAGTTGACCAATGGGTTAATTGTCTCCATTCTTTCAATCTTTACGATTTCATCTAGGTTATAGGAAAAGAAAGGCAAGAGTTTTGATACCATCACAGTCAGCAGCACTGATATTATTATGATAGGACTATCAAAAGTCTGGAATCAAGATTCATCATAACACATACTTAAGAAACAAAAGAAACAAGTTGGAGAGTTGGATAGAGAGGAACCTCATGAGATTCAGCAAGGACAAGTGCAGGGTCCTGCACCTGGGTAAGAACAACCCAAGGCACCAGTACAGATTAGAGGTTGACCTGCTGGAAAGCAGCTCTGCAGAGAGGGGTTTGGGAGTCCTGGTTGACAACAAGTTACCCATAAGGCAGCCGTGCACCCTTATGGCTAGTGGGATCCTGGCCTACATCAGAAGGAACATTGCCACCTGGTCTAGGAAGTGGATCCTGCGCCTCTATTCAGCCCTGGTGAGGCCACACCTGGAGTACTGATTGCAGTTCTGGGCTCCCCAGTGTAAGAGGGATGTGGAGCTTCTAGAGAGGGTCCAGCATAGAGCAATGAAGATGATTATGGGATTGGAGCATCTATTTTATGAGCAAAGACTAAGGGAGCTGAGCCTATTTAGTCTAGAGAAGGAGAAGACTGAGAGGGGATCTGATCAATATGTACAAATACCTGAGTGGAGAATGTAAAGAGGATGGGGCCAAACTCTTCTTGTTGGCCAATGACAGGACAAGGGGTAAAATGGGTGCAAATTGAAACATAGTAAGTTTCATCTCCATATGAGGAAGAAATTCTTTACTTGCTAGGGTGACGGAGCCCTCGAACAGGCTGCCCAGAGAGGTTGTGGATTCTCCTTCTCCAGAGATCTTCAAAACCCACCAGGCTGCCACCCTGTGCCACGTGCTCTAGGGGGTCCCTGCTGGAGCAGTGGAGTTGGACTAGATGATTTCTAGAGGTCCCTTCAAACCTTAACCATTCTGTGATTCTGTGATTAATGAATTCCTCAGAAATCGAAGTATGGAGCACATAACTGCTATGTGTGTGCTTCTGTGGTGATAATATAAGCTCCCATATACCCATGGAAGCTCATCAAAAATCTGATTGCTGTAATCATGGTCCAAGTTTCATCCAAAGACAAATCACCTTGGCCATATTTGTCACTGTCATTTCAGCCACATACCTTATCTTAGTCAAAGCAATGGAATGTGTAGTATAAGACTGTAGAACAGACTTTTCTTGATAGAGAATTCCCAAAAAATCCCTGCGATTTACCGTTGCGCAGAGAGTATCCTTGAAAATCTTCCAGAAGTCCAGTTCAAAATTGGAGCAACAGGTGAAAGGATCAGCCTACGTATTCCTGGGAACTGTGAGGCTATGCTGCATTGATGATTTGACACTGAAAGCTTTTATTCAAAAAATTTTTTTTTTTTTCAATTTTGTTGGGATATGTTTATAACATGGGACTTAAACACAAGATTGCATATTGCTATAAGTCTTCTGGGGTCTTTGAGGTGTAGTTGGGACAGTAGGAATAGGTACACAAAAACGTTGCATTTGTGAGAATGCTACATTTTTCTACACCCTGAAGTAGGTTCTCTGAATTACCTGCACATGCCAGATCAGTGGGTAATTATGCTGCCAGATGGAAAACACATAGCAGCAGCCTAAAACTACAGGGGGAGCATGTCAACAAAACACTATGTGAGAGCCCTAAGAAGATCTCTTGTGGACTTACCTCTGCATGTAGGTTGTCTATTTCTCCTAAATATTCCTGTGCCTTGTCACCCAGCTTAATTATATGGTTGTGTTTGTGAATAATCAGTGTGAAATGATCTTGTTCAATTTATGTGACAACACCAGAAATTCAGAAAATTTGCAGCATAGTACAGGAAGCTTGAGCATGTCTCAGAGAGGAGGTGAAGTATGTCAGATCATCCTGGATACCACTTTTTTTCTGCTGAACATTATTGCGGGTCTGATTATTTTCCAGTTGTATTGGCCATCATTTGACTTCTTGAATCTCATTCTTTTTCATGCTTGTATTTCTCACTTCTCCAGAGCCCATTTTTTTAATTCTTTGTCCTCCTCATAATTCACAGCATCTCCTAATTTATTACCATCTGCAAATTAAATTAACATGACTTTCAGAGTTTTTACTCTGTTAATTACAGGAGAAACTGTATTGTAATCTCTGTCTAGATACTCTACCATAGTTTCATGCAGACGCTGCTACTGCTTCCAACTCTTGCTTTTTTTTTTTTCTGGTATGGGACTACAGAATTTTCTTTTCTTGATAAATCCTACTCTATTTTGTTAGTGATAGAAAAGGCTCAGATTAGCACTTTCAAAGGAGTTAAGTCTTAAACATTGTTTTCCTTTTTTGCATTTTTTTAACACTACTTGATATTAAAACTCAAATAAAAATGGACCGGCAAGAATATAACACTTCATGCCACAGTTTGTGGCATTCCGCTACCCTCTTCCCTAGTATGATACTCCTGTGTAGCGTGATCTGTGGTTACTTTGGAAACCACATCAGTTCTCTAAATACCTTTGTACATATGTCCCTTTGACTTCTTGGGTCCCATTCATTATGATTTCACAGAATGGTTAAGGTTGGAAGGGACCTCTAGAGATCATGTAGTCCAACCTCCCTGTTCCAACTTCAAAGAACATTGGTAAGCAATGAATATTTATGACTACAGATGCAGCCCTATTGTTTGTGTAAATTATATTGGTTTTCTGGTAATATTTTGAATAGCTTAAGGTTTACATAAATAATTCATATTTGTAAAGCCATATGCTAAACTGTCATTGTAAAAAAAGGTCCTGCCACTTTTCACCTGAACCATATGTAAATATCAAGAAATTGATTTCAAATATGATGTAAAGACTGGCACTTCAGCATTTTCTCTTTATTCATTAGTGGATGAATCATCTTGAAATATTTCCATAGAACTATGGTACTGAGTAGTTTTGAGTGTTATTCTTCATCTTTGAAATTGGCATGGGGCTTTCAGAAAATAATATTGAGACTGATAAGGACTAGAAAGATTAGCTGATCCTTTTCTCAATTCTGTCATTGCCTTTACAGAGCTGATGGAAGAGACTGGTGTATTCTTCTACTCCAGGCTTTACTGTGTCCCATGGCTGGAAGTATGTCCAACACTATAAACAGCAGCCATCATTTAACATGTCCACTACTGTGAAAATGATGGGTCTCTTGAGGCACAGGACCTTTTGCTACTTAAATATCTTTTGTAAAATTTGTTATAGGAAGGGACATGTGGATGGCATATGCCAGGGCAGGACTATAGTTTGTAACAGATTTCTTTCAAATAAAATCATGGAAGAAAAAAGCGTCATGTGTGGCTGAATTTTTCCATACTGAATAGAATAATCTAGTAGAAAAAAACAAGAGCTAACTTGATCAGTACCTGGAAGAATTTAGAGCCAAATCACCCTGCTAGCAGAGGCTCTGAACAGAGAAGTTGTGTCTAGTTGCCAAGACTAGAAGATTCAGATAGGCAAATTCAATGTGGAAATAAAATGCACGGTTTCGGAAACAAAAATTATTTCTGGAGAGCAACTCGACAGAGAAGGACATGAATGTCATGGTGAACCATGAGGTGTGCCCTTGTGGCCAAGAAGGCCAATGGGATCCCGGGGTGCATTAAGCAGAGCGTCTCCAGCAGGTCGAGGGAGGTGATTCTGCCCCTCTACTCAGCCCTGGTGAGGCTGCACCTCGAGTACTGTGTGCAGTTCTGGGCTCCCCAGTGCAGGAGGGACGTGAAGCTGCTAGAGAGAGTCCAGCGCAGGACTACAAAGATGATTAGGGGCCTGGAACATCTGCCCTATGAGCAAAGGCTGAGAGAGCTGGGCCTCTTCAGCCTGGAGAAGACTGAAAGGGGGCTTGATCAGTGTCTATAAGTACCACAAGGAAGGGAGTGAGGAGGATGGGGCCAGCCTCTTTTCAGTGGTGGCCAGTAAAAAGGGCTAGAGGAAATGACCATAAACGAAAGCATCAAAAGTTTCACAGGAACTTAAGGAAAAGTTTCTTAAAAGTGAGAGGGGTGACAGAGCACTGGAAGAGGCTGCCAAGAGAGGTTGCAGAGTCTTAAAAACCTGCTTGGACACCACCCTGTGCCACATGCTCTAGGTGACCCTGCATGTGCAGGGGAGTTGGCCTGGATGATCTCTAGAGGTCCCTTCCGACATTAAGCATTCTATGATTCTATGATTCTAAGTCGTGATTAGAGGTTTCTCTAACAAATATTTTATATATCTTTATATATCTTTTAATATATCTTTTCATGTACTTTTCATAGCCCACTATTCCTAATTTCTACCACACATAATTTATGATGAGTCAATTAAAAAAAAATACTGAAGGCTTGCAAAGTGTTTATACTACTGTGCATGTTTCAAAGTAACAAGAAAGTTTTTAATTAAAAGTTTTTCAGTCCTCCAGCAGGCTCCAAAAAAATCTTGGCAGATCATTTACATAAGCAAGCCTGGAAAGAAAGACTGCTCACAAAACGGAGCCATCCGTTTTACTAAAATGCCCTTACTGCTTTTTAAGTGAGAGTAGAAAATACTGTTCTGTCACTTTTTAGCAGTCCCGAAACAGCATTTTTTCCAGTTTTTTGGGACTATGAAGGTAGAACTTTCAAGGCCAGTTTTAGGCTGGGGCTGGGGTGGATACAGATATTAACAGAAGGTCGGGGTAGCAGTAGTTTGGGCTGTCTACTCAGAAGCTTGAGAGCCAGTAGTCCCAAACACAGGCTGGATTGCCCTGTTAACTTGTCTAAACAGTTTCTTGATTGTAATTATCAGTGCAAGAATGCAGAAACTCTGGCATGTCTTGATTGTGCTGTGTTTTATGTCACTGCCTGTCACCTACTGGTATCTTGGAAAACTGCCTGTACCACAGAATTTTTCTCGTTCTTTGCTGCTTTTACCTTCCAAGAAGCTCTTGAGTATCACTTGTTCCTTGTGCTCATTTTGTCCTTGAATAAAATTCTGGGGAACTCTCATTTCAGAAGAGGCTCTCATTCCTTTTCTGGAGCCTTACAAATGCAGTATCTTGAGTGTTGATCAATTACAGAGCTGTATTTAATAATACAATCCTTTTCTTGATGCTCATTTTCACCCCATATATTTTACACAAACTGAAGATTTTCTTTCTACTAAGAAAAGCATAGTTATAAAAATGGCATTTCCTTTGACAATGACGTTTGACATTTCCTGGCAGTATTTAGAGATGAACTTGTGGATTTGGACTTTGAAAATAAAAAAATTACTTTTTTTTTTTTTTCTTTTTTCTGATGTTAGCTGTCCTAGAACTTAGTAAAAGATGCACAGGGAAGAATAGAATAATTCTCTCTTGGGTCTCTAAGTTCCAGTCAATTTGTTGCAGCTCTGTGCATATCCAGTGAAGTCATGGGGGTTGCCCAGGTGCAACAGCCTGAAGAGTTTGAGTTGTAGAGCTGTTGTTACAAAGAAGGATGCAGAAGAAGGAAAGTATGTTACTTTGCTCCATGAGCTGGCATGGCTGATTGTAAGAAACACCTGCTTTGGGGAGGTGTTCTCTTGTGGGAAAATATAAATCAATAACTAAAATACTTGTGATCTGAGCTAACTGGCTGTGGTTTAATTGAGAGAAACATGGAACTGTTTTCAGAAAGTCACTTGCTGCTGCTGTCCAAATTAAGTGCAGGCTTCCATGGCTCAGAGGCCCTCCTTAACATGTTAGAGCTGCAGACGTTGGATCTTAGGTAACTCGTAAGGAAATAAAACATCCAAAAGAACTTGGATGGTACTTTTGATTTTCTCTCTTCTCTCTCTCTCTCTCTCTTTCTCTCTCTCTCTCTCCTTCCTCTCCTCTCTCCTCTCTCTTCTCTTTTTGTTAGTAAATAATTGTATTCATTATTCATGCAAGAATTACATTCAACCCTATATTAAAAACGGAGCACATCACTACATAGAGTACAGCAACTATATGTCCTTTTTTTTTGTCTGAGATGATTTAAAATACAGTATTATATTTGAAGTAACTGAAAATAGTGCTTTAGAAAAGAAATACTAGTTCATTTTTTTCATCACAAAAATACAATCTCTGCTGTATTTTTTTTTTCTGAGTAGAAATATTCCCTGCATTAATGTTTCCTTTGGGGAATATTACACAGTGTAATATATCTGCCACTGAGATTATTCTTCAGATGATCTACTTCATCTTGTTATTTCGATAAATATATACACTTTTTCCACTGCTCCAGACAGATTCTTTGCCTGTATGGCTGAGTTTTTGTCAATCATCAGTGGAAGATGTTTGTCCCACTTCTCTCTGCCGTTACCTTCAGTCTAGGCAATTTTCTGTAGCTTACATAATATAGATAAGAATGGATTATGTGCCATAACCCAAAAGAAATTTGTGAATGAATTAATGGAATTCAGAGTGAAATAATCTTACTAGCTGTTGTAGTCAAGCATAACATTGTGATCATAAAATCATTGTGATAACATTGTGATCATAAAAGATGTTCATGATACCTTACAGGACAGGCTTCTAGCAGCTAGATGGCACTGTTGCCAGAGAGTAGAATCAAGTGCAATATGTGAATTACCAGGCTAATTCACAGATTTGGCTTTCTCAGCAAGTGCCGTAAGTGGAAATTGCATTCTGTTGCCTACTGTATTAATTTAAATTTCAGGATTTGTGGTATGCATTTTAAGGTACTCAGTAATATTTTCATCAAGGTTTTTCCTGCTTCTTATAAACTCAGTCATGGTGTCTGTATCTCCCTGTGGTTAAGTGCTGGCTGTGGAGAAGACCAAATTCTTAGCAAAGCCACATAAGATTAAGGAAGCACATACGTGAAAGAGAAGGCTGACTAGCTCCCAGGGCTTGTCAGAGTTAGGGGAGCTTTCTTCAGTGGTTAAAATGGCTTTAAGATGTAATAGCTTGTGCTTTCTCAGATATAGTGGGCAAGCGAGTATAGAGAGATGTGAATGACACCAGGAAATGCCATGCTATAAGGACACTCTGAGCAGTGCGCTTCATATGGGAGACTGAAAAGAAGTGGATAAGTTTTGATATTGATTTATCAAATCCTTCATATTTTCACAAAGGATCTGGCCCTAACACTTTTGATCTTTCCTGCATAAATAAGTATGTATCAATTATCATCTCTATCTCTTTCATTCCTATGAACTCTGTTCAGTCTGATATTGTCTTATTCTTTGTTCATTAGCAAATACAGTTTTCCATATTGCACTGTAAAGCCAAAAAGAACAGACTATTTTCTCCCTGTTCATGAAGATACTATCTTTGGGAGATAGTCCATATTTCTTTTAGTAAGAAATGGAAATTTTAACTTTAATAAATTTTAATAAATGGAATCAGTTATATTTTTTAAATCTTTATTTCAGGAACTTTTCAGGTGCAAAATATGTTTGGAAAGCAATTTATGTCAAACAAATATGCAGGTGGCAAACCTAGGAATTCCAATATGGCTAAATGCTTCTAGGTGCTTTGTTCTTAATATGGTGCTAAGATTCTAGAGGGTAGGCCCAATACACTCTAATAATCTGGGTCGTTATGCTTTCACAGGATTGGCACGCTTGAATGGATTAATCCTCACTACTTCTTTCCTTTACTTAGGGTACAAAACAAAACTTTTTTTAAAAAGTCTTATTTTACAAAATTTCTTCCATTTGAGAAAAATTTGAAGACATTTTCTCAGTCATATTTGTTCCTCCCTCAACTTTCTTGAACAGGTCATATTTTATCCTCCACCTCACTATGGCTATAAAAAGGACTCACAGGTGCTTTAAATTATAGGGGGAGTGGAGGTGGGACAGGAAGGAAGAAAAAATGGCTTTCACACCTGAAGAAAAAATAGGTGAGTGGGTGGGTATCATGTAGAGGTGTAATTTCTTTCTCTCTGTAAGGTACAGACACTAAGAATTCATAAGAATTAGGTTATCATAGAAAGAATTATTTTAATGGTCATATTTGAGTAAAGATTACCATACTGAGCAACCTTTAGATAAAAAAATGAGTCAATTAATGATTTCTGTTCTTCTGAAGTTTCTCAAGAAACACTTCAAAATGGTTGAATCTTGCTTTTTGCTCCAAGTAGGTTAAAAGTTTCTTCTTTTCCTGTATTTTCCCTCCAATTATAGAGACTATTTTAAAATAGCAGTGTTTTAAATTTTGTAATTTCAAAATTAAGACAGAAGTGGCTAAAATGAGAATGTTTTTCATTAACAGATCTTTCTTGTGCTAAGATTTGCTATTGCAGAGTTCTGAAATGTCTGGTTTTGTATCTTTGTGTTTTGTTATAGGATGAAAAGGAGAAACTGACATGGAGAGATCGGATGCCTGGATATCTAGCAAACTTCTCACTGATTTTATTTATGGTAATATCATATGTAATTTTCTCTATTTATTAAGTGGTTTTTTTTTTTTTTTTTTTTTTTTGGGAAGCACCCTGAAAAGGAAACATTAATGGATGATTTTGTGGATGATAATAATCTGAAAAGAGCTAGGGTTATAACTGACAGTCCATGAAATATGTATATGCAGTCAGGATTGGTTGATCTCAGTCTACTCTAAAATAGTGTAACTGAGGAGCCAAAGAAGTATTTGGACTCTTAGAAAGTTATCTAAATTGGATGGAGGTATCAGTCTCACAGCTTTATAGCCTCTTTCTGCAATCTAGTTTGCTTTCCTGCTGGTCCTCAGTCTTACTAGGCTTAAAAGGTGACCTTTTCTGCAACCAATTTCCACATCTGTTTTGAAGCAATTTAATCCTTGTCAGACTGTTTAAGCATTCAGTGAAGAAATGGTCTGTCATAATAAGAGAGAGAATTGACTGAACAAAAAATTGACCATGACAACAAAAAGCAGAACGGGCACCTGGGTGAAAGGTGGGTCATGTGGCATTGGGGCAAGAGTTATAACCGCAGAGTAGGAGCAATGCTGTGAAGACAGAGAATGGTGCCCTCGCAGTGACCATCTCAGGAATGAGTACTGTGCTGTCGGCTGCTAACAGTCTGATAAGCCCTCCTCGGTTCTTTTGTTTTGCTGGATTCAATACAGACAAAGACTATTTGAAAGATTATTAAGAAGAATGAATCTGTGAAATAAGATAAGATCTGAAGCTCTTTTATTTTTCCTTTTTGTTGTGGACTTTAAACATGGAAGAAGAATTAGATCACTGCCAAATTTTGTTTTTTTTTTTTTTTTTTTTTTTTTTCATTATTATAGGGATTATAGGGAGTATAGTACTAATATAGGGAGATTATACTATAGGGGTCAGTAGTGCAATAGTGAATTAGATAAAAAGCTCTACACTTGAAGTTTCCGCACTACTTATGTTGATGCAAGAGCTGGGTGGATTGTTGAGTTTTTGCTTATTTGGTACCAAAATAAAATGGGAAAATAAGCAAAAGATTAAATTATGTCAAACTGTTTTCTCAACACAATGAAAACAAAGGGAAGGAAGCCATATTTTTGCCATTTGTAAGTGTTTCAATTCAAAATATTGCGTATTTGGACTTTTAACTTTTTTTTTTTCTTTAGACTGACACTTGAATGAGGAAAGAAATAAGAAGTCTTAATTCAGATACATTTCATTTTACATCCAGAGCACTGAAACAGGTTGCCGAGAGAGGTTATGGAGTCTCCTTCTCTGGAGATCTTCAAAACCTGCTTGGATGCCACCCTGTGCCACGTGCTCTATGTGACTCTATGTGTGCAGGGGGGTTGAACTAGATGATCTTTAAAGGTTCCTTCCAACCTTAAGCATTCTATGATTATAAATGAATAAAATATTTCTTTAAAAATCGAAGTAAGTAGTTTTATTAGATTTAATATTTGACAACATTTTTATTTTTCTTTCTTTCTTTTTTTTTTTACAAAAAGTGCTTGTGAACATAATCTCATTTCTTGAGTAGTTTCTCCAAATCATTATATTCAGTATGTTTACTCCATTTAAAAAAAAAAAATAAATACAACAGCTTTGATAATCTACCCCTGAATGCAAGGATCCAGCAAGGCATTGCTTCCTCGTTAAAACTAAGTAGTAAATTTCCTTAAATCTTTATTGTGGATTTTGGCCCTTAGGCCCTCTGAAATAATTACAATTGTCTAATCCTTTAAATTTGGATAGTCTTTCATCTGAGGATCTCAAAATGTTTTGCCTAAAATAATGAATGTACACTGAAATGCTTGCCAAAGGCAAAAATGAAAGAGAAACACCCACCCTCTCTATTTCCTGCTATGGCTATGAAATTTGATATTCTGTCATTTTATTTGTTTATTTGTTTTTTGTTTTGTTTTGTTTTTCTTTTTTTAACTGGAATAACACAGCCCTGTGAAATCAAATTCGTTTTCTGGGAGCTTAACCTCCGCTAGCATGGCTGGCTTCTCTCATCTCCTGGGCCAGAGCCAGCCTCTGAAATACCCCAAGATACCGAGTGATTTCTGGGACAAAAATGTAAATAATCCTTTTCTAGGACAGGCTTAAAGCAGAAAATAGGTTTTAATTTGAAGCAGTAGGTGAGCAAATGCAGGTGTGCCTTATGTAGTACACAGCACACAGGTGAGTTGTTCCAGTCAGTCAGTGAAGCCTATTTATGTGACTGTATATACCTGTAGGCCTTTCAGGCAAAGTCATAAGAACCAGTTTCCACATAGAAGTCCTTGCTTAGTATTATATTTGAAGCCAAACTATCTTCATTCCATAAATACTGCATGGTTAATATGTGGAACTTTTAATTACAGAGGAATTATGATACTTCAGGAATTGTTAAGTCAGTTCAGGCCTTAGCCACCATTTTCTTCATGATCTTCCTTGTTAAAGAGTTTGAATTGTCACAATTTAATTATCTTCTTGTTATTGTGTTGCCCTAGGATGTAACCACATAACACCAAATCATGGACAAATCCAAAACATACATGAATGCTTCTGTTTAAATCTTCTATTTAAATGCTAACCTCGTACTTGAACTAATTAACGCATACATTTGTTTGCAGATTATGTTGACATTTTCAGCAGTGTTTGGTGTGATGGTGTACCGAATTACTACAGCAGCAGCTTTGTCATTCAGCACGAATGAGACAACCAGGTCAAATGTTCGAGTGACTGTGACTGCAACTGCTGTCATCATTAACCTAGTTGTGATACTTATCCTTGATGAAATTTATGGAGCTGTTGCCAAATGGTTGACAGAAATTGGTAAAGCTATCCCACCACATTCCTCATTTAGTACATTGCATGTATTGACAAGAGAGCGTGTAAGGAGGTTCTGGTAGGCGGTATTTCCCACTGAAGACTGCCAGTGAAAAAATCGGGCCTGTGGGGTGAGATGCTCAGGCATGCCACTGGAAACTAGCCGCAACATGTGACACTAATAGGAGTAATTAGCTGGACCATACTGCCACGTTAATGCAGCTGTGCTATTGCCAGGATCTCAGCTGGTATTTTTGCATTTGTGCTGGCTCGGTGCCAAAATCACTAGTTGAGAATTTCATATGGCAGTTATGCCTTTAGGGGTCTGGTTCACTGAAAGTCAATGGATTATTATAAGATTCTGCCAGATTCTTCTGGTAAAGCTTCACTTGCACATCCTTCTCATGCTCTAACAGTTATCTCACTGGTGTGGTTTTTACCAGATCCCTATCTTTTTGTTTGTTTGCTCTGTTTTATTTTGCTTTGAATTGTTTTGCCATTACAGTGGTATGAATGGGTTTGATATTATGGTTTTGCTGTTATAGTGATATATCAGGGCTGGGCTTTTAATGATAGCAGCTATTTCAGTTAAACTTTTTTTTTTAAGTGTAATAAACCTGACAATATAATTAATAAGACTTTTAAATGCAAATCAGTCCTTCTATTACTATTTCACTTAGGAGTTTACATTATTATATCAGACCAAAGCAGTTTACAGATAGGCTCCTAACGTGTGTTTTTTATAGTCATAATTAATAATTCTTCCAACATTTTTACAGATCACCTGCAATTTTAGATGTTTTAAAGACTAGGACCACAAAGACAGTTTTTCAAAACAAAGTAATCAACAATCATAGAAATTTCAATAGGGCTGCATAATTACAGGCTACTCCAAAGGCATAATAAGCAAGCTGAATGCTTACAGGCCTTCAAGCCAAAATTGTGCTCAGTTTTCAGCTTTGATGCATCTGACAATCTGCCAGCTCTCTGTGACCTGAGCAGTGCTGTCCGCTGTACCTGCCCAGATAAGAAGTGGCACAACTGTAGTGTAAAAGGAGTAGAGAGAGATGAAGGTGGGTTTTATCCTGTTTGACAGGGTATAACCAAGGGCTGAGAAGATCTGGACAGTGTCTTTGTCTCAGCGGGAGAAGTCCTGAAGGAAAATATCATCCTTGAAAAGGTGTACCACAGTGAACTGTGAAAGAATGAAGAATTTCCCTCTCACTTGCAGGCTATTTTTCCCTTGTCACTTTGGATTAATTTCAGTACTGCTATCTTTATTTATCTATCATTCCTAATTAATCATGAGGTGTTTTATTTAAGAAAAACCTAGTTTATGATTTGTCTCTAGTTCTACAAATTACACAAGTTACAAAGTTCATGCAGGCAGCTTTATCCAATGGCATTATCCAATGCTAGACTCATATACAAACCGTAATTACAGTGTTTAAAAAAAAAGAAAGGCAATTTATTTCATGCTGATAAATGCTCCTTAACTTGTGAACTTTCATTTTGCTGAGCAGAGAAAAAGGACTCAATTTTCTTTTCACATTCCAGCTTATATGCAAGCCAAGGATCATGCTTATTGGGTAGTAGGAACAACGCTAGGGAGCATAGATTCCTATTTCCACCCTTAACTTGAAGTTTTGTTCACGTAAAAAATTAAGTATGTCTGTTAGTCCAAGAATAATACCACTGATATCCACGCCATCTACTTCAATACCTGCCAGGTCGGTGCTTTAAGTAAAGGAAGTAGTAATTACAGCTTAGCTGTGAGTAATATGGAGATTTTTTTTTTTATTTTGAGTGGGCTTATTTGCTTTGAAAGCTTTTTTTTTTTTTTAATTACACATTACTTATATAGTAAGTAAACTGGACACATTACTTATATAGCAGACCCACTAATGAGAGTACAAATTCTGTATGTGCCTAGATTGCTACGATATAGTAAATCTGAGTGTGGGGACAGAAAAGGTGAATAATCTGTGAAACCATGCATGGTGTACCAATTTCCACCCAGGGACTGAGCTAATCTTTGTGGAAATACTTCTAAGACAAAGGCAGGGATTTTTCTCTCTTGTCTTAAAAGCTATACTGCTGTTATTGGATATTCTTTTTGCTGTTGCTCTGAAGATCTCTGCAGCATACAAGTACATCTGAAAATTGTTCAATTCCTTATGAAGGCATATTTAAATTTTTTGTACATAAAGATGAGTGATGACTTAAAGAGCCGAACTTCAGAGATCAGTAGATTTTGTTGACCTTTAGTGAAAATGTTTTCAAGGTTCACAAATAATGCTGGGCACTGGGGATATTTTTTGCAAAAATGGGCAAGTTAAACTGAATTTTAATAATGTTCTTGAAATTAATTCTCTGGATTTACCATTTTATGTCACACTTTCGTATTACAGAAGCTCAGTCAAGAGCTTAGAATAGTGAAATTAACTGCTGTCATAAGGGTCAAAGCTCAGGATGAGCAGTACAAGAATTTCACCCAGACGGAATCTTTAAAAATGCAGCTTTTCAAGTGCTTCTGTCCAATTGAAAAGTTTCTATCTAACGTTTAGGAAAATTCCCTTGGAAACTAAAAGCAACCCTGGGAAGCAACATGTTCAGAGTAATGAACATACTGAAAATGTTCAAGAATTATTTTTGTAAGTTACTTAAAGAAGATTAAAAATGTAAAACACATGCTTCTCCAATCATATAGAATATTAGAGAAAATGTGCCTTTAATTTGAGTTATGATTAGCAGTTCACTTATACCTAATTCAGAAAGGTACCTGAACTTGAGTTCAAATATATAAACAATCCTATTGTAGACAAAAAAAAGTCTCGCTCACATTAAGTAGGCTTTTTAGTTTGCTTGGGTTTTTTTCCTCCTTTTCCTCTGTGCTTCACTTTCTCCACCTTATAACTGAAAATACTAGTACTTTGAAGTTGCAGTTTATTTATAAACGCCTCACATACATATCTGCATATGTACATTAAGATCCTCTAAACTGAGGCAAATGAATATCAAGTGCTAATTATTTTTCTTCTTCACACTCCAGATAGCTAACAAAACTGTGCAAATGTAGACAAGATAATACTTAGCATATATATTAAAATGTATATTTAAAAGTATTATATATTTGATGACATAATAGACAGCAGAGATCGGTTCCAAAATTTCAAGATGTGGCATGAAGGTGATGTTCCCAGATCTTCCATCAGGAAAAGCACTGAAGTGTTATTAGGTCAAGGCCATGAGGTCAGTGTTTGATTTATTCTGTGACTCACTATCGGATAGAGAGCCAACAGCCATTTGGACTAAATTGTCAAATACTTGTCCGAGAACTAGGTTTATTACATTTTTGTTACTATTGTTTATACTGAAGAATCTTTTAATTTCTATCTGAGAATTGGGGAAGGCTCTGTGGAAATTAGTAGTCAGGAATCAAAGGAGCTAACGACTTTTGGTGGAAAGCGAAAGTAAACAAACAAACAAAATGTACTACCTTGAAGTTTTCAGATTAGTTTAGTGTAGAGTAGTTTAGTTGGCTTTGTCAGGAATGTTTGTATAGTTACTATTTGATTCCTGTGGTTTGCATCTCTTTTATTTTAGAGGTACCAAAAACTGAGAAAACCTTTGAGGAGAGACTGATTTTGAAAGCATTCTTACTAAAGTTTGTGAATTCTTATGCACCAATTTTTTATGTTGCCTTTTTTAAAGGAAGGTAAGTTAAACATTTGATACATATACATATGCCTATACATACGTGTGTATATAGTTAAAACCCAATATACATTTATATTTATGTATTAGGGGATCCATATTTGAAAATGGACACAAAGGACTACTTAATTAAGATTGGATTTGGCCCTCCTTGCCAGCTATGAAAAACACCTTAAACAGATTTGTCTAGAGTTTACTTTAGAAATGTAGGGCCTCATGTATAATTTCTCTGCTAAGTAGAGCATAGAATTGTCATTAAACTTTTCTTTTTACCTAAGAAAATTACTCCTTTTCAAAAAGGAAGTTTTGTTTGTTAATGAGTGATGCTGCTTATTGGTCTAAGCTTTCCACAGTTTAGAATTTTTTTCTTGAAGCATCATTCTGTGTGAAGCACACAGAAGAACTTTGCTGTTTCTTTTGAAATTGTGGAACCATTTTCATATTACTTTCTGCATGTTTTGTATTATTTAACCATAGCAAGTTAAATTAAGAAATTTAAATTAAGAATTAATTACAGTTAAGTGGTAGTTGCGTGTTTTGGCAAATGAGACGATTTACTAAAAAGCTAATTCGACTGTCCTGCTGAGTAGTGTGACTTCCTATGGGTTCAGGATCATTGTCTTTTGAGACTCAGTAAAATCCATAGTATTGCACATGCTCTTGAAAGGAGAGTTTAAAATGATTGTTTACTGGAACCATGGGGAAAAAGAAGTTTAAGAACGTTGTCTAGATTCTATTTCGTATCAATCTGCTGTTCCTGTGGGGTCTCTAAAGTTTATTGATCTGTATTCTTCTCTAATCCATGTGAGCATCACTAACACATTTTACTAGAAGTTGTAAATATTATAGAACATTAAATGAAAAAAAAACCAGTTTTATTTCATGTTTAACATTATTTTGTTGTTTTGTTATTTTTTGGTTTATAAACCAATTAAGTCAATTTCACTGTTCCCCTCTTTTTAGTCAAAGAACCTTGATTGCTTGTACATAGGTAAAAAAAAATCTCTTCAGGACATTTCTTAGATACAAGAGGATCTGATTTTGGATATGTGTTCCCATTTTTGTTTGTGATCTGTAATTAACCTTTTCTTTTGGAAACATATTATTAAAATATTTCTTCAAGATATAGGAGGAAAACACAAGTAAAAGCCCTCTTACTTGGAAATCATTTTGTATAATTACAGTTGACCAGAAGACTTTTTTTCTTTTAAGATCTAAATTTTCGGTAGTTCTGACTTTTGCTAATATGAATGCACAATAATGTTGTTAAAGTTAGCGCTTTTTTCAAATTTTATATTATTTTGTATTTTGTTATTGCTTTCAGATTTGTTGGCCGCCCTGGTCGTTACTTATATGTGTTTGATGGTTATCGAATGGAAGAGGCAAGTACACATGAAATTCAAACACACACACACAAAATTAACAAAAAGAGATGTGTTTCAGTAGACAACAGGGGAAAAACAAGCAGTTTATAAGTTTACCAAGATGTTAATTTTTCAACATAAATCATCCAAAATGGTCATATCCAAATTCTCTCTGTGATTCCTATATGTTCTCTCTTTCTGTAGCTTTTGAGCGCTTCATAGTGATTCATATGTGAAGCTTCACAATTTTTATTTTTTGTCCGTGCCTTAGAAATGGACAGTGAGGCACAAAAATACTAAATAATGTAACCAGGGCCCTTGGGAAATCTATGGCAAAACTGAGGCTTGAATCTGGATTCTTACTTTTTAATATAGATTACTAGAAGACTCAATTTTAACAGCCTAAAATGCTGTAGCCATTTTGTACTAAATGTGCTTTTTTTTTTTTTTTCTTTTCAAAATACCTTTTAACTGAGTGTGGATATTCACTTGAAATCAATAGACTTAGTCAAGGACTTGCAATAAAGCGTATGCATAAGTCTTTTCAAGATCGATGATTTTTCTCCTCCCTTGGGAGACATTAGGTTGGAAGACAATGAGGGATACAGTATTATGTTTATTTGATTATATAGTAAATACTTTAAAAGAAAATATAGTCACTCCAGGATACAATAAGTAATTTTAAAGCTCTGCATATTTCTTGTAATATGGTTTCATTAGTGTAGGTGAAAGCCTTTGTTAAGGAATCAATTGCAATGGCCACTGAGTTCTTTTCCTGCATGAACTGGCAGCAGGATTGCAAGCTCTGATAAACATAGATCTTCTAGGTGGATACTTTTTAACATATTAAGAGTTATTTTGCTCCCTACACACTGCATTTTTTTGATTTATTTACAGTGCGCTCCAGGAGGCTGTCTGATGGAACTCTGCATTCAACTGAGCATTATTATGCTTGGAAAACAACTGATTCAAAACAATCTATTTGAAATTGGAATCCCGTATGTATCTCAACTTTCTCCATTACCGTGCACTTATTCCCATAATACTGTAAATTAAAGGCTTGATCCTTATTCTGCTGGATGGGATTTTTGTCATTGACTTCAGTAGGTTCTAATTGAATGTGATGATAAATTATATTTTTGGTTGTAATGAAATCAGCTGGCTGTATTTTATGTTGAATAATTGGCTACATCTGCAGTAAATGGCTTAAAGAGAATGATTGAATATATTAAATAATTGATCTAAATTATTTTTAGAAACCTGATAAAAAAGGAAAGATATGATGTATCTCTTGGGAAGTTTTAGAGAAGCTTTCAGGGCAGTAGCAAGGAATACAAATTGGTATAAAGTGGGGGAGATGTGGCTGGGAGAAAAGCAATAGATCATAAAAGATATTAAAATGTATTACTTAATCTATGACAATTTTATGGTTTTACATATAAGGTTCACACATTTCTAATATGCCTGTATGTCACTGCATGATGCAGGAGCTGGGTTCAGCAGCTGTCTTTGCCACAGGATACTCTGTGTGTGGTGTTCTCTGCTCCAAATGTAATAAGAAATCTCTCTTCGTCCGTTTTCAGTAGCAAGAGGGTTTTTTTTTCAGGCATGAGACTCTATCGAGAGTGTGATGTTGCTGCCTCTTGGGAGGTTTGTTCTTATTTCTGTTAAATGAATCATTCTTGACGGCTGTTCTGTTCTGTGAAACATTTTCTTAGATGAAGGGTTTGGCTTAGATGCAAGTCTTTACTGAGTTTAGTCAGAGTCGTTCTACTGGTGTATTTAGCTTTTGGATCACATCTCTGTGGAAGGCCACAGAGATGCTAGCTAAAACCTATGATGAATGATGAAATATTTAAAGACTGGGCTCTTTTCCTCTAGTGATTTTAGTGGAAACCAAACCAAACAAAACCAAACAAGTGGATTGGGGATGGTTTGATTATTCTTGTGTCATGGTTCACTAAGGAGGTCTATTTTCTGTCTACGTCTCATTGCATTTCAGTTTATTTTGAGAAAAGTATAGTAAGTTGTTCCCAAGTATCTGACATGTTGAAGGCCTAGCACTTTCTCAGTGCAAACCCTCTTCGAAAAACATACTGCTACTGGGTTTATTTAATGAGAATTTTATGATATTAAAAATACTGTATTTATTATCTTTGATTCATGAACGCAGAGACTGATCCAGTCAAAACAGAAAATTAATTTTACATTATTTCTTGAGGCCCTGACTATAACTCTTGGTGCAGTCTCTCCCATTTTCCTCCCTCATTTCTGCTCTCCCGACACTTCTAGCAGCAATCTGTGGGGCTCCCTGGGAAAACCTGGGTTTTCTTTGCTTATTCTCATTTTCACATAAACCAAGTATGTATCTGTGGAACTTGGCATGTCTCAGCAGAGCTGTTTAAAGAAGGGAAAGAACTGAGCTATACCAAATGCCCAGTCTAAGTAAATCAGATTTAGCCTTGTATTTCTGCATGAACCACACTACTTGTTTGGATTGCATCCTTAACGGTGTTGTAGTCTGCCCCATCAGCCTAACATACACACAGACATATACACTTTGAATCTTTGAGACTTTCATATAACTATCCATAGGGCTGTTGGATACAGATAAACCAGACCAAGGAGCACTACATACATGCACAGTCACTGTGTTGCACAAGTAGTGACTGTGGAATGTCAAGGTTACATACATAATCTACTGCACTTGCATGATGTAGCATATTTAGCAGTAGCAGGATATATATATATATATTTATGAACATCCTCTTACTCTCTACCCATTGATATTTTTTGTTTACATTGTTAACCTCTTATCAACTCATCTCCTGGTCTTATATCTTGTTTTCACAACCTGTTTTTTCCCCCCCCTTTGCTTAGTGCCTTTTTTGGAAGGAATGAGAGTGAGTGAATAACCCTAATTCCTCCATTGACATCCAATGTTTTCAGTAAGGGCAGAGTGCAAAGCTGCAGTCAAGCTTGCCCACCTAAAGAGTCAGAATGGACTATAACAAGATTATTTGTTCTTTAGGGTCTGGAACTATCCTCTAGGCATAAGGAAGATTCTCTCTGCTAAGTTATTAGACAAATCAAACTGGAAAGGTTCCCATTCCTATTGAAATCCGGGAGTTTCTAGGGTTGTTTATATAAAAGCTTTTCATTACATTCATAATTAAGCCAAAGCATTTTAATTGCAGAAGAGCCTTACATTTATTTTATCTTTCATGGGTAAAGTACAATAAAACAGCTGGTATCCTGTGTTCATATGCAACAGTCATTCATTAGGATTGTAGCTCCCCAAACGCTGCCATGGTTGGGAACCATTATGTGGTATCTTCATGCCAGTTTATTCACAGGCAGCACTAGCTGTAGAGCTCTGATGTTCAGATGGCAGCTCTGCATTGTGCAGAGTCAATAGGACATATCTTAACCGTTGCTCAGTACATATCTGCAGAAATTGCTCCATAGCTATGACTTGCTGTGTTATAAACTTTGAGATTTCTTTATCCATCTCTTATCTAAGAATATCAGAACAGCTAGGTGAATGCAATGGTGCTGGAAATATTTAAAGTCAAGCTGTCTTGAATGGAAAAGTGCATTTTAGGGGACTGGAATTCACAAGTTTAACAGGTGCTGATATGCCACATTTCTCTCAGATGTTGAAGAACTATAGTTCTTTTACTGTTTCCATAGAAATTGACCATAAAATGCTACAGGGTTTGAGAGACTTGCCTTCCAATTGTTTTAAAACTCCTCTGTTTCTCTATTGTGTTCCTAAACTTGCTGAAAAAAAAAGAAAAAAAAAAATCCATGTGGTTATTTTATTACTATCTGTCCCTGACCTTTCAGGCAAGGCTCTACTAAAGTCAGTGGAAAACTCCCATTGACTTTAGTGAGGTAAGGATTTCAATCTTTTTATTCAACATCAGTTACTATCACTTATTTCAAAATACACTTAACTCTGGGTGAGAATACCAAGAGCAAATAAAATCCATTTAAAGACATCTTTTCATACCTGTTACCTTTTTTTTGTGCTTTTGGTCTTGACTACTTTTTTGTTAATTAAAGCTTTCTTTTTGTCTGTTTGCAAAGTTAGTATATCCTAAACATAACTAAAGACCCCATAGAATTCAGGAGGAGGTATGAGTGTCTCAAGCGAGCATGACTAGACCATAAATTCATCTCACAGGGTGAGATTAAAGTAATTCTTTCTCATCTTTCTGCTATCATCTTCCCTATGCACATAGAAAACCTTTTCCTTGTGGAAACAGATAGCAGGAATATGCCTGTTGAAAATCCAGGATTTTCAGTGCTATTTATCCCAAACAGAACAAATAAATAAATAAAAATCCAGGCAAGAGCACAATAGTTTGGGTCTCTGTACTCCCTTTCTCTTCTACAGATATATGGTACTTCAGCTACATAACATAAGAGCACAATATGTCTAAATTTCTCCCTGTACCCTTTTCTAGCATGCTGCAAAACATCAAATAGTAATCAAATCAAACATCAAATAGTAAGGATAGCCTTAAAAACAACATAAATAATTATTCCTCTGTGGAGGCTGGAGTATAGTGATTTTTTCTTTCCATTTTCTCATGTTTCTTGCATTGAAGTTCAATCAGAATATCTGTTTGCATCTCTATTCTAGCAAGTATTGCTTTGCAATACTTCAAATTCACTCCTTGGTGACAGTGCAACTGTCTCTGCAGTGATCTGCTTTTGAAGTGGTTAAAAACATTTGTTAACTGTGCCAGTCTTGAGAAATTGCTAAGCTCATCTAGGTCCCAACGTTTTTGACAAGCACTGATGGAACAAGCATTATGGGGACTGCACTGAAGACTTGTGCTGGCAAAATATTTTTTTCTGCTTCTCTCCCATTTCAGCCTACCTCCAGCTATTTGCTTATCTGGTCCCTTTATATTGGGTTTTGTCTTATGCCACAGATTTTTTTTATTTTTCCTAAGTCACCTCCATGACCTATATCCCCCAAATTCTGATCATACTTTTTACTATAAACAGAAAACTACAGAATCACTTTTTTAGAAATAAAACTTTATATGAACATGTATCTTATGCCTGACTGTGATCAATCACAACCTCTTAGTTGTAATGTCTCTCTCCTTCTTCACTTTTTCCTCTCTTTGCTTTCCAATTCTTGTGAGCTTTCAAGGGATGGAACCTTTTCCTGCAGTGATTTCCTACTCTTAGGATGATGATTACCTTGAGTCACGCAATGCTTATTTTTTATTTTCAAAATTACAGGCAGTGTAATTGTAGAATTAGATGTACTCTAATTAAAGCGTAATTTTTCATTTTCTTTCTTCCAGATCCTTCATGCAGTCTTTTTTTCATGCTGTTCAGTCTCCTCAAGTCACTAAGCAAAAGGACCAGAAATAATTGTCCAGATTTAGGTGGCTAGTAGAAGAATCATGAAACTTCCCTGGTTGTGTCTTTTCAGCACAAAAGTTCCTAGAGACTATTCAAAGGGATAAATTTACCCATTTCTGCCTTTTCTTTCTACATGATGGGTCTGCTTGGCACTCACAAGTCAGAAGATAAAACTGTTCTTGATTCTCTATTCCTTTCAACTTTGTTTAAATATATTGAGCTAAGTAATTACAGAACAGGTTTCACGCTGCACGTTTGAAGATCTTATTCAGTTTTAGTAACACAATCACAGGTGCAGCTAGAGAGTTCTGCAAAAACTCATTTTCACAGCTAGAGAATAGCTCTGAGAGTTACCTATCCAGTGCAAGTCCCTATTATCTATTCCGTTGACTTTCTGACACATTTCTCTTTAGTCTAAAACTTCAGATGCTTGGACAGGATATAAAGGTACATTTCTGTGGAAAACTTAAAAATAATTAGTTTGCCTTTTTTCAGTTTGCTGATCCTTCAAAAATGCAGAGAAGAAAAATTAAAAAATGTTCAAAGCTGTTCAGACTATTCAAACCTCAATGGTTCAAGGTTGTGTTCCTCATGTCTGGCATATGATCATAATGAAAAATTAAAAATTATTCTCAGTAACTGACCTCTGGATTTAGTGCACTCAGATAAACATAAACCACAACAACTATTGTTTTAGTTACAGGATTGTCATGGGAGTTTTGGACATGTGTTAAGTTCTATCAGACAACTCCATGGTACTGGTACTGTAACTAAAGGATTAGATCACACATGCACAGACTTCATTCCTCAGCACATCCATAATTTATCTCAGCTGCTGCACAGCAACAGTTAGATGCACTTCAGTCTCATCTTTCCATAGAAATGTGAATGACATTTAAAGCTTATATCGTTTTATTGGAACAGAAATTAGCACTGGTTTGAACCCATTGTTCACTGCCCTCTGAGAGACCCTCACATTAGGAAATTAATTGGGATGTGCTGGAAGCACATGATGGGTATTCTTTGATTGTTTTAAATCTTGTCCCCAACCCCTTACCCTCTGAATACTACATCACCTCTGTCAGAAACAAGATCCCTTGACTGCCATAAAACCAAAGAGGGGGGAAAAAAGGCGGAATTTTTTACTATCTTTAAGCGGCTGAGTTTGCAAAAAGCAGAAGGTAAATGTCTTTGGAAGGATACATCTAGTTCTTTCTCCTAGAGTGTTTACATTCTCCATTTACTAAAAAGATGTAAACGGAGAGTTCTAGGTACTCAAAGTATTTGCTTACTACCAATATACCTGGATACTGCCAAAATACAGAGGCTGTTATTGTCATACCTGTGACCTATACCTTCAGCTGCCCCTGGAGCAAAAGTCAGAGTTCATCTATTGATCTTTGCAGCTTTGTATTCCTGGGCCTGACAACAATTTAGATCTCTGCTGAGAGTACCTGCCCATCTGCATTTCATTATCCTAAATTTCCAAATCAACCATGTACTGGTGATGAAGTTGAAGGGACTCCGGTAACACTAGACTTTGTAGAAGTGTGGTCATTTCCAGGCTGCTATCAAGCTTTGAGCTATATGATGACCTAATGTTCATGTATAACTTAGAGTATTTTCAGGAACAAAGTAGTAAGCCTATTCAACAAGGTTTTTACCGTGTTTGCCAGCCAGCCTTGCCCTGCTGCTTAGAGTGTGAGAAAATAGTTTGCTTAATTGGAGGTACAAATCAACTCCTCAATCTCTGCCTTTGTGTTCCAATCTCGAGGCCACACATTTCTAGTTGAAAGAATTTATTGCAAGATGTAGGAGAAAAATTTGTGGGGGAGGCCTACTTACACTGTTGGCAACACTTCACTGGAATTAATCTGGACTTCTAATCATTCTGCACATATGTGAATAGATATAAAATTTTTAAGCATATTTATGAAAGATAAACTTTATATGCACAATGAGGAAATACAAGGATAAATCTTTGTATTTGACTTGATTAATCGTCCTTAATTTTGGATAAATATCTTATTCTATCACATTTTTTTCCATTGGAATTTCTCAGTGTGTAAAATAGCACAAAGTCATCATGCTTGTGCAATTAAAATTATATCTATGGAGGACATTGGGAATTCTTTACTCATCAGATGGATTCATTTTATACTGAGATTGTGCTGCTTGTGAAATACATGTATATGGTCATATATACATCATTAAATTTATATCCCCATGTCAATAGGGCAGTAGCTGATACTATTGTTCCCAGTGAGGTCCAATGAACTGTTTGCAAAAATAATTGCTCATCCATATAAGTAAATTATAGTCTAACCAAAATGGCAGTTGTTGTTGTAAGGCATGGTCAAAATTAAAATATCAGATATAAAGTCTTCTGATCTTTGGAGGCTGGGAGAATTAGCTGATTCATGCTTACTCAGGAACTGGTAAGCTTTTCAGGGGCAGATGTCTGATTTTGCAAGATGTCTTGCAACCAGTATATGTGATTTTGCAAGATGTCTCCTCTTCAGATAGGAGAAATATTTCTTGATCACAAATCAGGAATTTCCAAATGTCACCATAGCTCAGTGCTTGTTCAATATTTCAAGTATGCTAAATGCAAGTTTAGAACCTCTAAACTCTTACAAGATAATTCTAAAAGAAGATTATACAATCGTGCATGTAGATAAGGCATCTGATCCCTGGTGAAATAAGTTTCATAGGGTTTACATAGATGGCATGCATGGGTAGATCAATAAACTCTCAGAAAAAAAAAGGTAACAAGAAATACGATGAAATATTTCAAGTTTGATATTAATAGATATGTAGTTATGTGGTTTTCAGTAATTCAGGAATCAACTTTCAGAAAAGTCCTAGGTAGTTGCAATATCAGCTATTCAAAGGAGATATGAAGAGGCTGTTGCTATATTTATCACAAATAGTACTTTTCTATATTGTTGAATCTGGAGTGACTAAATCAGAATTTCTGTTTGTGCATAAAAGGAATGGCACAACATTCTGAGACCAAAATCAACTGTAAAATTGAGTAAAATTGAGACATTGTTTACACTCAACATTTGACAGGTATACCTATTATTATATCTATTATTATTACTATTTAGTTTTAGCATTGTTTTGAGCGAAGAAAATAGTGCTTCCTCATAAAAGTTCCGCAATCTACTTTCTTTGACCTTTTAAATACACTTGGGTATATGTTCTTGTGTCCAAAGAAGACTAGGAACTGTGGAACTGCATGTATTTTCTATTGATTGCAAGGCTGATTTTAAGTTATAATATTCATTTTAAAAATCATTAATGGATTTGATACAACCAGAAACTGGTAGCGAGACTTCTCTACCAGTGCTGCAAATCTATCAGCAAATGTGCTTGTTTCCTCTTCCTTTGTAAAGCAGACGTTTTTAACTACTAAGTTCATAAGTTAACCAGGTTTAGGAATCAATCAATGCATTCCTAATCAGAAATAAGTTCCATCCTCTTGACCCTAAAGTTGTATTATAAGGAAGTTCTGAAGTATTATTATGAAAGAGACGTGTATCTGTGCTAGGCATGTGGTATAAAGGTTTGTCTTTTGTTATTTTCTTTCTTTCTTTCTTCACTGAGAGATGCCCATCAGATGAAGTTTTTGAGATTATTACTAATAGCTGCCCCAGGGGCTTAAATCTTGAAAAAATGTCTGTTCGCTATCTAGCTGAAGATAAATAATTATTAACGAATAATGGGCTCAGCTCCATTACAGCAGTATTGTGCTGTTGTAACTTCTCTCATAGCACAGGAACATGACAACTATTTCATTCTTCACTCCGTCATCTGGCAATAACAGCACCATAACTTCAGAGGATGGTACAAAGTAAGTCTGTGGAGGAACAGCAAACTAATGTGATATACATATTGTGTTGCAGAGCAAAAATTTGAGCCAAATTCTACATGGAAAAAAAAAGAGTTTCAGTCTGGCTTTTTGTTTCTCAGGAAGTTAAAGAAGCTCTTCAGGAAGATGAAAGATGAAAGAACTGGGCCAAAGGAAATCAACACCAATCAGTTGAAGGACCCTCAGCAATGGGATCTTGACTACAGTTTGGAACCTTTCACCGGACTGACTCCAGAATACATGGAAATGAGTAAGATTTTGATTTCCGTCTCCCTGTCTGCAGCAATCATAGTTTTATCATATATGCTATGTTAGCATAATAGAAGGAAAAAAAAACACTGTTGCAGCTTTGTAAAAATTACATGCATAAAATTATACCACATTAAGCAGCACAGCTGCAGTGCTGATATCTAGTAGCTGTTGATATTTGTATTGTGAAAGAGTTGAGGGTCCTCAGCTGAGAGCGATATATAGAATTCTTAAAATAACAGAACTGCAGAATTTGGAAAGCACTTCTGGAAATTATCTGCTACAGGCCCCAACTCAACTACAGAAGACACCTTAAGGACTTGTTCATTGTGATTTTGAATATCTCCAGAGGTTAATGCTCTACAGTCTCTCTAGACAATCTGTTCCAGTGTTGACCATTCTAACAGTAAAACTTTTTTTCTTATGTTTCAATAGAATTTCCTATATTTCAATTTGTTTCCATTGCCTTTCGTCCTTTCATGGGATACCTCTCAGAAAAATCTGATTCCATCTTCTTTAATTCCCACATCCCTCCACCCTCAGGTATTTTTACACATCGATAAGATCTCCCCTGATCCTTCTCTTTTTCAGGATCAGCAATCGCAGTCCACCCAGCCTCTCCTTATTTTTTTGGTGTTCCACATTATTAATCTTCTTAGTTGCTATCTGCTGGATTCACTCCAGCATGTGTCACCCCCACTCACGCCCAGCATGCCTCTCCAGTATGTGCAGTAGATTGTTTCTTGTACTGAGTATCCCAGAACTGGACATAGCACTGATGTGTGGTTTCACCAGTGCTGAGCAGATTGGAAAGGTTACTTCCCTCAACTTTCTGGTGATGATTTTTTTAGCAACAGCTCAGGAGGCTGTTGGTCTTCGTTGCTGCAAGGGTACATTGCTGCTGTCCACTATAATCCCCATTCCTTTTTGCAAAGTGGTTCTCCAGCTGGCTGGCTCCTGCCTGTACTAGAACCAACCAATGGTGCATAGGATTATTTCTTCCCAGGTGCAGGACTTCACATTCCTTTTGTTGAATTTCATGAGGCTCCTCTGCCTGTTTTTCTAGGCTGTCAAGGTCTTTTTTCATGGCAGCATAAGTTCCGTTCTGGAGTAACTCCTCCCAAGTTTATTAAAATTGGTCATTAATAATTCAAATGTAGTAAAAATACATAGATTCCCAAGCATACTTGCATATTTTTTGATGGAAATACTGTTTTTATAGTAGAAAACTGAATCATATACATAGTATTCCCCGCTCTGCTTAAATTAAAATCCACAATGTATACAACTGGTATACAATGACAGAACTTTCAGCCCAAAATGTCTTCTAGAACAGCTAAGAAATTGGAGTATTTGTTACTCCCAGTTTAGTCATGGGGAGCTGAGGCACAGAGAAATTGAGTTGGCTGCATTTATTAAGGAAGGCTAGGGAACACTTGGGAATTATTTTTTAATCTCTTACTTTTCAGACCAGTTCTTTAACCAGCACATTCTCTAGTTTCTTAAAGCACCATGTGCATATTTCCTTTGCATGCATCAGCCTGTTGGAGTGGCTGACATCACTAGTGGTTTGTACTTGCCAAACATTTAATCATCTCTCAAACAGCCATAAAGTAGGAGCAACTCTATTAAGCCAGTAGTGTTCTAATTATGTAAAGCAGGTGCTCTCCATGAGTATACTATCCATATATGCACTTGAGGTATTTTCATAATTACATAAATTCCTGATAAACTGTGGAGGGATCAGCAATTTTTCAAATTTGATGTGCTAGTCTATAGTTTGATTTTTTCACATTAGAAATGAAGCATGTTGGTGAAAGCCCAGGAAGAACTGAGATCTACTGTTTCTTAAGTGGCAAGATGCCACCAGTCATACTACTGCAAACTACACAGTCAGTGAGACAGCAGTTCCTGGTTTCCACACAGTGGGATCCAGAAGTTGAGATCTGCTGATTCTCAGAAATGCCCCTCTCAAAATGCAATTTCTGTAAGAGAGGAAATATTTTTTGTTTGTTTTGTTGTTTTTGTTATGGGTGTGGATTGCTGACTTCTAACTTGGTAAAACATGTTATTAAATTACTCTCTGATTCAGGATTTGAGACCAGTATGGACACAGTTAACTCAATTGAGATGTAGCATTAGAGAGTTTTCTGCTTCTTGAAATCAAGTATAGAGTTCCCTCTGGCTTTTATTAGAAAGCAACTTTAAAGTATTAAGTTTGTTCAACAAAAAATATCATTCATGATTTGGTTTGTTTTCATATGATTAGTACAGAGCACATGTCCTTCATAGTTACAACTGGGAAAATTTGGTCCCTTTGGCATCTTAATTGCACATTGCTAAAGAAGAAAATGTAGCTTCGTTGTCCAGAGATGCACTCGTATTTACAAAATGATGTTTGAAATTCTGAGTACAGTATCCGGCCTGTGCAAAGGGATGCAGAGACAACCTACAACTGACAAACAGGCATTTTTGAACTAATTTTGCTTTGCAAGGAATCCTCTGTCCTTCCTCTGTCCATTTTTCAATAAAACTGATTCCATTTATCACCATGCATTTCCACACATTGACTGATCCAGTAGGAGCAGCTCAAACCCGAGTAAAGGACGATGCTAGAGAAACATTTCTCAGAGGATAAATACCAAGATTCTGATCGACAAGTACACAGTAAAATACAAAAATGTCTTTTTTCTCTTTATGAATTGTGTTTGGTATAAGCTCTAAGGAGTATCTCTATGACTCAACATAACCCATGAGGACAGAGGTGCAAGCAGTCACCGAATAACTGAGTGATGCAGTCCTGGGATAACATCCAACTTCAGCAGTCCTCAAGGCAACAAACCTGAGAGGAAGCAGCACACAGGGATGCTAGGGAGTAAGAGGCCAGACTCTTCCCAACAGATGCAAAACAAAATTGCATTGTACCCCTCAGCCCTCTGGCTGTCTCATGAGTAGACCCTAGGGAGGCAAGAGGAGAGGGGAGAGAAGGAAAGGTATGGTTAGGGAAGAGGAAGGAAAGAAATGATCTAGGCACACCCAAGCTTTAGGGCATAAAAGTATTCAGGATAGAACCACAGTTTGTCAGCGGGCACATTATGTATAACCAGACATCTGATAAATATTGTATGTGACAAGTCGTGTTTTAACAAGCCACTATTCCCAAAACTTCTGAAAGAGAATGCATTTTAAGAGAGCAAAAGTCAATATCATGTATGGTTTATGTATATATACAAGCATATAGATTTGTATATTTTATGTAAATATAAGTATATATGTATAGGTATACATGTAACTACTTCTATAGAAAATTAATTTATACATTATGTAAGGTTCGAGAGGCTCTTTTTATAGATATGTTTATGGATTAGGTCCTTAGCCTTTGTAATGGCATTTAATAGATGTAAAGGAGCTCTCACTTGAAATCTTCCTACTGTTCACTGAGAATTGTTCAACTCACCTTAGGATCTGTCTCTGTGTTATAGCCTTTATTGCCTTATCTCCCTCTGCATGTGCACATAATTTGTTGGAAAAAAATATCCTTTAGCACTGAAAATTTCCATGCATTATTTATGCCCAAGATGATTTTTCCTTCTGGAAAGTTTGAGTAAACTCATTTGCAATTTTTGAGTTAAATTATGGTGAAGGAAAAAAAAAAGACATTTCCCTTGTAAACATTTTCATATGTTTTAATGCTCTGGCATATTTCAGAAGTGTCTGCACTTTAACATCCAAAGTTCCCTAGTTAGTAAGTTCTCTCTAAGGATAAGGACCTTTAGTCATTGGTTAATAAACAGTAAGAATAAACACAACTCTTTATAAATATTTTATTTCTTGTCCTTGCACATCTGTGGAAGTCAATATTATTCATTCTGGGAGCTACAGCATGCAATCGATTGCAGCAGTAATAATTAATTGTAGCACAAAGCCACTGACAGACTAAGGAGGAACCAGACTTCCTCAAGTGTTGTGGAGGAGTATCCTGGAGTGGAAGTCCACTACCAGGTAGGAGACTGTTATATCCGTAAAATGTGTCTAACTGATGCAGAAATGGGATGGAGTCTTGAGTGAATTATGAATTAGAACCTGCCCTCTCTATAATTTCAGTTTTTGTTGTTGCTTCCCATTAATTATAGCTAGACCTGAACCAAAACTTCAAGGTGTGGGAGAAAGCTCTTTCCACTCTCCATCAACTGTGGCAAACTCCCATGGAAACTACTGTGGTGCTTTCACCATGATTAGAGATCTCTGCATAGGAAATCACATTTGATTCATTGACAAGAACACCACACAAAGGTCTGCTCTGTTGGAAAAACTTGCACTGATGTTATAAATCATTGAGCACATAGCCTGTCTTTTAGATTAGTCCCCTTTTTTCCCCCCTAGATGAAAATCTTTTTTTCCTTAGATGTGAAGAGTCTCATCTTGCAACTATTCAGAGATAATTAGATAGGTACCCTGCAATGGTTGGATTAGTAATCCAAATGTCCTTTTTACAACATCAGAATTATTTTTTCAAGTGAAAGGAATAGTTCACTGAGCCTTTTAGCATGCCAGTCCCTGGCAATCTATGCCCTCTCCATGGGACTAAAGACAAATGTGCAACAAGTGAAACCCAAGCTGTACCTCCCCAGCCTGCTCACTGCTGTGAGACCACACCACTACATTGAGCTGTCAGACTGACTGTGAAGTGACTCAGACCACCCATGCAGGCAGGAAATGCTCCATGCTGTGCAGCTCTGAACCTGTCAGATGAGATTGCTGTGAAGGGCATCAAGCTGAAATAGAGAGGTAAGAAGTGGTTATGTAGTTTACTTACCCGTTCCTCAAAAATTAATTTGAGAAGGGAAAGAGGACAAAATGGAACAGCAAGTGCAGAGGAAGTGCTTTCATTTTCTAAATTACTTAAAATGATTGGGGTTTAAGAAGAGGTAGATTTTAAAGGAGAAGAGAGGAGAAATCTAATGGTTATTTTAGAACCAGATTCTTAAATTTTACTTTTATTTCACACAGAGTTTACACAAAGACTAGCTCAAATAAGAAAGAAGAAACTGAATAAGAGATTGAATAAGATTTGGCCTACCCCAGCTTTCGGGTTCCTCCATCCAGATAATGATGGGATTTCATGAAGTATCAATGGTGGTCAGGTAAATTCGCTGTTACTATCCAACCCTATCTGTCCATCAGTGTCTACTACATTCAGATTTGCATGGCCAGAGTGATCCTACTCTGTAGATGTAGATGTATTTGAAAGATCTTTAAGATCTTTAGAGAATAAGCATCTGTCATGCAGTGACATGTAAATGTCTCCCACTTGTTAGGTTTATACCCCAGTCACAAGGAAGTCCTGTCTTGTATCCAGTAGAGTTTACTGTACTTATTTCTATCAAAAGGATTGGCATCTACCCTCTCTGAGGAAGATCTGGAGTGTGACTTATTTGTCATGTCCCAGATCAGATATTGTCATTGCATCTTCCCCTGAAGCAGACTAGCCCTGGTGAGGTGAATTATTTGTCAGTGTCAGTACAGATCTGAGGGTGTGCTTAGCAATACAATATGTCAAAAGGAAAAAAAGACAATGAATTATTGATGATAACTCTTCCACTTCAATTTTGGAATGGCCATTTCAAAGCTGCTGTGATTTCTTTAATTCTAATTTATTAAATTAGGAATCCTCCCAGACATTTTTTCCAGATATTTTTTCATCTACATGTTTCAGTGCTAGAGGCAGTGACTCTACCACTTCCCCTGGCAGCCAATGCTTCATGTGTAGAATTTTTTTCACATGTAGAATTTTGAGAAGAGATCAACTTCTGTCTCATCACAACCTCCTTTGAGGTAGTTGTAGAAAGCAATAAGTTTTCCTCTGAGCCTCCCTTTCTCCAGACTAAATATCCCCGGCTCCTTCAGACGCTCCTTTTCAGGTCTGTGGCTGTGGTCCTGCCGCTTCACCAGCTTCATTGCCCTTCTTTGGACATGCTCCATGATTTTCCCCCAGAGTAGATCTTTAAACATAAATAATCATTGTTAACAAAAGTGTCAAATCTGTCATCAGTGCTTCCTATTTCGGAAGCTGTGTGATGCCTTTTGACCAGGTCCAGTGTAGCAGATGAGACAGGTTTGCAAAGCATGTATAGCAATTTCCTGATCCTATGGGTAACAAGTTTATAACATCTGCAAGTAGTCTGCAGAGTCAGCAATAAGTTAACATTTAAAGGATCAGTAAATATTGCTAATGAAACAAACTTTTAAAAATCAGCCTGAATGGTGTCAATGAATGTGTAAGGTAAGCACAACTAACTTTTCAGCAAAAAAATGGCATCAACAGTGACTTTTCAGATTCTTATTTCATGCAGTCTTACCTTATTGAGTCTAAACCATTCAGGAGTCCTAGATTCATATGACAATTAATGGGAATTTTTTTTTTTTAAGAGAAGTATTAATAAAGGTTTTCATCATCTGACTCTTCTTAAAAATTAATGGCAAAACTCCCTTTTGTGTTTTAAGGAGGAAATCCAGTTTCTGTAGCTAGTGACCTCCAGGATTACTCACAGAAGTTTAGAAGAATTTTCCCTAAAGCAGGAAAAAATCATCAAAAAGGCAATGTGTGAGGCAGAGAAAGAACAAACGAATAGTAATTGAAGACAAACCTGTGTTTTTCTGTAATGTCCAAAATGAAGCTGGTTTTCAAAATATCAACTCAGCCAGGTGGGTGGAGGATTCTTGAGTATGTTTATTACTAAATAGTTGCAAATGAATACATTTATTACTAAACTGTAGTAAATTATGCCTTTTACTTACCTTCTTGGCGAGGCTCCTTATGTGAACTTACAGGGTTCTGTGAAAATCCTAGAAGAGCATGGACTGCTCTTGTGTAATAGGCATGATTGCAAAAAGGTTTCCCAGAGGTGCATTCAAGTTTTTCAGGCAAAAGTGGGATGTCTTAGCACAAACTATACCTAACAAAACAATCTTTCTGAGTGCCTTGAAAAAATAGTATAAATGTTTGCACTGTGAGTGAACAGGTCTGTGGAGAACTGCAGGATGCTGCGACTAGGTTGCTTCTGGGGCTTGAACTGTACCTCAGTGAATTTTGTTCTTTCTTAATGTATGCAGACTTTTCAGCTTTGTAGATTTTTTTTTAAAACTAACCCAACTAAATAAGGACATTTAAATTGCCAAAGCTGTTCATAAAATGCTTGTTATGAATTATTATTTGCAAGTTTACTGCTCAATACTTATGGCTGACCATCTAAATTGTGGCATGCTCGGTTTTGCTAGGAGGATTTGCCTGCTTTTTGGATCGTTGACATTTGCTTGAAAGGGACTTTGGAAAATTGAAGAGTTTTCAAGGTGGCCACACAACACTTCTGGCATAGAGTTTTCTCTGAAGACATGTTTATATGATTATCCAAAAGACTTTCACATACCTTCAACATTCTTTTGTGAACTTGAAAAAAACAATTAAAGTGAATGTTCCCAGGATGTGTGTAAAAGGGATGCCAACACCATCAAAGCAAATGCTTTTGTGGTTTTTATTCAAAGGATTGGAAGTACCTTTCTGTTCTTTTTTTTTCTTTCTCTCATTTTATCTTCCTTTCCTTTCTCCTTTTCCTTCTTTTTCCTCCCAGCCCCATCACTGCTAACTTCACTTAAAGCTAAACAGGGTGTATTTTGGAGCCATATATTTTTCCACGTATTTTAGAGTTTTCTGGGACACTGTTCTAAAATTTCCTTGTTAACTCATTTTTCCTTAATCAGAACTTGAATTGCAGAGCACCTGAGAAGAATAGAGGAACATTGTCAGAGAATGTGGGGATGCAACAAGGAAGGCCAAGGCCCATTTGAAATCAGAGTTAGCACGAGATGTCAGAGACAACAGGAAGGGAAGGAAGGAACAGGAAGATATATAAATACATCAGCAGCAAGAGGAAGACTGAGGAAAATGTTAGTCTGTTGCTGAATGAGGCGAATGCCTTGGTGATGGAGGATGCAGAGAAGGCAGAACTACTAAATGCCTTCTTTGCTTCTGTCTTTACTGCTAAGGCTAGTCTTCACAAACTACAGAGGCCAGATATAAGAGGGATAAACAGTGGGGAGGAAGAGTCTCTGCTGGTCGAGGAGGATTGAGATAGGCATTGTTTAGGCAAACTGAACACAATAAATCTATTGGCCCAGATGGATGCACCCAGGAGTGCTGGGGGGACTGGCAGGAGTTATTGCTGAGCCGCTCTCCAGCATCTTCGAGAGGTCATGGAGAGCGGGCGAGGTGCCGAGGACTGGAAGAGAGCTAACACCACTCCAGTTTTCAAAAAGGGCAAGAGGGAGGAGCTGGGAAACTACAGGCCTGTCAGCCTCACCTCCATCTACCTTGTTGTGTACCTTGGCTTCAGCAAGGCTTTTGACACAGTCTCCCATAAAATCTTCATAGGACAGCTCTGGAAGTGTGGATTAGATGTAAGGACAGTGAGGGGGATTGAGAAGTGGCCGGATGGGAGAGCTCAGAGGGTTGTGATAAACGGGTCTGAGGACCCATTGGAGGCCTTTGGCCAGAGGTGTCCCCCAGGGATCACTACTGGGCCTGGTGATGTTCAACTTTTTCATCAGTGACTTGGAGGAGGGGACAGAGTGCACCCTGAGCAGGTATGCGGATAATACAAAATTGAGTGGAGTGACCAACACTCCAGATGGCTGTACTGCCATTCAGAGGAACCTGGACAGCTTGGACAGTTTTGGGCAGAGAGGAACCTCATGAGGTTCAACAAGGACAAGTTCAGGGTCCTGCATCTGGACAAGCATAACCTCAGGCACTAGTACAGATTAGGGCTGACCAGCTGGAAAGCAGGTCCGTGGAGAGGGATTTGGGAGTCCTGGTTGACAACAACTTAAGAATGAGGCAGCGATATGGCCTTGTGACCAAGAAGGCAAAGGGAACACTGGCCTGTGTTAGGAGGAGTGTTGCCAGTAGATCAAGGGAGGAGATCCTGCACCTCTCCTCACCTCTATTGAGGCTGCACCTGGAGTATTGTGTGCAGTTCTGGGATCCTTAATACAAGACGGACATGGAGCTTCTAGAAAGGGTCCAGCGTAGAGCAACAAAGATAATTAAGGGACTGGAGCATCTGTCTTATAAGGAAAGACTAAGTGAGCTGGGCCTGCTTAGCCCAGAGAAGGAGAAGACTGAGAGGAGATCTGATCAATATAGATAAGTATATGAGGTGAGAATGTAGGGAGGAGGGAACCAAAGACTTCTTGGTGGTGGCCAGTGATTGGACAAGGGATAATGGATACAAGTTGAAACACAGGAGGTTACATCTCCATATGAGGAAGAACTTCTTTACTGTGAGGGTGATGGACCCCTGGAACAGGCTGCCTAGAGAGGTTGTGGAGTCTCCTTCTTTGGAGATCTTCCAAACCCACATGGATGTCCCTGTGTGCCACGTGCTCTAGCGGTCCCTGCTGGAGCAGCAGAGTTGGACTAAATGATCTCTGGAGGTCCCTTCCAACCTTAAGCATTCTGTGAACATAAAAAATTCCGGAAAGCATAATTTCAAGGATAAAATATTCCTATGCTTTGGAAAACTTCCATCTTAGTATATGCTACGATATATTTTCTTTCATTCCAAACCAAAGCAATGAACTCAAAATCCAGAAGCCACTTATTATACAGAGACAAAACTTTATCATGCAAGTATATTGTCACGTGGAAGAGAAGAGCATAGTATCAATAAGAGAGCTTGTAATCTGTGCACTCAAAATAAGATCTATGCAAGAGAAGGACCCAAGAAAAGTGTTTTATCAGTTAGCTTTAGGTTGTGACAACAATGCCTAAGGAAATGGTTTTAAGATAGAGTTAAACAATGGTTTTATGAAAAAAAAACCAAAACCAAAACCAAACAAACAAAAACCCACTTCTTTTCATGAAAAATGTGAACGATTTCTCCCATAACAAGGAAAAAACTTATACAGGGATTTCCCAGAAAAGACGTCTCAGTAAGTATATCATATCTCATACACACAAATTTGTTTTTCTGTATTGTTATTTATTGAATTCTGAATTCAGAAGTGTAAACCAAGTTAAATGTATTAGTTTGAATTTATTTTGTTTGTTACTTTGCATTTGTGCTACATAGTTTTTTCATTTGTTTCTTTTCTGTTACTTTCTTTAGGGAGTGTAGGAGAATAAACTCCATTGAATTGAATAAGAGTTAAGGATACTACATGTCCCCTCCTATTTCCAAACTGAAAAATCTCGGTTGTACATGCTTGTTTTTCGGTTGTAATACTCTAAATCTCTTTATAGCAGCAAGGGATTTTAGAAAAATGGACATGTGCCACCACTGTGCCTTACTGGGTGACACAGATGCTTGCCAAGTAATATATTTGTGTGAAGATAGGCATAGGTTTCCTAAGGCATTTTGTGCCTTAGGATAGAGGCATAATTCATTCAGAACATTCTGTGCTCCTTTTGTTTGTTTTATTGCACTGTGGGTTAAGAAGTGAGCCTTGCAGTACTCGTAGCCTAGTACTTCTTCTAGAAGATGATACGAAAGCTGCCATCTTTGTTAAGGGTATAGCATAGCCTCCACCCCCTGAGGAAGAAACCACACATTAATTACATATCTATTCCACCAAGCACAAAGGACTTAGGAGGTCTTTTAGTCCTTTGGACTAGTGATTTCTTTCTCCCCATCTGCTTTGCCCAAATTGTAAACCCAGAAAATGAGTTTAGAACTTTAAACAGAAAAAGGCTAAATTAAAATGAGGATGTCAGTGGTATAAGGAGAGGTGACCATGTATTTGTCAGCATTTGGCTCATGCCTCCCTAATGGAAGATATTGAGTGTGCACTTCCTCTTGACAGATTACATCAGAGTCTTCAATAGGGTGCTAGGAAGAAACAGTGGCACTTTGCAGTTTTCATCATTTTTCTTGTTTGATTAACACTTTCTTTGAAGATAAAGAAAAGGAAGCCTTTCTTTCATTGCTTTGTGATGTTTATTGCTGGGGACAAGTTGCACTATGGAGTTTTATGGGTTTTGTTGTTCACAAAGTTCATCAATGATTTACTCTTAGCTCAGTTGCCATCTTCTTTCAAAAGATGCTAAAGGATAATGCATCTCTCTCTCTCCTAGTTATACAATTTGGCTTTGTCACACTCTTTGTGGCCTCCTTCCCACTGGCACCGCTCTTTGCTCTTCTGAACAACGTCATTGAAGTTCGGCTTGACGCAAAGAAATTTGTTACTGAGCTCCGCAGGCCAGACACAGTAAGAGCAAAAGATATAGGTAAGTAATTTAAACTAATTACAGTAATGAGAGCATTAAGAATTCAATAAGGAAGAAAAAACATGGTAACAAACTTCTTAATGAAGCTTTGTTTTTCACTTACAGGAATTTGGTATAATATTTTGAGTGGTATTGGAAAGCTTTCAGTTATCATTAATGTAAGTATTTGGTTACATCATCTTTTAGATGTGATCTTAAAAGGTTATTTTGTGCCTCCAAGCTAATTTAAAAGTGATATATAATTTCCTCAATTACTTGAAAATACAGTAAAATCAAAATTATCCTGTTCTTTCTTGTGGAGGTTAAAAACATCACCTGAATTACAAAGGAGATGATTGTTTGCTTACCTCATTCTCTGTATCCTTGTGTTATGTATGACTGTAATGTCAATTCATATAAAACAATTAATGAAAGGTACATAAGCAGGCAACAATGCAAATAACTGATAAAGATCTACTTTTCATTCATATATATGCCTCTTTCTGACATTCTGCTAGCATAGCTGTCAGTTTGAATGAAGAAGATGTAAACATAACATCCAAGAGCAGGTGCACAGAGCAGAAAGCCCTTGAATGGATGGATAAGCATTAACATTTGTTCTGCTATATATTGCACACTTAAGACAAATATATCCTAAACATGATTTCTCCCATGAACTGAGATTTTTCTGTAACAAAGTACTTTTTATTTTGACTTGGCTTATATACTTCTCAAGCTACAAAATCTACACTGAGAAAGACTTCCTTCAATAGAATGAGAATTATTAAATACAAATATAATGTGTCTGGTATACATATATATATATATGTATAAATATACATATTATATCTGTTCACCTATTGAATACTTGAAGTAAAGATTTCCTGTGTGTGCTTTATGATAAAAACTTATATCCTAAAAGTTAATCATATTTGTACTTAGTATTTTTAGTCACTGATATCAAAGAGCTTTAGAGTGTTAGGTGATTGTCTGACTACTGAGGGGAAACTTGTGCAGAGATGACATGCAATTTATTCTATACAAACACATCCAACATAATGACAGTCTATACAGGTATCTAAACTATCATTATAACTGGGAGAACTGCAATAACCCCTAAGAAGCAGAGTTGTTTGTGTGGGTTTTCGTAGAGCATTGGTCAGGTTTGGCTTGGCCATTTCTTGGATGTAAGGTAGGATATTTGTGCAGCACTGCATAGATTTCGGGCCTCACAGCAATTATCTGTGTAAGTTTAGCAAAATTCTGCAGTTTTATCTGACTGCACTTTGCAGATTTGTGTTCAGGTTTAACATTTTTGCCTGATTGTTTGTTATATCAAACAAACTCTGTTCATCTACATTTCCTGGCAGTTTCATTAAAATGACAGTTAGCTATTTCTTCTTGACAGAAATGTAAATATGCACTCACTTGATTTGGAAAAAAAAAAAAAAAGGATGCTTTTGTTTGCTTCTCTATTCCAGCCAAAAGATATTTTATCAGAAGAACTATTTGGCAAAATGTAGTATTAAATGAATTCTTACTGATGTGATCTAGATTCTCCTATGTCTGACTTTTCACAGCTTTAAGTTTTATTCTGTCATGAGCTTCATTGATGTGAAATGCCTAAGCCCTGGTGTGGAGGGTGACTGGAAGATGAATACTTAAAACTCTGCTGGTCTGACTGACTTAAGACTGTGTAATTACACCAAATTATACCACAAAGCTAGCATGGCTGTTATTAAACCAGTTTAAAAAAATTATGAAAAACCCATTAATGGTTCTAGAGAGGGAAACAGTTGGGAAAATACAAATAGTTTAATTGTTTTTCTTATTCTGTGCTCTCAGAAGTGATCCACCTGCCTAACTGTAAGTGTCTCCTGGAGAGAGAGCAGGATGTTTTTGGTTATAAAAACATTATTCTGTACTAGATCCATCCATTTAACCCTAACATCATCATTTTTTCTGAATTTACTTGAATATGAAAATTAGCACATGAATTAATTAAATCTGAAACAGATTAAGCATGTATTCACAGCATTGTGTTTTTTTGCCTCCCAGGCTTTTGTAATTTCTGTCACATCTGATTTCATTCCACGCCTTATGTATCAATATGCATACAGTCAGAATGGAACCATGCATGGCTTCATCAATCACACGCTCTCATACTTTAATGTCAGTCATCTTAAGGCGGGAACACAGCCAGAAAACTCCCCATTTGCACAGGATGTTTTATTCTGCAGGTAAAGTAGTTCTAATGGCATTTTGCAAAGGTGAAGTAAAACTCTTCAGGTCTTTTGTCAAGAAAATATTTTCCAAGTGGGAACTATTAACATTTGTGCTTTTTAAAATGTGGTTTTAAGATTGCAGAGATTACAGCATTTAGAATGTTTTTGCTGTTCTCGATGATCTTAGAAGTTTTCTTTTGTTTCACTTTTTTTGTTTGTTTATTTTTACCTTAAAAGTCGAAATAAGCAATTTGAACACAGACTAAAATGGAAAATGTTTTCTGTTCTGAAAGACAAAACTTTAATTAAGAAAAATAGGATCAGAATTCAAATTTTAAAATGGTCTTTTCTCTTTACGATGTTTAGTGTTTATGTAATGAGATAGAATTTTGAATATTTGCTGTGCAACTTTAAAACCTACAGCCTTCATCCTCTGCTTGTCCCATATTTCATCTTCATCTTTTCAGCCAGGGAGATATGAATCTGAACTTCCTTTAAAACATGCACGAAAGTGTATCAACTGCATACTTAGCTACAATAACCAGGAAAAAAACAGAAAATCCAGGAAAAAAAACAGCAGAAAATCTAGAAAGCCCAGGAAAAGCAGAAAATCCCAGGGTGTAGATACCTGTAGGATCGCTCCAGTTGGCATGAGAAATTACTAACATGGATTCAGGGTTATGGATGTACTGTTGCTTTTTCATTAAAATGTATTCAATGGAAAGAGCCCAAGGCTGTACACGGAACTAATCACAGTAGTTAGGGGGTGTACCCCACAGCCTGCCTCCCCTTCCTTTTTGACTTGCTTGAAATCAGGCTTGAAATCTCTGCTCTGCATCAGCAAGAGAGACATTCTCTCATAATTTTTTCTTCCATTTTCTTTAGAAGGTAAGACTTTATTAATGTGTTTTCTACTAAACAAAGGTCCTTAATTTGCATACCTTATTTTGAAGTATAATGTGTTTGTATATGTCTTTTTTTCAGATATCTGCCATGCTTTTTGGATTTTGTGCTCCTGATAGTGACCATCTAAACCTAACATGTCTCTACATTCAGTTAAATCTCAATCTTTCCGAGTCTCCATTCTCAAACTAATACCTTGGGGATTCTGCTTCCAGTGTTCAGTATCACTCAGACTAGTTTTGGCTAAGGGGCTAAGATTGGTGAGGTGCTGGAAATCTGTCATTATATCCTCTCAGTATTAAACAGCACAGAAACAGATCCCGACCAAAGTAGAATGATGATACAAATCTTACAAGCAACAGTCTCTTACCTCTTCACATTAGATTGGCCTTGCAATAGCTTTCTATTGAATACTGGCAGAAATTATTGCTAGCTATTGTATATTTCATGTAGCATTTTCTGGCTAGAGCTCCATAATGTTTCCCTTCTTTCTTCCCATCTGTCTAAATAAATTCTCCTTGATAAATTTGGATTGGATGAGAAAATATATTTCTTCATTATTAATTACATTGATGCCTGTATTTCCACATAACTGCCATTCAGGGTTTCTTAAAAAAAAAGGTAAAATGTATTTACAGAGTATATATAGACATAATACAGTTAAGGTATCAAGGGATTTTTATATGGTTACCACTCAGTTATGCCTTTTCCTGTTTTCCTCTTTTCTGTGAATCTGTGACAGGGACATGTCACAGATGTCACACATGGCACATGTCCCTTTCAGCATGGCAGGAAAAGCTAGCTACTAAAGCTGGTTAGAATACACATTTATGTCCCACCAAAATCTTTGAGGAGGAAGTTGTCTTCATACTAAAGCTGTAAAAGATAAAAATTTTCAAATGAATCAAACATCTTGATTTAAAAACATTTTAAAAACAACAATTAAATTGATTTTATATGTGATGCAATGGCGTTGATTTTGTTGTATTAAAAATTATTAATTTAGAAGTAAGCAGCCACTTAAAAGAGGCAGTAACTCTGGAATTAGTCTTCTAATTTAAGTGCTATAAATTGCCTTTCAGAGCAGTCCATCTCTCTTCACTGATTATTTAAGGGTTTATGTTCTTAGCAGGTTCTTTAAGTAGCCAGGCACCTTCCTTTGTCTCTATGTAACAATCTCTATGCACATTTCTACATGTAGAGTATTCCTGTCTTCCACAAAGTCTTTTTTTCCACCCCTTATTCTGAATATTATAGGAAATAATTAGTTTTATTGAAATGGATATCCTTTAAACCAGATAGATGGAAGATTTTTAATCAAGCCTACACATAAAAACCCAGCTTACAGAAAATGTTCAGTATAAAAATATAATAATTTCCCTAAAAAGTCTTCAAGTTGGCACTGTTCAGTTTAGTCTGTGCATAGTTATGTCTCATTCCTGAGTAAGAAAAGTTTAACCATATCTAGGATTCCACATATTTTGAATAGGTGATATGTGTTTTACCTAGTCTTAATCCTTTAAAAATGATGCATCTCATGTCCTTCTGCAGGAACTGGAAGCTGAGTGTATGCAGAGGGAAATCTGAACCTCGAGTTCAGACACTTCAGATTACCTTTGGGATGTGCCTGCCTCCTTGCCTCAATTACAGGGGAGGCCTAGATAAAAACCAGAGTAGATACTTATTTTAAGCAGCTAGAGAGAAAAGCACTCAGAGAAAATAGTGCTGCATAGCACTCAGATTAGCACCGATTCCACAGAACCAAACCATAGGGAAAAGGTAATAATCCACCATAAATTTAATAGTGGTACCTGTCTGAGAATATCAAGTCTGTGCTACTGAAGAAAAAAAAATGTAAACAAGAAACATATTAAATATGTGACAATGTCTCTGAATGTGAAACATCCATGAGAGCATTTATTTTCTCGTATCAGGAAATGATTATGAGAAAATATCAGCAAGCATATTCACTGTTTCTGATTAACACTGCATTATTTAAATTCTACGAAAGTCACTGCTTTGACCAGAGTTATTGCTGTGATAAACATGGGGTATCTAGCTCATTTCCCAAGAGGCAGGCAACAACCCTGTCCCTCAAGCTGGGAAAAAAAAAAAAAAATCTGCTTTTCTCTTTCTGGCAAATATGTTGGGAACAAGCTGACCTCTCTTATTCTTAGATTTCTGTGACCTCTGGAGATAAATGTGGTTACAATAAGCCTGAATTTTACTGTTTACGGGCATTGCCAGAGATTAAGGTATCTTAAAAATAACTATAAAAAGCCAGAAACAGCTCTCCCACTGAACATCCAGAATGCATTCTTTAAATATTTTCAGTGGCATTTTCTACAATGCTGCGAACTCTTTGACACTGCCTCCAAATAAACATTGCTATATCACCAGTCTGGTGCGCAGCATTAGTTGTAATGATTTTTCTTTTAAGAGCAAAATGTAGCTGTGTAGCTGAAGGCAAATTAAAAAGAAACCTTGCTAAATCATGTGACATTTTTATTGGTTTAGTCCTTTTAATCTTTATAATCTCTTATGATAATGGAGTGCATGAAAGCATGCTGATCATATCGAAAAGAAAAAGGTAGTGGATCTGCAGTCACTAAAGGGACTTTTCCCTAACATAACTCTGTCTCCATATTCAGCAAAATTATAAAGTGACTTGAATGAATGTTTTTTCTTCATGTCCTGGCTTTCTTGCCATATGGACCCAGTGATCAGTCATGGATTCTCTTTTCTTTCTGCCCTCAATCCTCATATTCCCCCGTTTGGTTAAAAAGGGCTAAACAGCCTTTCTGAATCACAGCTTCATGGTGATTCAGTCATGTTTTCATCAATTTCTTGTAGAAGACGGACAAATTAAATAGTGTAGCTCACTTAGACCTGTTCATGATTCCACCTACTTACACATTTTTGCTTTTCTAATACTGTTTCTTTTTGCCTGACATGGTTCTTAAATATAATTACATATTTATATCTTAACTCTTTGACTGTAGATCATTTTTCTCTGACCAGTCCTCTTCACTGCCCTGATTTAACTTCCTCAACAATTTTCTGTTTTCAGTGTGCATTTTTGATTTCCCTTTCCTGCTCTGCTCTGTTCTTAAACCACATCAACTACTTCACATTCTTGTCTCCTTTCAGTGGGATTAGAGATGCTTGCTATGTATGCAGCACAATAGTCTTTGGAGCACCAGCTGTTTGCTCTTCTTAGCATGTCTGCTGAACTAAATATTTTAAGAACCAAGAATTGGAGGGTTGTCGAATTGAGAAGACAGGTGGGATTTTTTTTTAAGTACCTGTAGAATGTAATAGCTAGAAAAGACTTGTTGCACCATAAGGTCCTATTTGCTATGACATAGTTAAAAAAAAAAAAAAAAAAAGAAAGGTGGAGGCCCAGCTAAGTTATTGGTAGCTCTCATAGTATCACTCATCATCATAAATCACTTGCTGATGTTCTGTTGAAAGGTTCAGGCATCATAAGCAGTGTGATTTCCCACTGAGACAGGTGAAATTTCCATGGGGTCTAAAGTCCTGCAACACTTTCATAGTTTGTAAAGCTGAGTACATTAAAAGAAAATCCAGTTGATGATCCTTTCAGGTGAATCTAGACTGACTTTCAAGGTTAGGATTGATTTATCGTGCTAGACACAACCCTCAGCATGCTCAGTAGTTTTCCCTGACTTTGATGTTCGAGCAGATTGCATTCAGTAGAACTGGTTCTGACCCTGGCTGCAACCTTTGTATGCAGATATGAGCAGTGGAGTCTGCATTGTTCAGAGAGGTACTGGAGAAGAAATCCAGTATGCAGGCACAGAAAATATCAAATCTGAACCTGTGTAAGACAGGAGAGTGAGCTTGGCTGCTGTGTGCATACTACTGAACACAGCAAAATGGTCTCCATCACAGCCCAAGTAGTTCTTCCACTAAGTTAGAAGTGATTGAAAGTTGTTTTGTCCTCGTGGTCCTCTTCTCTCCACCATCATGAGGCTGTATCCTATGTATGGTTTGGAATTTCATCCACTGTTTCAGGCTGAATTTCCTGTGACTTTGGGGATTTTGTAAATGCATAATTCAAAGTGCAAGCCATGTGGACAGAACCTGGAGGTAATTTTGGTAAGAGCACCTGCAAACTGAAACTGACAGGTTTTATATATGAACCTCTTTCATTATCCCTGAACACAGCCTTTTCTGCTGTCTAATGAATCTTACTGTCAGGAAGAGTTTCATGGTATTCAAAACAGATTTTTCCTTTCTTAATTTCATCCCATTACTCCTAGTCAAACACTGTGAACAGCACTAAATTATCCTCTTCAGTCCTAAGGGCACAATTCATTTATGGTTATCATGTCCAACTGTGGCTGTTACTTAGCCAGAGTGGAGACATACATATGCTTTTCTTTATTCTCTTCTGGTGAATCAGTCTCCACACACCATTGATTGCCTTGCTAAATGCCTTCTTGTGTCTAAATGCCATTTGTGTTTTTTTTTTATTTTTTCTTTTTCTCTGAATTCCCCACAGCTGAGTGCAGTATTCCAGGTGTGGTTCTACATGAGATGCTCAGAGAAGGGCTAATACTGCTCCTACTGCCTTTTATTTATACATACACAAGTCATACTTTGCTGTTCCTGTCTTTCAAACTTGTATGAACTTGCTGGAGACTGTAAGCTCCAGACTCTTTTTACAGCATTTTCATTCAAACTTTATTCTTTCAAGATCCTTCAATTGTTTTATTTTAATTATCCATTTCCCCAGATTATTCCCATTGTTTTTCCTGTCTGCATTTCTTACTGCTCTGTATTTCCTGCCATTTGCAAACCTTTCCAATTGAGGAGCATCTGTGACTTTTATTAGCCTGCTGTTTACTTCTAAATGATTGATGATAATACTAAAAGCATCAGTCATTACAGCAAACGACTAACACTCTGTTTTATCCCATCTAAGGCTTAATATAGCAAGTGTGTTTCCCCTGGCTCCCTCTATCATTTATGGGGAGAGACAGAAACCTCCAGAGTGTGATTCAGACCTTAAGTGGTCTTAGTTACTCCCTAAATTAATCTCATTTTAGGTGGAATAAGGTTATGTCACTTGGATTAGAGATGCCTTCTACTATCTTTATACTTCAATTTCAATGCTTTATTCTGTGTATACTGAGATCAATCTAAATTTAACATAAATCCAAAAATTTCTGGAAAATTCCACCATTAAAAAGAGCATTCTTATTTTGATTAAAACTATGAGAAACTGAGTAAACTTGTTAAATTCATTAGAAATAGCCCCAGTCTAATTCTGGAGCTGTATTTAATAATATGGGATGAAATACAAAAATCTAGATTCTTTAGATTCAACTACTGGAGAGTCATGTTAATAAAAGCAATTAGTGCAGGAAGAGATTGCTAACTGAGCTGTCTTCTTTGGCAGATTTAAAGACTACAGAGAACCACCTTGGTCCCAAAACCCCTATGAGTTTTCTAAACAATACTGGGCGGTCTTATCTGCTCGCTTGGCTTTTGTTATTCTATTTCAGGTAAGTCTTTTGAGCTATTGCAATTTCAGCCACACAAATGTCATGGTAAATGAACTGAAATGAATGCATCAGAGTAAATCATGTCCAGCTGAACTTTTCGGTTTGCAAACACCTAACTTGGTGAATTTGTACTTAGTCTACTGGGCTGCAGTGTCCACAGGCTGCAACACAAATTTGCATTCTACAGCACTGTCCACACTTCCAAAACACAGATGTTGTTTTTCTTTCATGAAATGGAAGATCCAGAGCCTGCCTTAACTCCTGGTACTAGCACTGATCCCCAAAATATCCCATCCTCTTGAACATTTCAGTTAAGTGGACTCTGTGAGCATTTTTACCCTCAGAGGTGTCACCTGTAAGAGACATTACTGTTATGTAGGCTTGTGAAACACTGCCCTTTGCCTAAAGCAAGAAATAAAGAGTGACAAGTAATAAATACCACCGTATCTTTCACTGTGTATTTTCTACAACCTTATCCCTCTGAATGAAGAATTCATTGGTAAGGGCTTTGCTCTTATGGCATCTTCTGAACAAGAGGAACCTTCTGAGCTCCTCCATGATCTTGCTTACCTCCACCATCAAAATGGGGCCACTACTAATATCAAAATATGCTTGTCTTTTCTCATCCATTCCTGAATATTCCTGAGTACATTTTAGAATCCTGCCTAGTTTATATTGCCCTCTTCCACTTCTTCCTTCTGTCTTCAGTCACTTTCAACTAATATCTTCATTTTTTTTTTTGAAGACAACTGAATATGTTGGTCTTGAAAGGGCATTTTGATTATTCTACCAGAATATATTCCCTGGTTAATGAGCTCTGTTGTTGCAGGCAGGGATGGAGGATTTGTACTAGTAGCCTTGAAAGGAAGAGTTCTCACACATTTTGAACTAATACAGAACACAGCGATTTTCAGAATAACCTCTTCATAATACAATCACAGATGCATAATTTACCTATAGCTTTCATAAATATGCAAAACTCTGCCCATTATTCTTCCCGCTTCCTGCCCATCACCTGTAGTGGCCATGACATTTGAAGTTCAGTATCCTGACTTCTGACTTGCACCCTGCAATAGTGTTCACAAATCCTACGGCCAGCAGACAGAAGCATGTTTAATGCAGTCACCATGCTGAGGGAGAGTTAAATGCAAGCATAAGTGGCTTCCTGAAATAAGGCCGCACTCAGCTGCTTAATACTAGGCATCTTCAGCAAAATATATTTGACACATGCCTTCCCGTTCAATAGCAAAGGTTTGGTTTTGTTTTAGTCTATTTTGGGTTCTTCCATTCTTGTTCCCTTCTCTTGTTCTGTTTGCAGAATTTGGTGATGTTCCTCAGTGTTCTGGTTGACTGGATGATTCCTGACATCCCCAAGGATATCAGTGAACAAATGAAAAAAGAGAAAAGTGTGCTTGTTGACTTTTTCCTGAAGGAAGAGCATGAAAAGCTGAAGCTGATTGAAAGCTTTATCACACGTGACAAGAACGGACCCCAAAGTGGGACCAAAGGCCAAAGGATCCGAGCTGCCAGTTTCTGCCAGTTTAGTCAAAGTCAGAAAGGCAGCGTTGCCTCCTTTAGCTCACAGCACACAGAAGTGTGATTTCTTAGAGAAAGATGGTTAACTATACTTATGTCCTCAATAACTATTAACTGAGTGATGTGATTCTGAAACTGGAGCAAGGACAGTCAAGGAACAGACTGTGAAAAAAGAGAGATGATCTTTTGCTTCCGTAGAAACTCGGTATGCAAGTTTCTCCAAACTATTTAATGTTCTGTCCGGGATGCATCCTCTCAGAATTTGTCACTGCAAGCTAATGTGTGGCAGTGACTGGTGCTTGTAGCGATGCGTTTGAACTGGATAGGCACATAGATATTCTCTTCACTCTTGCAGTCTAAGTGGTAGGTCCAGCCAAGGTTCATATTCCTGCAGATACCCTGTAGGACATAAGAGAAGCAAAATTAGTGCCCCAACATCCATCTTTTTTTCAGATCTGAATGAAATCAACAAAGCATGCTGGAAGCACGATCTCATGGCTTATAGTTACAGTCTTATATTTTATAAGCATGTTAGATTTCAAGAAGTATATGCCTTTCTCATGCATAGTCCTATTTGGTGCTCTTGCTATAGCGAGGGCAGGGCTGTTAAGGCGCAGAACTGTGAGCACAGGACAAATAATTGAAACTCACGGAGCACTTTCATCTATGAATATATTGTCTTTTGTTTGGCCAGGAGGCTGAGTGTATGTGCTAATGAGCAGAGAGGCCACAAAATATACATTAGAATGAAATAAAGACAACAGAGCTAGCAAAGCTTACTATTATTCATTGTCCTGAAAAACAGAAAAAAAATGTGTATTTGATTTTACTCTCACTTAGACTGGGAATTCTGACAGTGTCAAGAATAATCACTCCACTAAACCAATATTAGTGAGAAACTGATAAGTGATAATGGAATCAAGTGCTGTAAATCATGTGACAACACCTTCATATACATTGCCTGTAAAATAATGAAAGTGCTGTTTGGCATTTACGGTTAAATATTTTGCAGAACTATATTTCATCAGAAGAAATTCACTCCTTGCACTTTTATCTGTATGTATCTAATGAATAATTTTATTCAGTTAGCAGTGCAATAAAACTTTCTTTAAAAATCTGTTGCATTTACTGGAGATTCTGACTCTAATTCAATTTGCAACTCAGAGTTCAAGTACATAATGTCTTTTGATTTTATTAGTTCTTAATGCTTTAAAAGCCATCAAAACAGTACTTTAGTTGCAGGTGTTTTACTTTATATGACTTTTCTTCAAGATCATTATTATTTTATATAATATGGTAATTTAAAGAGAAGTGTGAATGTAATTTGTCTTTTTTTATTTGATCTTAAATTAAGGAAAATTTTGATGGAAGAACCGTTTCAGGATGGGTTGAAGTGAATAATTTCATTTTAGATGCTCTTTTCTATTTTTTTCTTCATTTAGGTTTATTTATTCCTTGTATATAACAGATCAAATTTAAAATGACAAATTTGCTTTATTGAAAATTCCGAATGTTTACCTTTGCTGAAATGCATGTCTGACTTCTCCAAATGTTTCCTTTTTTTCCCCATGAAAACTTACGATGTGCTGTATTTTACATCAATTCAGAGACAATTCCGATCTCTCTCTGAAAATGCATTTTTTGATGAATAACAATTTGCTGGAGAGATTGACCAACTATCCATTCAATTTTGTACACTCGAGACTACAAATATATTTTTAAGCATGCGAAAATACAAATTATTGTAATGTTTTTCCTTTGCCGATATGCAGTTTGAAACGCTTCTGACATAGCTAACAACAAGAGCTAACAAACCAGCAACAAGCTAACAACAGAGAGTTTTGATTATAAACTATTTTCTATGTGTGTAGTTGTCACTTTTAATTGGTGGGAGTTTTGCTGGGAGTTTGGCAGGAACATTTTTTTCAAGGTGTTCTTCTTAAATACAGTTTAAGCCTTTTTTGTAGTATAAATCACCAGACCTAAACTTTGCCTTCCCCACTCAAGGATTACCTTTTGAAGCAAGTCAGTTTATCTCTTCTGAAATGAATTGCTTCATTTTCAAAAGAACAGCAATCCATGTCATGGGTTCCAAAGCCTGTAAGGCAGTTGATATTGATGAAAACTGTTCCCTCATTTACACTAGAAGGTGTTCTGCTGTGGGATTTGTGAGTTTTGAGCTGTCTTTGTGATTTACTTCTATATTTGTTTGAAATACAATTACTTTTCTTCATAGTAAAATTACTCTCATAAGGAGAAGTGTTGTTGATCCAAAAAGCAGAAAGATCAAACCTACCAGCCTTTGATTATCACAAGACTTACTTACATTCTTTTACCAGATATGTGGGAATTCATACAGAAATAGGTTTAGGAAGAGCTTTACAGGTTGTGCAGCAGCACCCTCTGTTTCATTTAATTGTTTGATTAAGCATGTGACAATGATCTGTACCTCTCAGGCATTTTACAAATAGTGACTGGATTAGTGAGCTCCTAGACTGTGGCTAGAGCTGTGTGAGAAACTATAAGCAAGAGAACATCCACATACTACAATAAAGAGTGTCTACTGATTTTAAAAACTTGCCTTAAAAAGTTTTTTTGTTGTTGTTTTCTGAGATTAAAATTTGAATAATGATTTTTATTATGACCTCACTTTTCACACAACTTACTGAAATATATTCTTTTGAGGCTGCAACTTGGAACCCAAAATTTGCTAAAGACACCAAGTTGGAACTCACACTAGTCATTTGGTATGAGTTAGTCTAAGCACAAATATAGGCTGATGCTTTCAAGGGACCTCTGGTAAATGTAGAGTCTTAAATTTCAGGGACCTATTATACCATTTGATAGATGACCAGTTTGAGAGGGACAAAGGATAGTATGCTCTTGAAACCAAGTTTGATTGGAACATCAGTGTAGCACCCAGAATGACAGACCACTTTTTACTAGGGCTTGCTGTTCAAAATATGGAGTAGAGTTTCATGAGGTGCCTGCTGCCCTATTGCACTGCCCTGACTCTACTTATATTACAAGCTAACAAGGGGACAGGGAAGTGTTGTAAAGAGCCATGGTGACAAGGGGCTAATGTGCAAGTAAGTCCATCACAGAAAATACAAGACCTCCTTAGCATGTGGATCCCATATGCGTTCTAAGTCCTATGTAGTCCTGCACTTATGAGCTAGTGTCACTGTTTTCGGGTTAAGCTCTTCCTCATACTGCTAGGATGACAGCCATTTTTGTAACTGAAATGTTTGCCATGTGCTAAAATGATAATGCATTTCTAGACTTCCTAGCAATAGGAATGAAAGAAGCAGGCAGAAGTATACCGATGCTCTGAAAGTTCTCCTGAGATTTGTGTAATTCACCCAAACAAGGCTGGGAAAGAGGCTCAGCAGAAATCATAGCTGGCATCCTAATTGGATCTACCATGATATTGCAGACAGCTCAGTTATCTTTATCTGTGATATGGTCTCTATTTTTCCTCTTAAACTTGAGAGTTTCATTCATTGAGAATTGCACAGTTTTGGTGCTTAACTTAGGTACAGTCCCTGAGGCCTGTATACACTGTTCTATTTCTATGGTAATCTCTGGCTTCTCCAGACACTGCTTGCTATCAGCTCCTGTAATTGTAGATCACTGATTAGGCCTTCATTCATTTGCAGTTTCTAACTTATCTCTTTCTCACAAAGTGAGACATTATCTGATCCCTTTTTATCAGCAAATACTTGTAAGTCTACCCACAGTGTCCTCTTACTGTAACTCCTGCCTCAGAAGCAGAGAATGACTGTTTCAAGAGATGCACAAGGAAAACTCTCTCTAGGGAAGAAGAAAGCAGAGATGCAAGTAGAAACACAAAGCAGTAATAAAATCTGTGAGATACTGTGATTTTGCTGCTTTAGGAATTAAAAAGAGCTAAAATCTCTTCAAAAGAGAGGAAAAAAAGAAACAGAAAAGAAATGAATCAAAAGTTAAGATGTTATGATAATGATATCAGAGTTTTACACCACATAGTGTCTAGGTGAAATACAGTTTTGCTCAGATGTTCCTGAACATTTAGTTCAGAATTGCATAGCCCTTCTAAATCATCTGACTCTTAATTTTAATAGAGGTAAATAAAACCTCTATTAAAACAAAAGAAAAACACAGCTTCCTTTCTGAGTGAGGATCACTCTGAGCTAAGATCGTACAGAGTACTACAGTCAAAAAAACCCGAATCTACAATTTAAGCTTAATGCTTAGTGGTATCAGTAGGAATGTACATAATTGCTTCTCTAACCAGAACAGTGAGAACAGGAAGCAACAAAACAGAGGAATGAACTGGGGCTTATGTATAACCTTAACAAAGACATAACTGGAATTGACCTTGTAATCACTAGGCAGTGTAGTGGGGTGCGTGGAACCCCGTCTACCTGTGGCCAGCAGAAGCTTATGGCTGTCTAAAAGAGGATGTTACTCCTTTTACCACTTCTTTTTTGGACTATTGCTACAGGATAGTTTAAAGCAACCTTCGGAGATTTTTTCAGGAAAATATATAGAGATCGAAGAGGCTTTCACACCTAGTCCCTGAATCATTGTAGGCATTTAGTCACCGTTTGGTTAGAAAAGCTACTGGGTCACCCTTTCACAGGGGTGTTCTGTGTTTTTAAAGAGGGGTTTCAAGTGAAATACACAGCAGGAATGTTAGCCCTTTCTGTCATGCATTCTTTATAGAGACTTTTTTAATTATCACCACTAACAGAGGCACAGATGCCTTTCTGTCACAGGTATTACTAGCTTTTCAGCTTTCAGAATTCTTGGTAAGTAGAAAATGCTACTATCTAGATCTCTTAAGCAGTTTGACCTAGCATGGCACTCAGAAATAACAAAATACAGTCAAGGAAGAATGACTAGCCCATGTGGGAACGTGCCTGTTAAGTTATTGCTTGGAAATATCCAAATCAACATGAACAATATTTACCACTGTTAGCAATAAATTCTTCTGATGATAATGTTATAACATGTATTGCTTTTATGCAGTCTCACCCTCAATCAGATACAGATGGTCTTCTTACTCCTGATCTGGTCCAAAAGTTTTTCTTTTGTGAAGAGAATACAAACCAGTTTTGTTCGTGACCTATTCCTGTAAGTAGCTTCATCTATACCATTTTAAACATTTAATCTGAAAGGTTTTCACATATGCCGGTAGAAAGGCAAAGACAGAGAAAAGTGGAATGTCTGATGTGTGAACCTTGACCACCTGTATTGCATTTAGAGGTATGGTATATTCTTGAACTCTCAATTCTTATCAAGTAATGGACATCGATACATTGTTCATGTGAAAAGCGCTTAGATGATGGAAATGGAGGTATATTCTTAGCAAAATAAAGTGTGTGCCTTTTGTACTAATGGAGGTTTTGCTTTAGTTATTTCTGAACATGTTTCAACCATTCCTAAATCCCTTGGTACTACTAGAGTTCTGAATATTCCCTATGATTCCCATCCTTAAATGACTATCTTCAAAAATATTAAGCAATTAATTATTAAATGTTTAGTACATTATTAATGACTGCACTAATTAAAAGTCAGCTTTGCTGCTTTTCTCACATTACCAATGGAATTGTTAAAATTAATCAGATTCTTTAACTACTCCTGAGACAACCTGATAATCCACTTTATTCATATTTAATTATCTAACGATAACTTTTTATTTATGAGTTTTTTGATGTGCATGTCAGCCCAGTCCTGCAACTTTACTTGCTCTTTAAACAGTGGCTCTATTACTCACATACACTGCATTTTTAAGCTCTTTTCACTCATATATTAGTTCTAGATATACAGTTTTAAAGAGCAAAGAAATTCATATGCTGGAGTTGTATTATGTCTGTATGTGGCCACAGAGAGAAGATCCCCTAGTTTGCTACAATTCATACAAGGTGTGTTTTGGTGTTTTGTTTTGGTTTGTTTTGGTTTGTTTTTTTTTGACTTCAGTACACTTTTGAGCAAGGACTAAACTGTTAGGTGTTACTAAGTCTACAACTCTGAGTACAGATTTTAACCAAGGGTTGGTGAAAAAAAAAATTGAAAGAAGTGCACAAATGTGCACCCAAGTCAAACTCTTCTACTGCTCTGGTCTTCAGTCAGTTCTATTGCAGTAATGCTACAAAAATGTAGAGAGTCAGCAGACTGGGATTTGACCATTTTTTTTTTTTTTTTTTTTTTTTCTTAAAGTGTTTCAGTCCACTTTGTATAAATGGCTATTCTTCCCTTGACTGAACTACTAATTCTAGAGTCGGATGAGTCATCAGAAAGATATTGATACTTTACAGGTTTTAACAACTTAACTTGAAATTCATACAAAGGGAAACAAGATGCTCACTTACTAAAACGAAATCACAAGAGGATATCACAGCCTTCTCTTTGTCTGACAGAGGTAAAATCTGTTTCTTCTAAATTTTATACACAAAGGGCAACAGAAATTTAAGGCAAAAAATATGGAGATTTAGTTACACAGATACAGAAGGAATTGTAGCATTTTTTACCCAGGGCTTCATCAGAAAGACAGATTTATCTTGTCATGCTCATTATTTAACAGTATTTCTTTTTCAAAAGTGCTTCCAGTAAGCTTCCCTAGTTTCCAAAGAATGGAAAGACAAAAGTGGCAATGAAGTTATTTTGAATCTTAGATGTGTAATGTAAAGTATTTTAGATTTTCTAATCGGTTTTGAATTTTTTTTTTTAAGTTATATATGACTAGTAGAATTATAGGAATTTTGTCTCCCTGCTTTTATTTCATAATATTATCTATGTTACCAATTCTGTAGCAATTTATATTTTCAATGTGCAATTCAAACATGAGCTAGCTAACCTCACACCTCCAAAAATCATGCTTATTTTCCCAAAATTGGGAAAATAATTCTATTCTACTACATCTACTCTACATATTTTCATAAGAATTTGGAAACAATGAGGTTCAGTCAGAATGTCAACCTCAAAGAGTGTTCATAATGCCAGGGGTTTGATAAAATTCTGAAAAGAGGAGATTTAGTTTACAAAATTTTCACTTCACAATGCGACTAAGAAAAATTAACACTAAAGACTGGATTAAGAAGCATATAAAATCCAAAAATTAATATAGATATCCTTTCTAGAATTTATTTAATTCACATGCCATGTAGAACTGGTTCCAGTAGATGGAGCAAGAAATCAGAAGGAAAATTATGCCATATAATATGAGTTCTCTGAGGAGGTGGACATTTTCATGAGTTTGAATATAAAATGCACATTCCTAAAGCACACCTCAAACTATCAGCATAGAAAGTGCTTCAAAAACTTTGAATTTATGGGTATGAATTCAAGTTCAATCAGAAATAGTTTTCTGGTGTTTTTCCTTGGAATTGTTTTAGTAGATGAAGAAAACTAAGCATGTGAGGTTTTCTCCAAGGCCAAGAAAATAGATTAATTATAAATGGCTTATTATTCTCTTGGTTTTAATGGGGTTTAGGCCAGCTTAATCCTTCACCAAAACTACTGCTGAAAAAAAGTGTTAAATGATACAAGCTTTACATGACCCATATGTTCTTAATTCTTTTTCACTGCATCTTTCTTCTGAATCTAATTTTATGCATTAGTTAGAGACCTTGTTACATTGTTTACAAGCTAGTCATACCAACATCACATGCTAATAGGAAACGTGGCCAGAATAAGCCTGTGGAGTTGCAAATCCTACAAGACACCACAGCACCTTGGGAAACAAAATAACACAAGCTTTATACTTTGGATAATGTATTTATGTTTTTGTTGTTGTTTTGTTTGCTTGATTGTTTGTTGTTTTTTCTCCAGGAAGCTAACATCATCTGGGAAAAATGGAAATAATGTGTTGATGAAAATGAATGGGGAAAAAAAAAATCTGAACGAACACCCAAATTTCTAGCAAGGTCTGTTTATCACAGAAGCCCCAGGCACACAGCCAGCAACATCCACGAGGCCTGTGTCTTCTCATCAGCTCAGGAAGTTTGTGACACTGAGCTAAGCTTAAGGAAAAGGGAACATCTGCGAGTGCAACTCCTTTTCCCCTTCTAGCAGTGAGGAGGAGAGGCTCCTTCCTCTTCCAAGGTCAGGGCATTATAGCTCCTCTTCTTCTTGCTTCTTCATTAACTCCTAAAATTAAGACTTGGTCCTGTGTGATTATCCCAAAGGTCTACCAGGTCAGCCCTATTACCAACTACTTTCTAAGTGATTTCTACATAAATCTTTTGACAACCTTAGCTAGTTTCGCTTCACCTTCCAGTCTCAAGTCTTGAGTTTCCCTTCCATTTCCTGAGTTCCTCTTCATTTATTTGCTAGAAATTTGCTGAGCAATTTCTCTCAGAAGCTACAAAAATATTTTGGTTAATTTCCTTTAAAGATAATTTTGAGAAGGCCAAGAGAAAAATACAAAGATACTAATTTCCTTTAAAACTGTCTAGATGTAGAAGTGTAAAAGTGGTGCTGGTTCTTCACTGCAAGGCTGCCTCAAGGTCTGGGTAAACCAGTCAATCTATACAAAGTGTGTAAGCAGCTTAAGTATGGCTTCTGTGCTACCTAGCTATGATTTTAAGGTATTCATCTGTAATTTGTTACTGTATGAGTATTAAATGTAATTGTAATTGTGTGTAATCACAGGAGAAAGACTTTTGTCAGCTCTAGTGCGTAGAGTTCTGTGTCTTCTGCAATGGTGCTTCCTGCTGCAGGCACACCTAGTAGATTTGCATTGGTTCTGTTTTTCTCTCTGATAGAAAAAAGTGTGGGGGGAACTTCTCTACCAATTTCTTCTCTGTCATGAGGTTCAAAAGACCTTTGAAAGAAGGCATAAGAATCTCTCTTCCTCTTTTGAAATGACTCTATACTCAGGGGTGCCTCCAGCCTGTGTTCCACTCACAAAGGTGGGTGTCCAACACATCATCCATGAACACAAAGTAGATCTGAGAGATCTGCTTTTCCTTCCTACTGTTTTGCAGAAGCACACACCTAAAAGGGAATCCAAAAAATGCAGAAAGTTGATACATAAAGTAATCACATATCTTTCTTCCCATCTCTTTCCTTCAGTAGGAGACATCTGAGTGAAAAAGAGTCACAGTATTGATTAGGAAGGGAGGCAGGAGATGACAGAACTGTGCTCACATAGGTTGCCTTCAGCAATTTGCAGCTCTTGAGGCATTTACTGAAAGGAAAAACCTTTTCAGTACCTCAGCCAGGACAGGAAACGCAGAACAGTGACCATTTAATTTATGTGAAGAAAAGACAGATAGATATCTGACAATTGAACATTGATTTGTCTATATCTGTTGAAGTGTAAGACTGTATGTCATCATGCACATTTTGCATTCCAGTTTGTTGATTAGTCATTTGGGCACCATTATCTTGTGATTATATATAACCTGCCAACAAAACATTAGTGGCACAGCTTGAAGAAGCATAAAGGGAAAGCTACAGAATGAAGATTCTGCTCAGAATAAATCTGCAAATAAGTCTTAATTAATATTAACTTGAAACAGGAAAAAATATGGATAGTTTGTCATAGGAAAGGGTAGGATTTGTTAAATAAATAATTCCCTATGAATTAGTCACCAGGTTTAATTAAGATATACCAAGGGAAAAAGGACTCAGAAGAGCAAGTTTAAAGGAATTTCCAGCTAAAATATAAGATAAAACCAGTATTTGAGAAATTCAAAATAAACAGCATGTGTGGATGTTTTTCTTGGGATGAGCCAAGGGAAATATTTTCCTTTGGCTTGGCCAGACAAAATGTAACAGATGAGACCAGTCTGGTTGCACTTTTGAATGAATTACAGTTAGTAGCTAAAAGGAGACAGAGTCAATGCTGATGTCTGAATGTCAAATAAGGAGTAATACCTTGAAAACCTTACATTTGGGGCTTGCCTTATCTTACAATTACATTCTTTCTTCTTGCTAAGGCAACTCCTTTGATTCAAAGGGTTCACAACCAATTTCCCTTACTTGGGAGAGGAAGAGACTCTTTGATTCTACACATTGATTTTAGACTCTATAACTCTCCTAACAAAGCTGTGTTCACTGGAGAATTTTTCTCTTTGCTTTAGAGATGCAATCATCATCTTTCATCTGATCCTGAGAAAATCTATCAGTCACAGTCTTACTCCTCAGAACTTTTTTTCTTTCAAAAATGTCTTTTAACTCAAAAACTTTTTTCAAAAACTCTTTTTAACTTCATAAAGTTAAATTTCCTCAAAATTTTAGCTCTGCTGGAGAAAAAGTATGTAGAATAAATACTTCATTTTAAGAAAATTTCTCTTAATGGGAATACTGAAATGTATTGATGATAATCACATGACCATTGCATAAACCTTTAACTACATCAATTTGCATATTATAAGAAAAAAAGTCATTCTGTACTTAAAAATGAGTGGAAACAGACTTTCTGTTGGTTATTGAAATCAAGAATCTAGCTATGACAGTCTGTATTTTAACAATCTGTATCTACAGATAGAAGGAGCTGGTTCTTAAGACTGAAGCCTAAATAATAAATTAAAATTCCTAGAAATGTAGGAACACAAATGTCCCTTGAGTCCAGTGCTGGACTGTGACAAAAACAAAGTTACCTTGTACTAACAATATGAAGAAAGCACAAAAGGACACACAAAGTGTTTACTCTTCTTTCTAAATGCACATTTCTGATGTTGGTGCATCAAACAGTTGGAGAATATTTGCTTCATCCACAGAAATAGAAATGAACATTCCAAATAGGCCTGACAGTGGAGTTATGTAGGGATAGCACCGTTCCAAGTCTCTTGCCTAGGAAAGCTTAACTTATACATACAAGGATGAAGGCCAGTATTTGATTTTTAATGTTGGCTTCCTGTAAGCTTAGCAGTGTTGTCCTGTCTTAGGCTCGGTACCCAAAGATTTTGAGATGTTGTTATTTCTCCTTTCTCCCTGCCTCTGTTAACATATTCCTATAATGCTTTGCTTTATTTCTCAAGCTACCTTTTGTATACAGATATTCTAAGTATTCATTAATGTTCCTTGGTATTCTTGACAGAGCGTACTGTATAGGTCATCTCTTAAGCCTAGGGCATTTGAAAGAAGGTTACTGTTATAAATGATTTTATGAAAATTTAAACCAAACAAGTATCTTGTTCTTTATCCCAGATCCTTTTAGTTGGATTTATTTTTTTCCCTCCATTTCTCTCTTACCTTCAAAATAAATACAAATTATAGGAGATAATTGTAAAATGTTAAATTGTCTCCTTTTCTACCTTTCAGTTTCCCTGATAGAAATCTTATGAATTTGTCAAATAATGATTCCCAAATATTGCTGAGCATTACATTGAAAGAGTGTAAGACTACTTGGCCCTTCAGCTGGCTTAGGATCTGCTTTCAAAGTCTGCATAACTTGCTGCAAAATTCTCAACCATTCTTCATGTGCCACAGGTGGTATCACTCAAATGAATCTACACTCATCTCCATGTGCCAAAAGCTTAGGGCCTTTAATCATAGCTAAATGCATGACAAATGCATTACATTGCATCATAACTAGCCATGGACAAATGCCTGATTGTGGCATGTGTAAAAGGAGTGGACAGGTTATTTTCTGTATATCGCTGTCATTATATGCTTTTAAAACTTTTAATGCTCCATTTGCATTTTCTATCCCTGTCCTCATTTATGAATGTTCCTTCTAGAATTTTATATAAATAGATAATAGAAACATACTAAACTTTGATACGGATGATACTCTTTTCTGCACCTGCAAAATGTTTTGAGAGCATTATTGACAACCATATGTGATCCTATTGAAACTAAATACTAGAAGACTGCGTTTCTGGCTGCTGGAAGAGGTCAGGTAGCTCACCTTACTGCTATTCCTTTTCCAAAGAGTCCCTATTTTGGCCACATGTCCATGCCATAGAATTATGGTAGAGCTAAATCTCCAGCTATGAGTGGATCAGTTCCATCATACTACTGTTGGTGCTGTTTGCATCTTTTCATCTTTAAAATACTGCCATCTGTTGTTTTCAGACAGTTCAGTCTTCTATTCATGTAAATTTTTCTTCCAGACCATATGGAAAAAATATCTATTTTCAATTAACTGTAATATTTTCTTAAAATACACAAGAGCATTGTATAAGAAGAAGCATCACTTACTCATAAATATTAGTGAAATGGATGATCATTTCTTACAAGTTATATTTTCAAGAATTTAACCATGTGTTCATGCAATGCATTCATAGACAACAAAAGTTGGCCAGTTGTGTAATATTAAAACACGTTTTAAACATTTGAATGCTGTTATTGATACATAGGTTTCATTGGTACTAACATCCTAAACCAGTCATTTCAAAGTGATTTTTTTCCAGCTAGGCCATTTTCAACTTTTCTTTTTTCTTTTTTTCTTTTGTGATCTTAAAATCTGCATGTCTTGCTACAGCTTACAGATGACATGACTTCTTTTAGAAAATTCGAATTCCAGTTCTAACACGCATAATTAAGCCTTAAGATGCTATATTAAATTTGTATGAATACATACATTATGAATATGTTAAAATGTTCTGTCTTGAAAAAAAAAACAAAACCAGCCAGTAGTGGTATTTTATCTATGAACAGTTTTCAGTGAGATCAGTTCCTCCTTCTCCTTTCTGAATCTTTATTCACAAAAAAAAAAAAATTCAGTGCTAAAAGTCAAGTAGATACCATGCTTCAGCAGAAATGTATTTCTTTGGAACTACAGACTAAAAAAAGAAAAAAGAAAAAAGTGTTATCCTAGCAATGGGCTATGCATTTCAGGCCTCAGTTCAAAGGATCAAAGGACATTTAGAATTGAGAAGTTAAATTCCCATTCAAAGCTGTTCCCCTTTGATACAGTATCAAGGCCTGTTCTTCCATCCTTCAAACAACTGCAAGATTTTCTCCTCCTATGTCACAGCCTTGCCCTCCTAGCCACCCACAACCACCATCCTACCACAGATGTATGCAGATTATGAGCTGTATAAAGAAGTGGCCTAAGTTGAAACTAAGGAGATAAATAGGTAGCAGGTGACTAGAATATGTAACAGTCACAAGTAAAATAAACACAGAACTAAACTGATACAGAAATGTACAAAAATGGGGATCGGATGCATCAGGACTAGAAAAACACCCAGACAGAATACGCCTTTGGTTGTCCACTTGCGTATAAGAAAAACACCTTTAGTTCTTAGTTAACTAAGATGCTTCATAGCAGTTGGAAGGAAAGCTACTTCTACAAAGTTTGAGGCAAATTATTAGAAAGACCGAATGTGGGATGATACAGAACCAGATGGATCTTTCAAGTTGTTCTTAAGTTTCCCGCCTATCAGAAAGCATTGCAGGCAAACAGCAGGAAGAAAGAGAAAAGAAAGTGCAGTACAAGAATTCTGGGAAGAGCTGTAGACTATCCCCAATATTGCTGACATGGAGGAATTCACATTTCCTTTTTCCTCTACCTGCTCTTCCTATGTAGCTTTGAACATTCTAAGGACAAAGACCACTTCTGCTCACTGTGGTGACTGGGTAGAGTCCTATATAAACAGCTGATAGTAAGCCTGGAAAATCAGAATATATATGCTTAGTTTATTGCCAGTTTCTATTCTGTAATAAAATATGTTAAATTCTTTAGCCAAGATAAAAATCTAACTGCAAATTAAGGGTGTGGATATAAATATTATATTTAGTTAATTAGAAAATTAGGAAGTCCTAATTGAATACTGATTCCTTTGTGATAGTTCATTACATACACCTTTTCAGATCTATTTTTTGTCAGTTACTTGTAGTGCTTCATCCTGTTTTCATCTACTTGGGAGTGGTTAACTGTATATCCACTTCTATGAAGGAGATTTGATGAGTGCTCTATGAAAGGTGCTTCCTTAGATATAGGGCATACCTTTATTATTATTTATGTTAAGAATGATCAAACTGACACTCCTGCATGATAGATAACTAGAATGATCTTATATTTGGGATTTTCCAACATGCTTATTCTTCTGTGCCCTTCTATAAAGCTTTTCTCTACTAAACATTGTACTTTCTTTATACATTTTTCAACTATTACGAACTCCTGCAGCCTACTCCAAAACTACTTTCACCTTAAGTCTTTAATATGTACATTTTAGTGGCAGGGAAGGGGAAATTTCTGAGTGAGTGGAATTCACATATCCATTCTTTAGGATGTTTTTCATTTTTTCCCTACCAGCAGTGATCTTGGCCAAAGAGCACATTCTGATCACAACTGTAACAGAGTCCCTACGATGAGTTTATAGCCAAGAAGCAAGGGGAAATAACAACAAAAAAGGGGGTTTGCATAGGAAACTGTAGGTAAATTCACACAGGACTCTGCTGGTGCTAGATATCTAAGCCAAATCCAAATGAAATCATTTAGTGGAAGCAAGAGACCATGTAAACATAGTGCTCTAGTATAATGTTTATTAATGAACAGTGATGCCAATTAGAGAGCTCATTAGAGAGTAAGAGGCAGGGGCACTCACTATCTTAGGGGAAAAGTCCTCTCGTATTGCTCTATGTTATGCATTAGCAGCACAAAAAAATTGCTTATTATACTAAGAATATTTTCCATAACTACAGAGTTTAGAAGGAAATTAAGATATAGCAGGATCAGTCTATTACCTGTCCCCACTCTTTTTCTTACATTCAGACGTATGAAATATAGGATACTGTGGAAGGAGTGTTTTCTGATTTTTGTAGGGTTTTCTCCAGGAAAACATTTGTCCCCAAAATAATTGCATAGCATCTCCGAAATAATTGTAACCCCTCTCCCCTCAAATTAGATACTGTCCTAAACTGGTACCTCTAATGACAGACAAATTCTCTCAATGTCCCTAATATGCCAGAGAATATTCCACCTAGTACCTTTACGCCTCATTCTACTTCTTGAAGGTACTACTGCTGTTCTTAATATCAATGTAATCATTGACACTGATATCACAGTTGCTTCTAAAGCATGAGTATATGGCTTGAGGTTTACAGGTAGGAAAGCTGCAAACATACTACTCATCCAAACTTCAACTCAGGAAGGCCTTGGAAAAGAGATTAAACAAGCTTTGAAGTGGGTCCATCACTAAGCAGGACTGGCATCAGGCAACATTTCTGATTTTGAAAATAGCTGCCTGGAGCCCTGGAAACATAATAAGATCTATGTTACCCTCTGTCCTTCAGCAATTTATTTTATTTACTGTTTGCCAACCTGTTGGTACAGATAATTCATATGCATACGTGCAGGACTGCTAAATGAGCTGTATTCCCCCTAGGTCTCATTTCTGTCTAACATATGAATTATGAATTTCCCCTTTGTCCTTCCATTCACACCTCTTCTGTTTTCCTTTGTGCCTTTTCACGACACAGCTGTCACCATTTTTTTTCCTACCTTGGTACATCCCTCTTAACATTGTTTTCCAGTGTTTACCTGACATAAATAAATAAAGCATCTTTTCAAAACAGACCTTTCTGTAGAGCTTCTGTTTTGCCAAGACGATTATGGCTGAGACATTGGCACTGGGAGCACAAGTTTGCACTTCAGCTGTTTCAGAAGTGAGAAGAGTCACTTGTGACCCTGCGTGTGCAGGGGGGTTGGACTAGATGACCCCTAGAGGTCCCTTCCAACCTCAAGCATTCTATGATTCTATGGTTCTATGCCTCAATTCAGTTGCTCACATACAGTCATGTACTGCTCCCCGGAGATGCCCTGGGCTGTTGGACCCTTCTGCGTGGGACTGCCTGATTTTACACAAGACCTATGGGACACTGTGCCTTTCCATAAGGGTGCTAGGTGAGATGGGCTACATTCTGAGACACGAGGAGACAGTCAGGTGAACTGACTCCTGCATCTCTCTTTTTACTCTACTTTTTCTATCTGCAAAGTGTTGTAAATAAGACTCATATTTTGGAGAAGGCACCAGCTCTGTGCTTCATGGTCATTTTGCACACAGCTAAATTTTACCGCCTTACAGTATGGCTGCATTGGGGAGCTAGGAGGAAGCATATAAGAGAATATCCCTAGAAAACTGGATTTTCCAGGCCTAATCCACTGGGAATTTCTGTATAGCGTTGAATCTCCTGCAGCAATTACTGGCTGTCCTACACATCTCATTACTTTCTTGACAGAAGTAGCAGCCACCAACTCAGTTTTCCAGGACTCCAGCACAAGCAGAATAGAAGGGAGCACAACAACTATTTTGCAGTCTCAGGCATCTGTCGCCTTCTGCTTGGTAGACAATCCCGATCACGGATACAAAATATGGAATATTTATTGGCACTTTCTGAGTGTGAGCTCAGAAAGTCTTTGGATATAGAAAGTGATGCCACATGAAGGCTGCTGCAGCTCCTCTACTTCAGTTCAGAGGATGAACAGGAAGTGAAAAGTCTGTTCAAGCCTGAGACAATAGCAGAACAGTTATTTGCAAATCTTGTGAGCACGTGCATTCCCTTGGGATTTCAGTTGTGTAGTTCAGCTCAGTAGCGACAGTGAGCTCAGTAGTGCACAGGAAGAAATGAATCAGGCCACAGCAAAACCAGGGAACGAACAACTCTGTAAATAAGGAAATTCAATGTTTAAAATCCTGTGAGAGTATTTTCTTATTAGGGAATTAAACACTGTGCAAGAATAGTGGCCAGAGAGGATCAAGATTTATTTTCTTCATTATTTCTAAGTCAATTTTCTCAAGTTATTTTTATACATATAGGTACATGACAATGCCTTATGTGGCACCCAATCTTAGGCAACATGGTGTTACTTACTAACTCTACCTGTGGGTTTAAAATATTTTTACAAACCCATTGACCATTATCATATAGCATTACTGTGATTGCAAAGTGACGTAACACGAAGTGACAAAAATTCATCAGATTCATCAGATGTCCCAATCCAGAGACAAAATGTTGCATTTTAGCAGAACAAACTACTAGACTTTCAGTTTCTCCATGGTAGTGGGTGTGAAGTTGAGGGAATAGAAATGTTGAGATATTGCGACTGAGAATCTGAAAATCTGGCAATGAGCATCAGGGGACTCTATGACTGGGGCTGTGGTTGTGGCTAAGCCTGGCCTGCCACCCTTCTTGTGGCATTTCTCAAAGCCTTCTTTCACACATTTCAGGAATATAGCGATCAATCTCCTTGTACTACAGACAAGATAAGAATAATTAATAATATGTCTTAGACCTCATTGGTGCTAGGCTTGGAAACACTTAGGAACCTCACTGTTAGTAAAGCTCCCCCCTTGTATGACGTACTATATTTACTCTCTGTACGGCAGTGTATTATGAGTGTAGCTCATTGTTTTGGGATGTTGCTTAGGCAAAAGACAATAATGCCATGTTAGAGAAAAGGAGATAAACAACACAGAGGACTTGCTCTGATGGGGGCATTCTCGATAGAATTTTGAACTTCCCTGTAGGTCAAAATATTGGCATTCTTGAAGACAAGTTGAATAATGCTATATCAAAGATTAGAAAAGCTGTTAAGAAAGGGAAAAATGTATGCATGGCAGTTTCTACCTTGTCCTAATATAGGATACTTTCAAATGTTTCAAATTCCAAAATTCTAAGTGTTACCTCATAAAATATAAAATTCAATATGGGAAAATAAAAAGCTTTGATGGTAATACTCATCTCCCTTTTTATCTGCCAACTCAACATTCTTGTTAAATATGTTTTACCTGAAAAAATATGCATTTGTGCTGAGAATTATATATATGATGTGGAAATCAAATACATAAGCAGGTCTGGCAGTTAGAAAGAACATCTTTCTTACTGTAAATGCCATGTGTGTGTGAAAAATATAGAGACTGACTATGACTTAGATCCAGGCATTAAGCTCAGAATCCTGGAACACAATTCAGCAGAGTGAACTATTCCTGCCAAGCCTTTTACTTCACAGATGTGTCCTAAGACAAGGATAATATATGAAGACTCTGCAAGAGTGCATTTAGGTATGATCACTTCTCAATTATATCCCCTAAGAGGCAGAGTCTTGTCTTCACTAACAGCAGCCTCAAGTTAGAGTCAAGAGACATGAGCAGCTCAGTTAAGCATGTCTTTGCTGAGTAACCTCAAGTCTTTATCCTCATAACCCCTCATCATTCCTCTACTGTGCTTTATCTCACTGCCCTTTTGTTCTAGCTATAATTAATGTCAGCATGTCAAGGCACCCACTTATCTCTGAGGAGCCTTTTGTGGCCTTAACGCAGCTGAATGGATGAAAATAACATTTCTCATATCGTTGCTTTTGATGATTTTTATGATTGCCTCTTTCTGATCTAGTGTACATTTAATCATGTAATAGATAGACTCCCATCTGGTTTGCATATCCTGAATAAGCTGCCAAAATGGGTTTTCTACTCAACTGCATTCCAAAAGTTTTATAAACTTTTGTAGACTGATTAAAGTGGATACACATTCCCTCCCTATCCATTATGTAGAAATCTGTTGGAATTTGCCTTGGCTGAACCAAGCTACAACACTTACTCCATTCTATTGAAGAAAAATAGAACACAGCAGTGAGATGTGGGAGGTGAATGTTTTATTCCTGGTTTGGTCCCTGATGTCCTGAATGACTTTGAGGAAGTGGATTCACTTCACCTGCTCTCTTTTTGTATCCTGGTTATGTAGATCTAAAGTGCTTTCAGAGTAAGGATTACTTCTGTGTGCTTATGAAATGTCTCATCTAACTGGGATCTACAATAGCACCAAAGCAATGAGGCAGAGCCTGTCAGTTGCCTTAAGTGAGCATGGTACTTTAACAAAAGTTTTGCAGTCTCTGCACAAGAAGTGTGGTGGTTGATTCAACCCTGATAATAAGACTTTCCATTGTCCAAAAAAACCCAAGCCAACAAGCAAACATTTTTTTTGTAATCAACTTTTATTGATATGATATTTGCATTTTGCAACAGTAGCATTAAAATAAATCTTTTGATTGTTGTTGCAAGAAATCTATGCAAAGATTGATAAATATTATTTATTTAGACATTTACACACAGCAGAAATAGCACACAGAAAGTTAGGGGTCTCAGAAAGCTATGTTAGTTTGCTAGTTTTCTCATAATAACTTTAGGTTAACTTTAGGTAGGCTATTTAGTGAATTTCCTTACAGGGAGATAATGTAATTTAAATCCTTTTTGTATATGGTCAGAAACATATCTCTTCATAGTAAAAAAGTCTCAATGCACAACAGACATTGGAGGACATTTTGATAGTAGCGGGAGAGTAAGCTCCATATCTCAAATCAGAGATTTTAAGGCTTGAGTCTCACACGATAACATAGATAAAAATTAGTAGGGGCCTGTACTCAGTTGCAAGACTGGGGCTTCAGGGAAGTAGTCCAACTTGTTTAAACAATTTTGAAGATACCACAGTCTAGCAGCCAAATAGCCAGAAAACATCTGTATTTCCAACTGAGCTTCTAAGGCTAGCCGTCTGCCTTTCCAGAAACAAACCCTAATCCTATTTATGACCCTGTGACTGACAGGCATCTGCATTCCAGACAAAGTACAGAAGAGTTCTCAATTACAGGAAATATGTAGAAAGTTGCAGCAGGTTATTTGCTCATTAGACCTCCCCCTCAGTGACTGTGGGAGTGCATGGTATGTTGGTAAACCCTCCTGCTGCCGATCATTTGTCTGTCATAATGTGATCAACCATTCATTCATAATGAAAAGCTAACGCCTGGAGAGAATTCAATTGGAGTTCAGCTTGACTTCTTATAAAGATAAAAGGGCAGACTTAATTCTGAATGGATGAAATTTGTGTTTCCATGGGGCTCCTTTTATCTTTTTTAATAAATTGTCCAAATTTGCAGCATTTTTATTGTGTAAAAATATCTTAATGTCACTGAGTTGCCCCATAGAAGGAGTTTTTCCTCTCACCTGTGTCTTTTTCTGGGTCAAATTGGCCTTCAAGGAATCAGTCAAAGAAGCCTACTAATCTCCATTGCCAGTGGTGAGACAGTAATGACAATTTTAACATGGTGCTACTCCACTATGCAACATCTTCACACTTCACAAATGGGAAAACTGAGATATGGAGAGGAAACATAACATAGTCAAGGTCACCCATCTTGCTACTTCTGTGTTAGAGTTTCAGAGCCGCAATCCCAGCATGGTGCTCTAATTATTACTGCTCCTTTTCCCCTGGAAGCATGAGTTGCCAGTGGTGGTGGCGGGCTGAGTGCTGTGCTGATGTGTTTCCAATATGTTTTATAGAAAGTAGCAGTGAAATGTTGCTCCAGTACTGATTTGTTTCCTTAGTGATCATAAAGTGTTAGGTTGTTCCCGTATAAAGATCCTGTGCACCTGGACAGGATAAAAGAGACATGAGAGAGACTGCTGTCTGCCTGCAGAGGTCTTCTGAAGGGAGATAAAAACAGAAGCTGTGCTCCTCAATTCTTCCTCCCTGTATTAAAGAAAGGATGAGATATTCAAGTGATGGACTGAAGAGCTGACTGGCTGTAACCAGGATTGAATAATCTGTAAATACTGAAGTAAAAAAAAAATACAGTATTAACTTTAAATACTGAATATGTTATAGGAGGCCAAAGCATAATTCTTCTTTGTCTAGTTCCCAATGGAGAGCGAGTTTAGAGAACTCTGGTCTCCAACGCATCCTTCCTGAGGCCATCCCTACACAGAGATTTTTCCTAGCAGCAACAATTCTTAAGGCTTGAGCAAGGGCTGAAGTAACTCTCTCCCTTCAGATGAGATGGTGCAACTGCTTTTGTAGCTTCACAGTTAACTGATTTGGAACACAGATCACCCCATACTACCCCACCGGTCAGGTCCACAGATACCTGTGAGGGAAACAAAAAGGAGCAGTCTACTCAAGCTGGTGTTCCACTGAAGAAACAATCAAAATCAGGCCAACATCCCTCCTAGAATGCTGTCTGTCATTGATGGCTGAGACTGACATGTCCTCCTTGCCCCAATGCATCAAGTGCCTTGGATTCCAGGAGTATTTGCTGTTGTTTCTTCAAGGTGATCAGACGTTCATATTCAGCCTTTGCTACGAGTAGATGTGGTTTCATTTTCTGCACTTCTTCGGACCAACGCACACATGGAACACTACCATTCCCGCAGTGTAACTGTTATTATGTTTAACTGATTTGGCGTTTTAATATGCATAAATCTGTCTGCAGTAGTAGATATGAATGTACTCTGTTTGGTTGATGCTGCTGTGTAGATAAAAACTGGTGCAAAATATTTCTGATCCTTAATTGGTGGATAAGCGTAAGAGCAATGGGAATTTCTAAAGAACAATCTTTACCAGCAGGTTGAAGAGAAGTATTCAAAGAGTAGGCATTCATAATAAGTTAAATCAAAGGTCATTACAAGTGATGCTGTGTTCCTCCATGACCATACACACTTCTCATCACTACTTAACATGCTTTCAATCCAAGCAAAATGACATGTCTCAAAGCAAGGTGGATGTTGTTATTTTCATGCAGGAAAGTAAGCTGAGGAGGAGAACAAATCCTGCAGTATTGTTCTCCAGTTCCACCTGATGTACTTATAGTGATGGAGAAGTTATTGCGTCTTTCACTAAAGGAGGATATACAGTTCTGCCTGAAAAAACAGTATAAATTACTCAAACTGAGGGTAATAGACACGCATGAATGCAATACAAAGCAGAAAAAAAGTTATTTTTTTCCAGGCTTTACTGTGAGGCTCTTGAAACCTTTGATGGAGGAAGAATCACATCTACCAATTGTCTGAGCTGGCTAATGCTATCAAAAAGACCCATTGACCCATTTTATATGCAAAAAATGAGAGAAGCACAGCAGAAATGAGCTAAGTGTGAAAGCAGAAATTGTAAGAGCATCCCTCTTTCTTCCCTCTTCCTCCCAAATCCCATTCATCTTAGAGACTCTGGGCATCTTGACAAAATTTAACTGAAACAATCTTTTCCAGACTGGGTAGTGTGTCCTTAAGTAAACCTAAACCCACGGCAGAGTTAGGCAAGAGAGGAAATCACAAATTTTGACATCCCCACACATGCAAAAACACAGAGATAAATTAGCAAGAAACATAACCATCTTGCCTTGCGTCTTGAAGGGGTTTGCCACAGCTGGATTTTTGCACGTAAGTAAGAGAATTTTCCAGCATCATAGGCCACAATAGAAGAAAATATTGCTCTACTGGTTAATTCAAGAGGTTTTACTTGTAGGAAATATAATTTTGCTCATGTATTTAGCTTTTAAACAAAAGTCTCCAATTTATTTGATTTTGTTCTTGAGCATTGATGGTTGAGTAAATTGAGTGAATGATGAAATTCCATAATCACTGCAGTATTCAGCAAATCCAAGTGGCATTCACAGAAAAAACAGAGCTTTAGAGACTTGAGGAAAACTGGGGCTGCAAAGGAGATTAAGTGCAGGAAAAGGGCAATAGATGCACCATTTTTCTGAGGATATAGAAAATTGCTATAGTACGTTCATCAATTGGAATGTTTACCCAGAGCATAGAATATAAAAAAATCAGTAAATCTCTGCTTGATGAAATGTTTTACACCTATATCCTTCAGGATGTCACCCAAATCACCCTAATACGTTGGACTACAATCAGACAAAAAGACTGCTCTCTGTTAGCAACATTCTGTTTTGTATAAATAAGTCTTCCACCTAATATTGGTTTATACCAAATTCAAAAGAGAGGCAATACTCTGTCTGCCTTCCCCTCCATTGCTTTGTAGTTTGATGTATGTGAACCTTCCAGTGACATGCTTTTGGAATGGAAAGAGGAGTACAGAACCCTTGGTTTCCACATCCTGATTGTGCTGTATGAATTACTGTATGAAGTTTACATCTTCCATGAGGGTTTTGTGGTCCTAGTGTATCCCTGCCTTCTCTTCTGAGAAATGCTTCGTGTGAGATGTTTCTTGTTGGGCCAAATGGAATGAATTACATTCTTCATGTACTTCAGGCACTTTTTCATGGACTTAATGCATTTTCACAGAAGAGAAAATATGTTACTTCCAAGTCTGGTCATTTGAAGCATTTACTATCAGGATAATTCACTAAGGCTTCCAAATGAAGAACAATCAGATATTCAAAGGTGGGTAAGGGGGCGATTCTGTAGGCAGTGGTTCTACAGCTGGATCTCTCTGTAAGCTGGTGTCTGAACATAAGACTATATGTTCTTGATCAGAAAAAAAATACAGCTCTGAAACAGTAGCCAATACTGAGGTCAGTTGAAGTTCTCCGAGAGGAAAAAGTCACACAGATATTTTCCCTGCTTCCGGATGTAATGACCTAGAAGAGATATCTAAGTCACTGTGCTAAATATCTGTAAAATAAGTCCAGCTTCTATAGTTGTAGCAATCTGTTTTTCCCTCAACAAAATACTGTATCAATGAGTTCTTCAACTTAATATAGTGGTGTGTGAAAGAAGTTCTGTTTGCTTTCCTAGCACCTTGAGCTTTTATCATTTGTAGAATGACTTGTACCTTGCATGCTGAAGCCTAAGAATAAGTGTTGATTACTGCACAGTCAATGAATGTACAAACACTTGTTTTGTATGACTCAAAAGAGGAGAGCAATTTTTATTCAAAGGTATTTGAACTACTACTGCAGTGTTCTAACAGTGAAATGAAGAGAATTTCAAGCACTTCTGTAAAATTATTTTTTCAAAAGTACACTTTAGGAGTAACATTCTTTAATAAAATGAAGAAATATGGTTTCTTTACACAGACTGAAGTGTATTTCATCTTGAAAGATGTATCAAGAAGTGTATACACAGGTATGGTCAAAGGAACAGTCAGGAGCATGATGTACTCAGAGGGGAGCCCTGTATCTACACGGATGCCCTGTCTGCTGGCAGCCTGTATGGGTGTGCCTATGAGGAACCAAGATAACTTAATCATGACTATGAAGAGCGCAGGAAGCCACATCAGACACATTTGAGGCATGGAATTTCATGTGTTTCTGAGATAACTCTCGCTGTTCTTTTAGGTTTGATAGCTACTGATAGATAATCAGATTTTAACAAACTAGTATTGGAAAGAGATACATATTAAAACTACTCACGGAGCACAACTGCTTCTCAGTGATGGGTTCAAGCAGTTCACTCTGTCTTTAAACCTATGTAAGATTAAATTTCTGCTTGTTTCTTGAACCAAACATAGCAATGTTGCATATAACTAGATATAAGCCATGGAGAAAAGAAACAAGACTGCATATAACAAAAAATGTTTACACAATTCTCAAAGTAGGGCTATTTTTATGTCCAAATATGGTCTGTTTAATTAAATAGACAAGCCAAAAGCCCTGCAAAACTTCTCTTTTCTCTGAACCTTGGTGACCAGATCAGAGGAGTGGTTTTGCAGTATGTTGTATTACTTTTGGCTTGAGACATGATCCAAACCTCACCAAATCATAGGGAATCTTTCCATTGACTTCCCTGATATCTAGAATTGGTCTCATGATCCAAGATATGCATATTCAGTTGTTTCTTATTGGGCCTATAGATTTTCTTTGTCATTCCAGAGGCAGAATATACAGGATATTAAACAAGTCATTTATTGAAAGCCTTGACGGAATTTCTTGTCCCTGAGAGTGGGGCAAATTTAGGTTCTTTTGAGCACTGTTATTTTTTGAACAATTTTGACAGTTCCATGCACAGTAAGAAAGAGTTGAACACTATTTCTCTGTGCTGAACAAATAAATCTGATCACAACAATGTTACAGAACAGTAATTCCCTTTAAACTGTAATATCAACCAAAGCAGCGTCATGGTTTGGAAGCAGAGATATCCAAAAACAATAGTTATATATGATTATCATTATGATTGTTTTATAAGCCCCCGAAGTAAGTAAGTAAGGGGTAGGAAGTAAAATGGTAAAAGTTAAAATATGTAAATTGGGAACACATCTTCTGCCCTGACAAATGTGTACAGGCTGAGAAGACAGAAACATGTGGTCGTCTGAGGGGTGGTGAGAATTTACTCCTTCTAAATGAGCAGTCCTTACATCCTGAGCTACCTCTCTGCTCAGGCTGATGCAACAGGAATACTACCGCTGCTAGGCCATGAAATGCTGGGCATACCTAAACTGAAGTAAATCAAAATAAAATATTCCAAGTGAATTTGTTCCCTTTTTATAATAAATAACTCCATAACCATATATTCCTTTCTCTAAAGAGTGCATAAGTTATTTTGTCTCATTTTTGAAAACTTTTCTCACCATAAATATGTGCACTGCTAGGACAACGGAGAATAAAGAAAACAGATTTAAATATAATCTTAAAAAGGAGAAGTAGTTTCACAATCCTCCATTACAGGAAAAAAAATATGTATCATAAAAAATGGACTACTTTGCTTATCTGCTATTATTACTTTTTCTACTTGTCATGGAACCATAGGATTCCTCACAATCAAAAAAAAAAAAAAAGGAAATTATTCTTTTTAATGCATCAAATTACAAAGTGCTTTTGTGGCAGTTCCATTTCAAGTGGAAAATGAGGCTCCAGTCCTGCAAAATCTCCAGACGTCATTTTAACTAAGCAAATTTTGTCATCACGTACTGTTTTTGCACTCCATCAAGTTAAGCACACATGTAAGTCTTTGCGTAAGTGGGTCCTCAGGCTCTTTTTGTTCAGATAACTTGTCCTTTTTTCCTATGTGTGTTCAAAAAACTGTACTACACCATATAATTAAATAGGACACATGATCCTGACCCATTTAGGATTTAGTCCATATAGCCCACTGTAAAGATATCTCAGCATTTTTTCATTTTAGGTGTCTTTCATCATTTAGACAAACATATAAAATAAATTTTAAAATAAATTTAAATATAAATAAATTAATAAATTTAATTTATAAATAATACATCAAATATTAATAATTAACAGTAATATAATAATTGATATTAATATATATTAAACATTATATTATTAGATATGATATGATATTATTACTATATATTCATTGTGTATTATTATATTATATTATATTATATTATATTATATTATATTATATTATATTATATTATATTATATTATATTATATTATTAATATATCTATATATTAAATATATATTAAATATGTTTTATATATATTTAATTAATAATTTTAAAAATAAAGAGTTTGAATGAATCTGAAAGGAGAAATCTTTGTCAGTTTTCGAAAGATATTAACGCCTGGAAGCAAGAGGACTAGTTCTTAACCAGTAAATACTATCCAAGCTTTAACTGAATGTGAATTCTTCTAATGGCTAGTGTTGCTGGCAAACAAGAATAGAAACAGCTATGAACTAGCTGCATGCCAGTCATTAATTTCCTCTCACAAGTCAGTCTTTCCCTTGAGACTTTCCCTTTCTATCAAATCATTGCCCTGTAAGGAATGGATTTAAAATGAGACTGTGAACTTTGAAGTAGGTTCTTGATGAAAAACACATTCTTGCAGAATGCTAAAGAATCATTTTTCTTGCCCTTCAGGCTCTTCTCTCCTCCTGGCAAACTTTAGATAGATACAGAAAAGAAGTGGAGAAACTCCCTACCAAACAATTTCCAGTTTTCTGCTCAGTGCTTTCTTCCAGGGATGCTGGAGATAAAATGACCTATATTCTGATTTTGTATACGTATGTGTGGGGATTTGGGATCAGTCCTTCAGACCTACAAGCAGAATTTTGCATTTGGCTTTTAAATACTGGCCTGTAAGAACTTAATCCATGACTTCTTGCCATACAACAGGCAGCCTGAAGTTTCTTTTGCAGAGAGCTTTCAATTACTAAGATTTTTAGAACAAGTGGCTAAAACGGAATGGATGCTGCCTTATCTAACTGATTGCTTTTGGAATGACTTCATGCTTCACAGTGCTTTACAGACGCTTTTTTAGAGAGTAAAAGACAGCTACCAGAGGATAAGCTCCTTCTGAAGGCATTTGGCTCTTCCAGGCAATTTATTTGCCAAAAAAAAATGTGTTCCAATTCTGTGAGAACCACTGGAAATATTTCTCCAGCTCTGCTTATGCCTGCCCTGCTTTCTGAAGCAAGTACCTATTGTCTTTACGAGACAGGAAATCACCTCTATAGTCTCTTCCTCCATCACGGTGGCTTCTCTTGCTTCTTTACTTTTCCTATTGCAAAAATAAACATTCATTACTGCGAACAACTATATCTCTCTCCTTGCCATGCTGCATTTCAGCCAGGAGTCTTCACAGAAAATTTTACCTTTGGAAATGATGATAGGGAGTAGGCAATTCAATGTAATCTAAAATAACCGGAGGCTTTGCCTGCTAACTGGCACTTACGCTTTTGCATAGAACACTGCTTGACCCTTCTCTGACTGTAAAAAAAGTCATAAACTGGTTGTCAGAATATACACAAAATATGAACTTCTTATATAGAATATCATAGCATATTTGATAGAAAAAATATATATATTTCCTCAAAACACTCAGGATTGGAATCCTCTGGAGGATGAATTTTTAAGCTCCAATACAGCAAAAAAAATGTAGGCTTACTTAGCTAACTTCTTACACCTACATTTATTCACAGCAGCACAAATGTTTTAGTTTAAAGAACTAAACCAAACTTTACGGCCAGCTATAAAGTGTATCAAAACATAACTGCCCTATGGAAGAATCTTTCTCTGTCTTCATGTCTAGGAACACACACACACATTCTGAATTGCTTCATGTTAAAGCAATGAAAAAAATATATTTTTCTTTCCCTCTTTAGCTCATAAATCTTTGGTACCTAATATTTTTTTGGAGTATGTCTCTGGAAAGAGCAGTCTGGCTCAGAAAGGAAAAGTTTGAGAAAACTGAAGCTCCTTAGTCCTACTTATTTGCTACTTCACTCAGAGATATTTAAAATAAGTATATAAACATTTCCTGTCTGAATTTCTTATCCCTATATGGTAATTTTTTCCGTGCTATATTAATGTCTTAAGAGGAACCCCTGTTGAATGGCAGGGTATAAAAAAGTCTCTTTAAGTGTTTACTCTTATTTCTATTGTTAAGAAGTCATGATATGATAAATCTAATTCTGTTAATTGATTACTGAATACTTTAAGTCTTTTTCCATTTGTAATATTTGTATTGTATAATATTAAAGGCAAAATTCAGGTTTCACCTGCCATGCGCTCAGTGTCCTCCAGGCCACCATTGACAGTTTGAGAGCTGTTCCTGGGTACAGCATTTAACCCCTGGAGCTGAATCTAATCTAGCTATAGTGCACTTTGACTTCACAATTGCTACTCCTAAGTGAAACAAATCTAAGAAAAAGCAGACTCAGGCCCAGATATTTATCAAGAATCCAATTATAAGTTACATCCGGCAACATTTCATGACATGTTAATAACATGTAATCAATCATTCTAATGGCACACTGTAAAAAAAGCTACAACCCACCCAGCTACACAAAATGCAAAGTGACAGTACTGGGATTTGCTGAGCACAGGCAATAGGAGTCTTCATTAAGATGACTGAGAAATAATTCAAGCTCATTGTATAAATAATAGCAGAATAAGCATCATGGTATTTCAGGACATTTCCATTTGTAGGAAAAAATCACCATGGTTATTTGAAGCGTATTGTAGCAAATGAAACTTGCAAAGCAAATTCTCTGATGGTAAGAAGTTTGAGAAGGTCATAGCTTCTTATGGCTGGAGGCAATCAAAGATGAGTAGTTTATGGGTTCTATGAAAATCAGGATTATTGCACTTACAGGGTTTTGTTTGGTGGTATAAGTTTAACAAAGTTTTACAAAATAAATATCTCCAACAGATTTTAGGATTGATTTCATACTGTACAAATCTGAACAGAGCACAGCATATAATCAGTGATTAGGAAGAAAAAGACAGCATTGAGGAAACTGTATCTAGTCATAGGGAAAAATGTGCAAAAAAGCAAGGTTACAGTTCTGTCAATATTTAAGTACTTGTATATATAGTATATGTATAAAGTACATAAAATCCATCAGCGACCCAATGGCTACGTGTCTGTGGCTGTGCAGACAGACCACTTTACAGTAAGCCTGAGTACAAATTTGCTGGCTGTTTGTATCATATAACTGCAAAATAGCCTGCTGACTATCCAAAGTCACAGTGCCAGCTAATATTCCTTAAAGGAAACCTCAGATATCCTTGTAGTTGATATTATGGTGTATCATGATGTCTGCTGTTTAGGGTGTCTTCACAGCTCATAATGGGCTGGGCACAATGCACAGGTTCCAGCTTTCCCAGGTAGCTGGTACTTTTGAAGTAAGCTTCAGCTTTGTGGTCTCCTGTGTTTGAGGCTCTTCTTCCCACTTAGGCCATTGTACGACCAAATGTTAACACTTAAAATGCTTTCATCGGTGAAAATCAGTGAATCCTGCAGGTTGGGAGAACGTTGCAATTCCTCTTGTAATGGCTAGAAAATTGAAGTAGAGAATTGGATATATATAAAATCCCTTTACCAAGGGCAAGTCTATCCAGAGACCTGTGCCCTATCAGTGGAGTGTCTCTGGCCTCCTTTCAAAAATATTGAAAACCCTAAAGAGTGCATTTCTGTGATCCATTTATAGAGGAGAAGTAGAGAGGTGATGTAAATCAGTAGCACATGTCTCTTTCACCTGCTTTGACCAGTCCAAAGAAGTCTTGTATTGTTTTTATTAATTAGGGCCTAATGCAGATATTATACTGAGTAAATTAGATATATTAGAGTGAATAAATATGTAACAGCTGTATGTAAAGTTTTTTTCCAATAACCTGATTTTTTAGGCACTTCTTATTTATTTGTTTATTTATTTATTTATTCTGGAGAGTTAGAATGTATTTTAACATCTTTGTTATCTAAGTATCTCATTGAAGGTAGAAGTTACTGTGGTCATACTACAGATATTATATAGCTATAATAAGAAATGCTAAAGCATTATATTCCTGGGTAACTTTCTGCATTTCAGTAGATACAGAGCTGCACACTTTTATACACATGCCTAATTATTTGTACAGGAATATGTACACGGAAATGAATAGAAATACTCATATGCTTAGAGTTAAGAACATGCTTAAATATTTCCGGGACTGAGGCCTACTTTCTCCCAGTGGAGAGTTATGCTCCTACACAGGCTTTTCCCCCACTGCGCTTGTATAAATCTGGCCCTTTAAGTTTTACTGAGCCAAAATGCTCCAGTCTTGCTGTAGCCATTTTGCACGCTGCTGACTGCTTGGTGCCTGTTCTGTTTCCTGACTGGTTACTACCTGTAATATTTTTCCACAGCTCTCTCCTCCTTATGCCTGCATCTCATACATGTGATTAAAGAAGGCTCATCTAGCGGTAAGTCTGACTTATCTTTTGCATTTGATAGTGGTGAAAATACTGTAACATGTCATTTGCTAGTATTAAAAGAATGTCCATATCCTTGAAAAATTGTCTCTATTCTCTAGCCAGTAGTGAAAAGCAGCTCTGTTCCAGTATGCAGGACTTGGCCAGATTACATTGATTAAACGGCCTTCCTTAGCCTCTTTCCTTTGCAATTGTCGGTAATATATTTGTTTCTCTTCCCAAGGCAGACCAGTTTTGCGCTGTCATTGGTAAATACAGGTGCAAAAAACCAGGTATCCTGTTCAATGAATAAGTGAATTTCACTCACTTCTTGCTGCTTTGCAGTATTCTTAGATTTAAAATAAAAATCAGAGGTAACAGGTAATGGTGATAAGAGATGGGGTAGCTAAAAGATATGCTATGTCTCCAACAGATGTCAATGGGTGCACTTCTCAGATCTGTATCACAAATTAGATGATGCACTAAATAAGACTGATAGATGCTTCTAGCTTTGATCTATATGGCATGGTGTGAAATTAAAATCTGGATGCCACAGAATGCATTTGAACTTGTTCTTGAAGAGCTGTAGAGAATAACAATGAAATAATAATGATACTGGCATAATAACACTGACATAATAAATAAGAAATAGTGTTTGAAAAAGCTAAGTAGGTAAATTTGGAAGCCTAAGTAGGTAAATTTGAGTTATGTCATAAATTATAACTTTTAATGAACCTTTAATGAACTGAAGGGATTGTACATATGATAAGGAAAGAATGGTCTGTGCTGGCTTCTCATATGAATGCTTTTAACCTCCAGGAAATTCATAAGTAAACTCAGCAAGTTACCCGTCTCTTCTTGCATGCCAGCACCTTCTATGACTTCTACGACCTATTATGACTCATTTCTCTTCCAAGCTTCACAGCCAAGTCTAGAAGAGCCGATAGATTGCAAGCTGTGCAACTTCTCATTTTCTATTTGCCAGTACTGAAGCTTGGAAGAAAAATCGAATAGTAGCTAGAGCTGTAATGTTGAGGGACATTGAACTCACAGAGAGAAAACTGCAGAGTGGCAGGTGATATCAGTGACTCTATTTTGCATGATGGTTGTGTGATGGTTGAGAGGAGAACACAGGGAAATGCTAAAAAGTGTTGTCAGCTCCTGAGTTTGCAAGGCTACTGCATCTTTTGACTTGCTGTTCTCATGTGGTTCTTCCAATGTCATCTGTTCTCATTCTCAAGCAGAGGTGCCTCTAATACATGACTAATTAACTTCTTGCAACAGCTATCATAGTGTCATGTCTATATTGCATCAATGCACTCATGATCCAAAGTATATATGTGAATTCTGTTTAATTAGTCTGAACCATAGCATATTTCATTCCTTTGTTTCTATGTATTTGATGGGGCACGTAAATCACAGCAATCTGAAACAATAAGGTTAGATCTTCTCGTAACAGTGGAATTGGTCAGGTAGACGTGGGTACTGAGCTGGAGTGTTCATTCATGTACATTCTTCTGTCCTGGTGAATTTTAATTACTTCAGTCGCCATCAGCAATGGGACCTGCTTTCTCATCATCATGCTTTTGTTGCAGGTGCTGTAGGAAGGTTTTTCCATGGACTTATAGTCCAAATTTTGTCTTTATGGGCAACAGAGAGCTTTTTTTCTGGTACAGAGGAGATGTCTGTTTCCAAGTCCATGCAAATATGTTTTGATGTGCTGCCTTCCTACTCTTTGGCTTTTGTTATGGGAACAACATCAAGATAGTAGGAAATCGTTTTATAACGTCTAATATTTCACAGTTGCTTTGAAGATTGTTGTGCTTGTCTGCAGAACCAAGCCATGTTGCCATCTCAGTGGAATGCGACTGTGCCTTTTTGTGTGTGAAGCAGTCCTGGCTTATGTTGTTTCAGAGCCTATTTTTGATAAAGCAGACGGTGTCTTTCCGTTCAGTCACCTTTCATTAACCACTGAAGGAAACTTTGTTCTGTCTTGTGGTACAGCTGTTATTTTACAGCTCTTTGTTCCCAGATTAAGGAGTCAGTTATATTTTTAACTTGCAAAATGTCTTTGCCATTAGCTCTTCTCCATTTGATCTGTGTGGGTGGCTTCAGCTTCTTGGCCTCCACTATTCCTTAATGTTAGTCAATCTCCTTGCTAGTTTGTCTAGTCTCTTGCCCAGCCCAGTAATGGTTCACTGAATTGTATCCAGTACATCATTTCTATTGGTAACTGCTCGTTTTTACTTGAAGAGAGTCTTTTTCTTCCTCCTGTCAAATGTTTGAAGAGATCATCTATCCCTCTTTCTGTTTCTTTCTCACACTGCTTGAAACTGTTTTCCCTAGGATTTCCATCTTCTCTGTACACTGTCTCATAATTATTTTCATTTATTGTCAATGTTAACTATTTTAACTTTGTTTTTAGGGCTTACATTTGTGCTGAAAGTGCCAGGGAACTCCTCTTCATGAAATGCATTCAGTCAAAATGCTGTCTTCTCAGTACTTGCCATTTTCCTTGATGTGTCCAGGATATGTGGAGGTTTTTTGAAAGTGTAGAGTACAGCAGATCTTTAAAAAAAAATTATAGCCAGCGCATGGGCAGTCTCTAGCATCAAAGGTGAGATTTGTATAATAGCAAGAATATATACAAGAAATACACAAGAAAAAATATTATATATATTTAAGAAAAATATGGACCACTTTCACATTTTCTGGGCACTTGACACTGGCAGTGTCAAAAATCACCTCAAATAAGGCTAATCTTTCTTCTCAGACATAGTTCTTACTTCTATTTTGTCAGTGTAAGCTGAGTTGTAAAGCAAGCAAAGTTGTTTCTGAATCAGATTGTGATCCTGATGAAAAAGGAATATATCCTCTCTCTCTCGCTCTCTCTCTCTCCTCTCTCTGTCTGTTTGACTGTGTGTAATATAAATCCATCACTCCATAAAACAGGGGCACCCAGCTTGCAACATACAAGCTGTTTCCACCTGGCCAAACGTTGTTTCTTACAACCTGTTTTTCGCCTTTCCTTAGAGTTCCTCATGTGTGTGTGTGATAGAGTAATTAATTAACCATGTTCTCTGTCTTTTTGCATAGGACTTTGTTACTTGTACTATGTGTTCTTTGGCAAAATGCAGGCAGTCCCCTTGTGTGATGTTTTGCCTATATTAGAGAAATCGATGGATTTCTCAGGGAGTGTGCCTGCCTGAATATGGAGTGGAGTTTTATATTTTGTTCTTACAGCATATGTAAGTTCAGTAACCTAGGTTGATATATTGTTAGCTTTTGATCATGGTCATGTTCCACGTAATGGGAGCACTGCTATTTTAAGTCGCAACATGGATGCATGCCAATTTGCATAATAGATAGGACTGTAATATCCATCCTGTTAAAACCTCCACATGAGACAGTGTCACATTCTACGTAAAAGGTTGAACGTTTTGGCTATAAATTAGAAAATGAAAAAAGAAACGAAGAAGTAGATGTAACTTCAATTAATATCTTGGTGCTGATATAAAACCTTTTAGCTTCAAGATATTTGGGTTTCACTTAGACGGTGGCATTGCTAGAACAAATGTTCTTTTCACTGATAACCTTGAAAGATGTTTTCTCAGTCATTTTTTCACTTTTACTAGTTTTTAGTGGGACAATAAAAATAACAGTAATTTGTTTTAGCTTAATAATTCTCTGTAGCTTAATTCTTAAAGAAAAATTTAAAGATTTTAAAGAAAATAAGTATATTCTTGTGTCTAATTCACTTGCTAGATGTCATGTAACATTGTAGTCTTCATTGTACTGGTTGTAAGAGTTTCCCAGTCTCTCCAAGACAGCCAGAATATGAATTAAGAACCAGGCATTAAGACTCAAGCATTAGCCAAGGAAGGGACAGAAATGTGAAAGCAATGACATCTTAACTTCATTTTGTCAGCTACAGTAGAAACTAGTAGTCATTTTCTTTTAGCATCTCTGGGTCTCCATAATGAAAGAACTCATCCTCACAGTTAGGGTGTCGTTATGCACTTGAAGTCAAAATGTACAAGAGCCATACAGGAAGATGCAGGAAATAAATATTTCACCAATACAGTACAAATATTCACCAGTACAGATTAGGGGCTGACCTGCTGAAAAGCAGCTTCACAGAGAGGGATTTGGGAGTCCTGTTTGACAACCAGTTAACCATGAGTCAGCAGTGTGCCATTGTGGCCAAGAAGGCCAATGAGATCCTGGGGTGCATCAGGAGGTACATTGCCAGCAGGGAGGGGATCCTGCCCCTCTGCTCAGCTCTGGTGAGACTGCAGCTGGAGTACTGGGTGCAGTTCTGGGCTCCCCAGTATAAGAGGGATATGGAGCTTCTAGGGAGAATCCAGCATAGAGCAACAAAGATGATTAAGGAACTGGAGCATCTATTGCACAAGCAAGACTAAACGAGCTGGGCCTGTTTAACCTGGAGAAGAGAAAACTGAGAGGAGATCTTATCTATATATAAAAATATCAGAGGGGTGAATCAGAGGAGGGGGCCAAAAAACATATATAATAAATATGTAATAAATTATTATAATATTAATATAATATATATTTTCCATATATATTAATATTCTATGAATATATGAAAGTATTTTCAATATCATCAGACAATATCTGGATCTACAGCAATGGCAAAATCACCAAGTTGGTCATAGTGGATTTGGGCTCACCCATTTCTCTCCGTATCTGGTCTCCTCTGTTGACAAGAACCATGAATCTCCCTGGATTCTCTTGTCATAATCCTGATCAAATCCTTTGTGTATTTGAAATTCAAGAAGTGGCCTTGCTTATTTTCTCTATTTTGCACCATTACAGTTGTGTCTATGCTGTGTATTCTGCATAGTGTAGGGAGAACTCCAAAGTTCTAATAAAAAGAATCTGTCTGCCTGCTTTTAAAGGGCAGATACCTGAACAGTCACCGCACCACTCTTAGCAGCCATCAACAGTTGTGGCTGAGCAGGAACGAGGCACAGAAAAAAAGTCTTTGTGGGTCATCTGTGTGGTACAGATGCCAGCAAAGCGTAACTAGTTTTAATGCAGATGGCAGCATGCCACTATGTGTTTCTGGGGTACATTTGCCAGGCCTCCCCTGCTTGCAACAGCAGAATTTAAGATTCCCTACATTTGCTTTAGATCACTGTCTCCCAAATATATGAAACTGGGATGGTGGTGGTGGTGGTGGTGGTGGATCATGTTGCACGGGTGATATATTTCCTTGACAGGCTGCTCTGGGCCTGACTCAGTTCTATCTAGAAGGACTAGAGATTTAGAGATCCGTCTTGCTTTGATAGAAGCTTACCATGAAGCTTACCATTTATTTATTTATTTATTTATTTATTTCATTCTAGAAATCCATGGCATTTTTTCCATAGATTCCATGACCATGGTTCAGTTATATATAAGAACAAGAACCCACTGGAAATTTATGGAGCTTTTTACCAACTTCCATTGATCTAGGATCAGTTCTTAAATGTTTACAGGTTATTTGTTCTGTGTTTTTATTTTCCCTAGAAATTTTAGGAATTTAAAGTAATACTTATTAGATGGAAAATACTATGATTTCTCGGTTTTTTCCTTTTATTTTGTTTTCTGTGGATCATTATTATTTACAGTAGTAAAATTACTAAGGAAACTTACTATTGCCTTGCCTCAGAAAATAATTTGACCATTTGATTAATTTTAACACATTTTTAGAACATTTTTAGCAGGATTACAGGTTTAAGTGAGGAATTTGTTAGGAGTGGTTACCCTGGTCACAAGCAGAGATCCACTAAATGTTTTAAGCATGAAATCTCATTGGCAGAACTTCATCTCAAGCTATTATTTTACTTTCACTTAAGAGAATGGGATTTACACGACAATAATCAGGGAGAGATGAACTTTATGAAAAAAATAAATATGAAGTCATATTTTTTCCTTCTTCTAAAAAAAAAAAGAACAAAAATCTAGGAAACTTTGAAACCAAGTTCCCATGAGAATTCTCTGTTAAAATTTTCTGTTTCCTATTATCTGACCATGTTAGGAGTACAGATTTTTTTTTTTTTTTTAACTTTTATACCTGCCTTGGAAAAGCACTGTATCCTGAGGCTGAGCTGAGGACAAACAAAGCTTATTGATCTGGGGTATATGTATCCATGAGTTAGATCAAGAGATGACCTTCATTCATCATGAATATATAGGCTATATTTTTGCATTTGAGGAATCTAATTTTAAAGAAAGCAGTGAAATAATTATGCTGCAAGTTCCATTTCTCCTAACTTTCAACTCTGGAGTTCAACTGCCTCTGCTAGACTTAAGACATAGATGTTTTTGATATCACAAATTAGACAATGTAACAGCAGTGACTAACATCTTACGTTTTGCTGAATGGAAGCATTTTCTTCTTGGAAGTTTTTTTTCCTCGGGACATAAATTCAGGATCACTCTCTGATTCTTATTTGGCTCATATATTGGGGCTAGAATATATACGTTCTGTCAACAGCATAGAAATGAGCAAATTTCTGTCTTCTGAACTTAATGGGAATCACATTTAGTAGATCAGAGTAGTAATAAAGATTTTAAGAAAGCACTTTGCATCTGAGCAGTGGGATGTGTCACATATGAGGGTGACTCAAGGTATTCGATAATAACTTGACAAAAGCTGTCATGTGATGTTTTAAAAAATATTTGATCTATGAGAGTCACTCATAGATATGCTGTCACTCTCACATTTTTGTTTCAGCTATCTACTATATAAATGTTGCACTTATTTAAAACTATATTCTGCCTCCTTTTCCACACAGATTCCACATTGTGAAAATAAGCAAGCAGTAAGTTGATGTGCTTATTATACAAAATACTAAGTCTAAAACAAAACCAAGATTTATATTGAAATAGCTTTCTCAGACACTGAGAACATAAATAGTAATTAACAGAAGTTATTTACAATAGCAAGAACTATTTTACTACATAGTTCTATTTACAATTTCTTTTATTTTTTATTTTTTAAATTGCTGCTAAATATGTCTGTTAAATGTATGGTCACAGTTAACTGTTCAAAATATGTTCTAAAATTTACTTCCATGGATCTGTACTGAAAATCAGTCAATTTTTACGATACAAATCATGACTTATTTTGTGTGGTGGATAATAATGTCAATTTAGGTATCCATTCATTCATTTGGGATTTAATACTCTCTTAGTCAAATTTAGACCTCATTCACATATTTGTAGCTCAAAGTATTGATAACAGGGGCTATATAATGTAAACCAAGAGCAAGACTTGAGAAACTTTGTTCAGCAAACACAGCAAACATAATTAATTCCTAATCAATGCAATGGGATAGATCTCCATTGAAAGAGGTTAACTTTCCTTACTTTACTTCTGAATTCTTCATTAGTTAGGACAATCTTGTGGTGTTTCTTAAAGTCTTAAAATAGCAGGAAGGGGACTTTCATGTGAGATTATAGCTGGATAATCCTTCTCTCTAAATAACTTTGTACCATAACTTGCCACCACACGGCCTCTCTTTCCTCTCTTTCCGGCAACTACCGTCTTTTCTCCCACCTGTCCTGGAAATACTTGTGCCTAGAGAAAAATAACATCCTGTGTTCTTCACAAGCAGCCTGCCATTAATACATTAATATTTCCATCAAAGTATCTTAATGCAACTTGCAAATAATGGAATTGGTGTATCAAGTATCCCCTCTCTTTCCTGTGACACAGGTAAATAGTAATAATATCCTCTGTTTTATAGAAAGAGCAACTGATATGTTGAGATTATAGTGCCCTTTCACAGAACGGTGCAAGGGTCTGCAGTGTGTTGCCATTTTTTCTCTCATATTAAAAGAGATGGATGACCATCACTTTTGAAGCCAGGCATTATATTTCTAAATTCAGACTATCCCAATCTGGGAGAATACACAGGAGTAAAAGGCTTATTTAGAGGCAGATAAAAAGTCTTTGCCAGACTGGGACCATACTCTGCATATTCCTATGGTACTCAGCCCCTGGATTCATCTCTCTTGCAGCTCAAATACCCTAATCTTCCTTACACTCTGATGTTACCACTTCGGAGGCAATCAGGAGGTGTGAACTGAGAAGCACTCAATAATCCCTCAATTGAAAGTCTATATTGCTCTGCATTCCAGTCCTCCAGTATATAGAAAGTAACCCTGGATTATGAATGTGTAGGTCTCAGTTCAAGACAAAAACTAAGTAGGAGATGTGGGAAACTGTATATAAAGATGATGTAGTTCTCACTTTTACTGTCCTTTTTTTGAATGACTGCTGTACATCATGCAAACTTTTAGGTGTGATTTAGAGAAACAACCTTATGATATCAACTAATTGTGTATCTGATGACTCCAAAATGATCCCTGTGATAAAAGTGTCTAGAAACATCAGGTCATGACATCAAAGGCAAATCCTGTAGTCAAAGTACAGCTTTCAGGTGCTCCTGGCTTCAAAGCTCACAATATAACAAACAAGCAGGAGGACTTTCATTGACTAAGCTAATGATTCATATAGAGAAAATTATTCTACTCATGAATTTAATTTTCAGAAAAAATGATCTATTATTTTGCCATAGAAGTTAGTTAAATAATATGATGGGAAATGTCACTGCTGAACTCTGCAATACTTTGCACAAAACAACTGCGCGGACCTACAGCAGTAGTGAATAGCAGACATTCACAGGGAAGATTTCATTATCCTTATGTTACTTAACTTTTTTGCAGCACATCTGTGTTTGCTTCATCATTCTGCCATCTGCTGTAACAAAATGCAGGCAAAGCGTTGTGGAAAATAAGCCCTCCATACTTGAAAAATGCTCTAAAATGGAGCATAGCTCTTTACTTCTTACAAGCTGTAGTACTTATTATCCTCTCCTCTTTCTCCTCCTTTGCCCTCCCTCCCCCCCAACATGCATGATGAATTACATACGCGCACCAAGTGTGGAGAACACAGAATCCCATTGATTCTTCCACAATGTTTCTATTAAGCAAAATGAATGGTTATGCCTTTTACTTCACCGTGCAAATTCGTTTGCAGAAAGGTCAAAAATAGCACGTCATTATCATTAAATTTTAATTTTGGAACTCCTAATCACACTTGCTTCCTGTTGGGAATTGTCTGCAGATACACAGTGTATAGTTGAATAAAAGACTCTGATTGGTAAAGCATTGAAATAACTGAGTATGAGTAGAGTGGTTTTGAGCACACTCTCTGCAAAGTCCAGGCAAAGTTTCTTCCTGATGCAGCAGCACAAATCTCTTGGTAGCAGTAAACTTGCTACACAGACTTCATTCCTGAACACATGTTCAAAGGTGATAAAATAAATGCAGATGGTTTCCCAAAACCTCGGTGGAGCATTTTTTACTGTTACTAAATGAACTGTAAAAAAATGGGAAAAAAAAGAGAAAATATAGTCTGACACAAACAGGCAATATCAGAATATGATCTAGTTGTTTGGGTGGAAACTAAATAAAATGTGTGTTTATAATGATCTATTGACAAAACATTATTGACAGAACATCTGAGCTGCCTAACAGGAGTCTGTTTTAAAATACTCAGATTAAACTAGTATTGTGAGCTGAATATTTTGTTTAACACACATACAAAGAGGTTAGACACAGAACTCTGAATTCATTGTGCCAACATCAAAGTTGACAATAAAAAATCCTGGCTGCATTGAAAACAAAATTAGACCTTAACAAATTTATTACAAGCTTTCCTTACAAACTTGTTACAAAATTATACAGCATCTTATGTGTACACAGGATTTACAAGAATGTGTAATTGATGTGTGCAATAGCTCAGCTCTCTGGCTGAGATCTGCAGGCTTTTCTTTATTCAGGGCTTGATTTAATTTCCACTGAAGCTGGTGAGAATTTTTCTACTGACTTTGGAGAAAGTTGGATCATATCCTAAAGGTATCACTTTTTTTCAATACTGTGGTGGAAAAGAGGAAGACAATATAATAACCTTATGAATCATTTTTCTTTTTCATTTAATGTGTTTCATATGATCAGCATTATATTTACTCCACCACATTTTCATTAGCCTTCTGTAAAGTACTTGATGCATTGGTGAAATTAAAAGTCAAAATCCAGTTCCTGCTACATTAAATCGGATAAATTTCTTTCTTTGAATGTATATAGCATGATTTTTCCTTTATTTTCGGTGAGTAGAAATAAAGGCATTCAAAATGAAAAATTGTTATTTACAACACTATAAACCCTCATTTTCCCCCTGACTTCCACAGAATTTCTCTGGACTGACTGTTATGTAAACAAATATGTCATCCACACTTCTAGGAACACTTAAGTCCCTAGTTAATGAGATTTACAGTCAGTAAACAATGTCCAAACAAGATTAGTTAGTGTTCTTACTTTCCCTTTTCATATGGACATGGATCTACTTAGCACACTGAATCATGGAGATCTCTAAAGTTAATGATCTATGACAATATCTGCTATCAATTGCTTACAGCATCTGAAAAATATTATCTTTATTTGGGAATGCAGGGTGCAGATTTTGGTTTTTAACTTAAAAAAAAAAAAATAGTGGAAATGCTCCCTGAAAAATATGGTTCTCTCCCAAAGCAGAAAAAAATGAATCATTAGGGCTTTTTTGTTTGTTTGTTTTTGAAACCTGAACTTTGCCATTTATAAAATTAGGAAAAGAAAGGCAAAAAAGTGCTGAGGATTTTTTTCTGTTTGTCAACAGAAGAGAATGGCAGAGAAATTCTTACAGATTCATTGGATACGGAGGTGCTTGTTATATAACATCATCTATTTCCTTTTAAGATTTTTCTTTATATTGAGCCTCTAAAGTTACTACTTACTGATTGACACAAGGTTAGGATTTAATTGTCCAAGGCGATGACATTTCCTGTGAGGCAAACACTTTAGCTTCATTTTGAAAACTTCAGGATTCTCAAAACCTTTGTATATGGCCTCTCTTTAAACTCATATCTCTAAGTTCCATTCCTGGCTTTCAAAGTTTCTGCTATTCCAGTTTGTGTCCTCCTGAACAACCTGGTCTATTTCTCCAGTGGTTTTATAAGGTGTAATGCTCTCCATAAGGGATTAGATGAGACCACACAAAATACTGCCTCTAATGACCTGTTGCAGATTTGAAGTTGTTTCTCCAGTGAAATGCATCAACAACAGTGTCCTACTGCCATATCTTTTGGTGCTGTGTTCTTATTTTCACTTTTAATGCTGAATACGCTATAACAGAGGAAGCCATAACTGAGAAACCTAAGGCAGCCACAATAATTTTCAAGCAGGTGACATTTTCCAGCCTTGGTTGTGAGGTAATATCGAGGTAGACATAGATGACATGGTCTAATCCAATTCTGTTGATATCTTTGACAAAAGACCCATTAACTTTAATGGCAGTGAGATCTCACCCAGGGCATGACACTGGTATTGTATAGTAGACTATCTCTTTGAATAGTGTAACTAAACTGTCTCAAGTACAGGTCTAAGACAATATAAAAATCATTTGAATACACATTAGTACACATCTGTTCCAAGTAAAAACTCATGTGTATGATTGAAGAACTTAATTGAAAGTATGGACTAACTGTATTTAAATCACAGTACAGATCAGAAAACTTTTATTTTCCTGAGAAAGGTGCCATGTTTCTTAAAGAGTTCTACACAATTTTGTTCTGGGAAAATTTGGGTAATGGTTTGCTGAGCAGATCAATAGTTTTGTACAGGTGTATAGCTTTGATATCCACTCCAAAGTATCATATCTTTCTTGATTACAATTCTAAAGTCAAGGGTTCCTTTAATGTTAAGATGCCATTAGCTTTGTTTCTAATTTGAAAGCTCACAGTAGAACAATGTAACAATGCAAGCAGAAAATAATAGATTACTGTGAGAAGGAAGAGGTTGATAGTGTATTATGAAGAAATCTTTTTTACATATTATTTTAATGTTCCATTAAGATTGGTTCTTGCCTTCAGTAAGATTCTGTTATGAATATTTTAGAACTTTTTTTTGTATAATTTGTAAGAGGAACTGACAGTATTCAAAACAGTTACAAAATAAATGGAATCCATAAAAGTTAAGTTCTGTATTATTAGCAGTCATTCTGGAAAGCTAACAGGAATAAATGGCATTTCAATGGCAAAAAAGGCATAATGTACAGAAACTGTATTTTATAACTACTTGATTCCTGCAACATTGGCAGGTTGCAATGCATATTTTGGCTCATTTTTGTTTTGATGGTAAGGAATTGATACTGCATCCAATTAGATATGAATGTATAGAGTGGGAGTTAAAAATAGGTACACAACTCAACATTGATATGATTTTTAACAAGTTTACTAAATGTCAGTCACTGGTTTGACATCACTGAAAAAATACTGAATTTACAAAGATTTTACAGTAAAGTTATGATATGTTGCTGACAAGCAGTGTCACAAACATAGTCTAATAAAACTGGAGTTGCCCACAGCAGAGGCACATACCCTTTATTCTTATTTATTGAGAGAGAAAGCTTATATACTGATTTGCTGAAGTTTAATAAATAAGGTCAACTTATAATATATAAAACAATATAAACATTTATATGCTACATGCATATCATAATTTAAAGTAATAATTTATATAGCAAAGAGATGCAGATTTATGTTCTTCCTATTTTCCTTGATAATGCACACACACAGGAGGTGTCTATTCTGATCCATCTCCATCCTATGAGTTTATTATTTTCTGAAGTCAGTGCTCTGACGTAAGTTTGGGAAGTCTTGCATTGGGAGTTCCAGTGCTTATCATCGATGCCTCGGCAGCCATTTTTTACAGGCTTGGCTTCTTTGCACCTTGTTTCATAAAAGTATTGTTTCACTGGGGAATTGCCTGTTTTAATTTCTCCCAGAACTGTTACCTGGTGTCCTCTAATGTCGATAGCAGAGGATTTGTCCGTAACCCACAAGCTCTCACTGTCACAAACAGAATATTCCCCTCGGTGGCTCTTGTGCTCTGCATACCTTTTACTTCGTGAGGTTCTATTCATGACCACTGAACTTCCAATATAATCCTCCATGAGATACAGTGGTGGGGGCTCCAGTGGTGTGTTGTGACTCAAGAGAACTCGTGGAGAATTGTAGCGTCTTTGCTGCCTTAAGAGGTCAATATCCATTGGGACAACTGGCTGGAAGTCTGATTTCACATTTTCAACTACACTGATGTCCTGCTGAGCCTCTGCTTTTTGCATTGTGTTATGATGGTTTTCCTTAATATCTAACATCTGCTTTGAATGCCTGTTTTTCAAAACATCTGCTTGAATGAGTTTAATGATGAGAGAATTTATTGAATCTTCTGGCAAATTCCTTTGATCCATGTTGGCTGACTGAATGCCACGAAGATAAGCAAGAAATATTGCATAAAACAAGATGGACATCACCTTGTTCACCTGTAAGAACTGAAAAGAAATAGAAAGTTAACATAAAGACAAGCAAATAAGGATGTTTATTAGATGCTATAGACATGAAAAATCTATTCTTGGTTTTTAACATCTTACGTGTATCTATCTTAGGCACTTTACATACTCTGTTAGCCTGTATTTTTCTTTTAAGACATTACTTTATTATGAATGAAAATATTTACTATTTTTTCTCAATTGATTTCATCTAAATTTCATGGGTTCTCCAGGATGAATTCATTTTTTCTTTTTTCTGAGCATAGTGGCAAATAACACACTCAGGTCCTTATCCTAGAGAAGTAGTTTTCTATTTTTCTGGAAAGTGAGCCAGCTTAAGGCACATGATAAGGACAAGTCAATTTTACAAAGTCTGTTTACAAAGTGGAGCAGGTTAGTTTCAAAGCTACAATGAGATTATGCAGAGAACAGCCTCTCTACTGATGTAGTAATGAAAAAGTTCTGTACAGCTAGCTAAGCGTTGTCTACTTTTGTTGACATCTCACATATCCACAAAACTCCCACCCTGTAAACAGTCACTTTGAGCAAGAACTTGAATATTTTGAATTTAAAATGTTAAAAAAATAGATAAGTTGCAACATATTTTGTTTTCATAAGGACTGACCTGTGTTTATCTTTCACCCTGAGAGCATCAATACACACTGAGAAATACAGAATCACAGAATGTTTGAGGTTGGAAGGGACCTCTAGAGATCATCTAGTACAACCTTCTGCTCCAGCAGGGACCCCTACAGCACGCGGCACAGGGTGGCATCCAGGCAGGTTTTGAAGATCTTCAGAGAAGAAGACTCCACAATCCTCACAGGAAAGAAGTTCTTTCTCATATGGAGATAGAAATTCCTGTGTTTTAATTTACATCCATTACCCCTCGTCTTGTCACCAGCCACCACTGAGAAGAGTTTGGCCCTGTCCTCTTTACATTCTCTCATCAGGTAATAATGCTGAGAAATAATACTTTGCATTAAGTACTTTGCATACTAGCTATATCTATATCTAGTTCTACAAAGAAAAGCAATCTTGTAGAAAAAAAAGACAGAGTCAAGCAACCAAGTGGGATTTCTTTTATTTTGAATTTTGGAAAGCAGTGATTAGGCCTCTGTAATGCAAGAGTGCAGTTTGGATGTATCCACAGAGCATTTTACACTTATTGGTGATGGTTTTGTTTGTTTGCTTGTTTTTTTAATTAAGTTCTTTCACTGATTTATACATGAAGTAAAATAAAATTGATGATATTTTTAATATTCAAGGACAGAGGAATAGTTCACCCCTTTTGAGACTGAAGAGTATTGTTCAAGACCAAAAATATGGACCTGAAAGTTGATTTCTTCTCTCCTGTGCTCAATGCATTCTCAAATTGTTCTCATAAATCTAGCTTCTGAACATATTTAGGGAACTTGTTTGTCATTTCTGGATCAACTTGTCTGTCATCCTGCTTGTGTAGTTGAGGGACTTTGCACTTGTTTAGAGATTTGTGTTTTCCCTGTGTTTTTTTGTGTATTTTGCATGTGTGCTTATAAGTAAATGGAACTAGTTTTCATCATAAAGTACTCAGTCATGTAGAGGAATGATTTATTTAGAAGCAGAAGAACTGTAATTAAATTGTTCCAGAAGTAGAAGGCTAGAAAGGCAAAAATTGACCTGAAGTAGTTACCAACACTCATGCAATGTAGGAAACTGTGACTAAGTACTTTTTCAGTTGACTCAAAACAGCCTTGATCTTGGTTCTCCTGAAGTGGAGATGAATCGCCTAGGAGTCACAGGCTTACAGAATCAAAAAACAGTTGGGAGATTATCTAGTCTGCCCCCCCCCCCCCCACTAAAAGTAGAGTTAATTAAAGAAGGTTGCTCAGGGCAATGTCCAGTCAGGTATGAAATGACTCATAGGATGGTGACTCCACAACCGCTCTGGGCAACCTTTCAGTGTTCAGGTATTCTCATATTCTTCTTATGTTTCAAGGATGTTTCCTGTATTTCAGTTTATGCACATTGCCTCCTGTCCTGTCACGAGATACTCCCGAGAAAAGTCTATCTCTCTGTTCTTTATTTCTCCCATCAAATATTTGTACACATTGCTAAGATTCCCTTTGACCCTTTTCTTCTCAAAGCTCAACAGTCTCAGTTCTCCATATGGGAGACTGTGCAATCTCTTAATCAGCTCTATGCTCCTTTGCTGGATTCACATCATTAGTTTCATTTCTGTCTTTTAATGGGGAGCCCAGAACTGGACATAGCAGTCCAGATGTGTCTCACCAGTGCTGAGTGGTGAGCAAAGGAACCTTTGACCTGATAGTGACACTCTGAAGAAGAAATTTCTGAGAAAACAGACCTCTTAAACAGACAATTTTCCACTTCAAGAAACTGCCATTTTTTCCATTTAAGATGGAAAACAAAACAAGCAAAACAGAACAAAAAATAAAAGGAAAAAAAAAGTTCTATTGGAGGTTTCTTTATCAGCTCTAGGCAAAGTTCCTTTTAGCAACAGTGAGCTACCACTTCATAGTTTGGAACTGCTGCAAAATCAGAGCTACCCTCTGTGGATGTGTGATCTGTCCTTTTATGGACAAGAAATGTGTTTTCTACATTCTCAGTTTGTCACAGTATGAGTTCACCTAAATCTACACTGTTGCTTGCAGCAAAGTTATACTTGAAAAGAAAAAAAAAAAAAAACACAATAAGATTTTGAGTTTCATATAATTACTGTCATATATACTGTCATAAATATTAATTTTGAACTCAGTGCTCAAATAGCACTGTATAAAAGATATTTCCCTGCATAATTTGGTCTTTCCTCAGTAAAATATTCGCTTTTAAGAACACTATATTTTATTACAGATATCACTCAGCAATTTTCATACAGCACTCAGAAGAGCTAACTCTCACAGTGTCACAAAACAGTCAGTAGGCTGATCAGCAAAGCTCTGACAATACTCACTTCAGAAAGTGAAAGCGTAATTCATGCCAATATGCAGCTGCATGTAATCACTGGACTGCTTAGTTTCAAAACTAAGTGGCAGTAGCAAAATAGACAAACTAGAGCAGGTCATGAGGTGGGAAAATTAATACTGGAGTTTCTACAGACTCTCTAATGCCTAGCACACAAAACGGAAGAGCTAGAGGCCTCAGAACAGTAGCAGTGAGAATAAATGGTTTTTCATGTGTGAGGCTGAACCATCACAAATGTTAAAAGATATTTTCTGAATCTGAAGTAATGTCTTCAAAAAGAAAGGAAGGAAGGAAGGAAGGAAGGAAGGAAGGAAGGAAGGAAGGAAGGAAGGAAGGAAGGAAGGAAGGAAGGAAGGAAGGAAGGAAGGAAGGAACTGTAATTCAAGAGCATTGAACTATCTTTTAGGCAGTGGGGGCACCTATCAACACATAAGCTCTGTTGAAATGATCTCAGTACCTCCAATAAAGTACTATTCAAAAGATGTGGTCCGAGCCCTATTGATTCACTTAGCTCAATGGGAATAGTGATGAGTGAACATTTTTTTTGTACTNGAAGGAAGGAAGGAAGGAAGGAAGGAAGGAAGGAAGGAAGGAAGGAAGGAAGGAAGGAAGGAAGGAAGGAAGGAAGGAAGGAAGGAAGGAAGGAAATTGAGAAAATCAGAATGGCATGTTTTGATATTTTCCAAGCTTTTGGTATTTTAGGACGCACTTAAAAATGTAGGCAACGCCCTTCACAAAACAGAAATAGTACTTATTTATTACATCCCAGTGAATAAAATATCCACAAAGGGGACTTGCATTCATCCACTCACTGCTTTCAGAGATGAGGTTTGATCAGAGGTTATCTCCCTATGTGAACAGTGCCCTAGGACTATTAGGTTGATGTTACAGAGCCTCTGGCTAATGGAATATGCACTTGTATGGACTTCAGCATAAGCTAAAGTGTACTTCTGAATGTCACAAGAATCCCCTGAAAATGTAGTCCTTCACATCAAAATTTTGTTCACACCAACTTTTCTTTTCCTAACTAGCTGAACCCTATGACACATTTTTGTCCTTCTTCAAGGTCTTTAATTTTTCCATATGTGCACCTGTGTGTCTCTGCAAAATGACCACAAAAAAGCAGATATGATGAATGGTCCTAGAATGGACACAATGTCATTTAAAACCTTTCAGGAAGTACAGAGTAGATTGCTACATTTGGGCCTAGGTACATGACACAGGCAAGCATTTCCACAGGGACCTCAAAATATGAGATGAGCACAACAGCATGCTTCATGGTACAATAACAGCTGAAGTAGTGTTTGTACATTTGAATATAGAGATCCCCCGTCTGTGTAGCGTTCTACCATATTTCTGCCTGAAATAGCTGATTGTGACGGAGTACTAACAGTGGTTCCTGACTTGTTCTTGTTTCATGACTGTCATGTCAGCTGTGACATACAGGCTAATTTCTATTAAAGTAAGTCTTCAGAGTGCATTGATATAATTTAAATAAGGCATTATTTAATTAATATCCATATGACCACATAGTCACTTGAATTGGTAAATCAAATTAATATGCAATATTACTATTTACTTGTCCCAGATATCATGTGCTAGTAGAATGGGTAAAATATCTCCGAGTGTCCAGCAATATTTATGCAACACTTTCTCTGTAATCTTCTCTGAATTCACACCCAAAGGGATCCCTCATTGACCTACCATAAAAAGAGTTGTCAGCGCTCTAAAGTGGGCATTAGCAGCCTCATTTAGTCTTGCTGCTGGCATATCCACACTGCTTTTTTGCCTCCTGACTCCTTTCCAATTCCATGTGATTGGAATTAAGCTCTCTTAAAACAAACAAACAAACAAACACTGGACATAAATGTATGAAGTGAAACGTAATCTTTTCAAGTTGGTCCTTTTGCATAGTGGATGCTGCCATTGCTTTCTAAGACAATTAGAAACAAGTGAACAAGAGAAAAGAAGATCTTTAAAGGAAAGGGGCAGAACTAAGAGACAACAAGTCATAATGAGTGATCTAAAATCTAATTGTAAGGGAGACAATATATTGTGGTAGGAAAACCAACAGTTTTGGTAGAATAGAACAGGCTGCTAATTTGCACTGAACAAGTTTAACTTAGAGATCACTAACAGCTGTGATACAGTAAGCAAAGACAAACATCATAGAAAAGACAAGTTGATATATTGCAAAGTCATTTGCTCCACTGATCCTTCAACTGTAGCTTAGGTTTACTCTAATGATTTTTATTCCTTCCTGTCACAGCTATGTTGGCAAAACAGAATCCCAGAATTAGGGAATCATTATGTTTGGAAAAGACCTTCAAGATCGAGTCCAACCGTAAGCCTTTCAACATCATGCCTGCCAAAATGTGTCCCTAAATTCCTCATCTACACATTTCTTGAACACTTCCAGAAACAATGACTCCACCACTTCTCTGGGTGACCTGTTCCTATGCTTGACTACTCTTTCTGTGTAGAAATTCTTCCTAATGTGTAACCTGAATTTCCCCGGCACAGCTTGAGGCCATTACATCTTGTTCAATCTGTAGTTATTGGAAAAGACCTTCAAGATCGAGTCCAACCGTAAGCCTTTCAACATCATGCCTGCCAAAATGTGTCCCTAAATTCCTCATCTACACATTTCTTGAACACTTCCAGAAACAATGACTCCACCACTTCTCTGGGTGACCTGTTCCTATGCTTGACTACTCTTTCTGTGTAGAAATTCTTCCTAATGTGTAACCTGAATTTCCCCGGCACAGCTTGAGGCCATTACATCTTGTTCAATCTGTAGTTATTCTGAAGAAGAGATTGACACTCGCCTCACTACAGCCTCCTTTCAGGTAGCTGTAAGAGAGTGATGAGGTCTTTCTTGAGTCTCCTCCAGACTAAATAACCCCAGATCCCCCAACTGCTCCTCATAAAGTCTGTGCCCCTGCCCCTTCACTAGCTTTGTTCATAGAATCATAGAACGCTTAAGGTTGGAAGGGACCTCTAGAGGTCATCTAGTCCAACCCCCCGGCACACGCAGGGTCTCCTAGAGCATGTGGCACAGGGTGGTGTCCAAGCGGGTTTGGAAGATCTCCATAAAAGCTCTGGGCAGCCTGTTCCAGGGCTCTGTCACCCTCACTGTTAAGAAATTCCTTCGCAAGTTCCTGTGGAACTTTTGGTGCCTCAATTTGCAGCTATTTCCTCTAGTTCTATCCCTGGCCATCACTGAGAAGAGGCCAGCCCCATCCTCCTCACTCCCTCTCTTGAGGTAYTTATRYACAYTRATCAGGTCCCCTCTCAGTCTTCTCTTCTCCAGGCTGAAGAGGCTCTCTCAGCCTTTGCTCATAGGGCAGATGTTCCAGGCCCCTAATCATCTTTGTGGCCCTGCGCTGGACTCTCTCTAGCAGCTCCACATCCCTCCTGCACTGGGGAGCCCAGAACTGCACACAGGACTCGAGGTGCGGCCTCACCAGGGCTGAGTAGAGGGGCAGAATCACTTCCCTAGACCTGCTGCAAATCCTCTTCTTAATGCACCCCAGGATCCCATTGGCCTTCTTGGCCACGAGGGCACACTGCTGCCTCATGGTCAACTTGTCATTCACCATGACTCCCAGGTCTCTCTCTGCGGGGCTGCTCTCCAGGAAGTCGGTCTCCAGCCTGTAGGCATGTCTAGGGTTATTCCTGCCCAGGTGCAGGACCCTGCACTTTCCCTTGTTGAATTTCATGAGGTTTCTCATCGCCCAGTTGTCCAGTCTGTCCAGGTCCCTCTGGATGGCAGCGCAGCCCTCAGGGCTATCAGCTACTCCTCTCAGTTTTGTATCATCAGCAAACTTGCTGAGGGAGGACTCCATCCCTTCGTTTAGGTCATTAATGAATGTTGAAAAGGACTGGACCAAGGACTGACCCGTGGGGGACACCACTAACCACAGGCCTCCAACTGGACTCGGCACCACTGATTACCACTCTCTGGGCCATGTCATTTAGCCAGTTCCTAATCCACCTCACTGTCCACTCATTCAACCCACACTTCAGGAGCTTGCCCAGGAGGATGCCGTGAGGGACGGTGTCAAAAGCCTTGCTGAAATCTAGACAGATGACATCCACCGCTCTACCCTTATCTATCCATCTAGTCACCCCATCATAGAAGGTTATCAGGTTAGTCAAGCATGATTTCCCCTTGGTGAACCCATGCTGGCTACTCCTGAGCACCTTCTTCTCCTCCATTGTCCTGGAGACAGCAGCCAGGATGAGCTGCTCCATCACCTTTCCAGGGACGGAGGTCAGGCTCACCGGCCTGTAGTTGCCCGTTTCCTCCTTCTTGCCTTTTTTGTAGATCGAGGTGACATTGGCTTTCCTGCAGTCCTCCAGCACCTCCCCCATTCTCCAGGACCTTTCAAAGATGAGGGAGAGCGTCTTAGCTATGACATCCACCACCTCACGCAGGACTCTGTGGTGCATCCCATCGGGGTCCATGGATTTGTGGGTGTTGAGTTTCCTCAGGTGCTCTCTGACCCAATCTTCCTCTGCCTGGGGCAAGTTTTCCTCTCTCTAGTCCCTTCTCGTTTCCCTAGGGTCTGGGATACTAAAGGGCTGCTCTTGAGAGCTGTCAGCCCTATCTGGTATCTGTAGTTCCTGGGGACCAGCCCTAACAGAGAAGACCAAGGCAAAAAAGGCATTTAGTAACTCTGTCTTCTCCACATCCTCCGTCACCAACGCACCCTCCCCATTCAGCAGTAGACAGACATTTTCCCTAGTCTTCCTCTTGCTGTTGTATTTGTAGAAGCCCTTCCTGTTATCCTTGATGTCTCTCGCTAGTTCTAATTCCAAGTGCGCCTTGGCCTTCCTTGTTGCACCCCTGCATTCCCTGACAATGTCCCTATATTGTTCCCACGTGGCCTGACCCTTTTTCTACCTTACATATGGTCTCTTCTTCTCATTAAGTTTCCCTAGCAGCTCCTTTTCCAACCACACAGGTCTCTTGCCCTCTTGCTTGACATCTTACTGGTAGGAATACACCGATTCTGGGCTTAGAGAAAGTGCCGCTTGAAGATAAGCCAGCTCTCCTGGACACCCTTTCCTTCTAGGACCCTGGTCCAGGGGATTTCTCCAAGGAGCTCCCTGAGGAGCCAGCTCTCCTGGACACCCTTTCCTTCTAGGACCCTGGTCCAGGGGATTTCTCCAAGGAGCTCCCTGAGGAGGTCAAAGTTGGCTCTCTTGAAGTCCAGGGCTGCAATCCTACTTCTTGCCCAGCTCCCTCCACGCARGATCRTGAATTCCAACATCTCATGGTCACTGCAGCCAAGACTGCCCCCGACCCTCACATTTCCCACTAGACCATCTCTGTTGGTTAGGATCAGGTCTAGCAGCACCCCCACCCTTATCGGCTCTTCAACCACCTACATCAGGAAGTTATCCGCAACGCTCTTCAGGAACCTCCTGGACTGTCTGCTCCCAGCTGTGTGATCGGCCCAGCAGACATCAGGGTGGTTAAAGTCCCCCACAAGGACCAGGGCCTGTGATCGCGAGGCTTCTTGTGGCTGCCTGTAGAAGGCCTCGTCCACCTCCTCATCCTGGTTGGGAGGCCTGTAATAAACTCCCACGACCGTGTCGCCCCTGTTGCCCTGCACTTTGATCCTCACCCACAGGCTCTCGACTTGCGCTCCACCCTCCCCTACGCCGAGCTCCATACACTCCAGCTGCTCTCTCACGTAAAGAGCGACTCCGCCGCCTCGCCTTCCTGGCCTGTCCGTCCTGAAAAGCCTAAAGCCCTCCATGGCCACGACCCAGTCGTGAGAGCTGTCCCACCACGTCTCAGTAATCACAATGAGATTGTGGCCCTGCAATTGCACAAGCATCTCCAGTTCCCGTTGTTTATTCCCCATGCTGCGTGTGTTTACATAGAGTCATTTGAGTTGGACTCCCAGCGCACCTCTCATTCTAGCTGGGGCAGCTGCAGCTGGACACTGTGGGCCTTTAGAAGTTGCTGTATTTTGCCATTTAGCCTCTTCAGGCCTAGGACCTCTTCCACATGCAACGGAGTTAGGTTGTTGCGAGCGGCACAACAGGTCACCGCCTACCTTATAACCCGCTTCCCCGACGATGCCTTCCTCTCCCCTCGAACGTAGTTTAAAGCCCTCTCGATGAGCCCTGCCAGCTCACGACCCAGGACCTTCTTCCCGCTTTGAGAGAGCTGGGTCCTGTTAGGTTCCATCATACCCAGTGCTGTGTAAGTCTTCCTATTTCCAAAAAAGCCTAAGTTGTGCTGATGACACCAACCCTGGAGCCACATGTTGATGGCTTCTATCCTCCCATTCCTTTCTATATTTCTGGCAGTACCAGGAAGAATGGAGGCAAATATAACCTGTCCCCCTGAGTTCCTGATCCTCTGCCCTAATTCTCTAAAGTCCCTTTTGATGGCTCTGACGCTTCGCGTTGCCTCATCTTCTCCACCCACCTGTAGGACCATCAACAGATAGCAGTCCGTGGGTCAGACCAGAGCGGGAAGCCTCTTGGTAACGTCCTTAACCCGGGCCCCAGGAAGGCAGCAGACTTCTCTTTGGGGACGGTCGCATCTACATATCGGCCCTTCCGTGCCCTGGATTGAGGAGTCGCCCACAACAATATCATGCCTTTCCTCTCTCCTGCTTGAGGTTACAATACAAGGGGGCTGCCTTCCAGACTGCTTTGTTACCTTAGGAGGAGAGGGGCTCCTGACCTCACCAGGATCTTGTATCTGTTAACTAGGGGTACCTGGTAGGAGTAGGTCGGAGAAGGTTTTCTCCTCCTTGGAGTTTGGACTCTTATCCATCCATCCTTATGCCGGGTTTCTTCCCCCTGTGCTAGCTGAGGGATAGAACTGGTATTAACCTGTTGCGCTTCTTTGGACACACTCCAGCACCTTCATGTCTTTCTTGTAGTGAGGGGCCCAAAACTGAACACAGTACCCAACATGTGGCCTCACCAACACTAAATACAGTGGCATGATCACTTCTCCAGTATTGCTGTTCCTGATATAACCTACGATGTGGTTGGCCTTCTTGGCCCCATGGACATGCTGCTGGCTCGTGCTTATCTGACTGCTGAACAACACCTCCAGATCCTTTCCTGCCACACAGTTCTCCAGCCACTCTGCCCCAAGCCTGTAGTGTTGCATGGCGTTCTTGTGACTGAAAGACAGGATGCAGCACTTGGTCTTGTTGAACGTCATATGGTTGACCTCAGCCCATATACATCCAGCCTGCCCAGACCCCTCTGTAGAGCCTTCCTAACCACAAATAGACCAACCCTTCCTCCCAGCTTGGTGTTATCTGCAAATGTGCTGAGGGTGCACTCAATCCCCTCATTGATAAAGATATGAAAGAAAAAGACCAGTCCCAACACTGACTCCACGGGAACACCGCTTATGACTGTTTGCCAGCTGAGTTTAACTCTCTTCACCACCACCCCCTGGACCTGGCCATCCAGCAGGGTTCTCACCCAGGAAAAAATACACTTGTGTAAGCCATGAGCCGCCAGCTTCTCCAGGAGAATGCAGTAGGAAACTATATAAAATCCTTACTAAAGTCTAAAGGATGTTTAGACTAAAGTCTAAACTTACTAAAGGATGTTTACACTGTCTAGTCAAGGTGTCTCATATAAGGTTTACAATTAGGAGAAGTAAATATACTTATCTAGAGCTTCCATAAAGAAATAAAATCCCCAGTAGATTATGGCAAGTCGCTTTTCATCCTTTTTAGACCCCTACTTCACATATTGGAGAGTTTTGTTATATTTTGTTTGCAGTGACTTTTTTTTTTAGAATTGTATGGATTTATTTTGATTACTCTCTGAATATGCTTTACAGGTAAAGAACAAAGTGTTATGGAATACATTCTGTGAAAATAATGAAATCCTAGCGCTGTGAGGCAATGCCTAAGTGCTTACTTTTAAGTCATTGCTGAGAGGAACCGGAATAGAGCAAAATAATTGGCACATTTTGCACTCAGCATGGTAACACCCAACATGATTTACATAAATTAGCTTGAAACATTTGAGACTTTGTGAAAATTTAAGAGCCGCTTTTGTTCTTCAGACCAAGCAGCTAATGATGATTTCTGGTGGTTCATTTGGGCTTTTTCCAAAGAAGACCATGTAATTATTCTCCTTGCTTGCTAAGCACTGTTTTCACAAACTGAGAGAAAATAGCAGAATATCCTGATGACTACCTCAGCTCAGTAGCTTTGTTGAGAAAAAACACAGTTTGTTTCTTCTGTGCTTTAGGACACAGTAGAAAGTACAGAAAAAGGAAAATACCAGCATATTCTAAATATTCAGGGGAATATGGTGGAATATCAAATAGTGGCACATGAAAATGCACTCTATATTTCAGAATATTAATGGACTATTTCTACAATATGTGCCTGTAGAAGGATTTATTAAGACAGATTGCTGCAAAGTGCTGTTTGCACTCAGAGATGCAATGACCCTCTTGAGTATTTCCACTTGTCAAGATACAGCAATTTCAACACTTGAATTGAACTTAAAGCTTTCACAAGAGGCAGATCCATGCAGAATTCAGAGACAAAATCAAGTGAGACTGCTTTACAACAGCTTTAAGTGTTAATTCTTCCATCCTCTGACCTGATCCAGTTGAAAGTTAAAACAAAAGAATTTTAAACTCATGCATTCCTCTTGCAGATAGACTACGAATTGTGGATACACACCATGCACATAGGGATCACAGGAGTTTCCAGTCCCTATAGCAGTCATTTTATTTTGATCATGCATTGCGCAGAGCCATCTGATCACTGGACCCCATTATCCTCCAGTGAAAGGTACGTACCCAATCTTCGATGGATATGGAGCTCAGTATACTGACTCAGACATTTTCCTCTCTCAATAACTGACTGGGCATCACACAGCAAGTCAATTGTATGTCCAAGGACAAAAATCTCATCTGCTCTGAACTAATCAACATAGGTGTTTGTGATAACAGTCATCAGCATGACACTTCTAGTTGTTGAGGAAAGCTTTTCTGATTGGTAACATCTTTCTGGGGAACAGTTTTGTGATAATGCATTGGCTGCTAGGAGTAAACTGTTTTCTGTGCAATGCTTCTGCACAGCATTGTGCAGCTGTGGAGCTTCAAGTGACATCAGTTCATTTCAGAACTGGCAATTGTAATGGTATTTTGTGTCTACATTTGATCTTTCCATCAATATAACTTTTCAGACCTCAAAATGTGATCACTTTAAACATGCTTGCCTATTTCAGGCTGAAAAGGCAGGGACAATCCCTCACTGCTTACCTCACTAGACAGAATGGTGTGTGCTTCCACAGCTTGCGCATAGCTCATTCTGTTAGGTTTTGGCCCTGCACCTTTGTCTCCTGTCACTGATGTCACTGAGTGTTCATGGCACTGAAGACCCACCCCTAGAGGCATCCATCACTCTCCAGCATCTTGTAGCAATCCCACTGACAGATGTGGCAATTTGTAATATCTGGTACAATATCAACCTTACTAGCCACATCTCCAGTTCTGTAATCAGATGCAGAAGTAGAAAGGCTTTCCTCAGTCACAGCTAGCTCTTTTTCTATTTTAATTTCTTTCCTCACTGATATTTCTGCAATAGGATATCTGCATCTGTCTGCCTCTGCTCAGAACATTGCCATACTATAACTGTGCATTAACCAGCCAGCTAATTAATCTGAGACAACTGTTTTGGAGGCTCAAATCCTGATTTCTGTGACTGGTGGGAAAAGTTTAGCCAAGTCATAATGTCTGTTCATTAGTTTCTACATCTACAAAATAAGAAACTCCACATAATGGTGTTTGAGCTTTTGCTACTCCAGATATTTACTCTGATATCCTTTTTTCCCCTTCAACTTGTGGGTTTTGTTTGCAAAACTGGAATTCCTCTCATCACATAAGGTATGATATTCATCCAATATGGTGCCCTACATGGGAGATGGCTGGCTGTTTTGAAAGTAAGAAGGCATCTTAATAAATATATTTCCATAAATGTTGCCAATATAAATTATCCTTTCTTATCTTGTAACATTCTGATGTCGCTGCTTTTTGAGCACTAGGAAAGCATTTATCTTGATTTATACAAAGTAGGAGGGGAGCTTTTCCTCCCATTTTAAAGGGCAGAGACTGAGCTACAAAGAATTCAGATGACTTTTGCAAGGTCATATAGGAGGTCTGCTCTAAGTCTGGGAACTGACACAGGATTTCCATATTGCATGGACTGCAACAGAAAAGATAACTGGAATGCTCTGTGGAAGTTTGATCCAATAGTGAGAAGCATGAAAGGAAAGGAAACCAATGCCATCTGCAGTGCATGATCAGCTACACCATAGTTGTGGCAACAAGCTATAGATATAGTTTGTGTAAACAATGTTCACAATAGGTAGAATATTTCTACATATCATTCACTGCATTGTTCAATGAAAACAGACCAAATTCATGAGAAAACTAGAACAGTAAATTCCAGTGACTTTGATTAGACCTGTGCAAAAACAAGATTTACCCATAACTTTGCCCTTTTTCCCCCATTTTTTTTTCCTGGAATTGTAAACAGAAGAATGGAAAGCACCAGATTTAAGCTGCTGCTTTAGGGTGATATAGTGTAGGCCTGTTACTTAATCTTTTCATTACTGATTGCTAATAACAGCAGGGCTGAGCATAATAAGAAAAAAAAAATTGCAGATGAATTGGAGGGGATGGAAACAGCAGTGAGCAATTTTTTTTTTTTTCCAATTTGGCAGAAAATCACAAAATGAGAAATTACAAGCTAGTGTGCTGGGGGAATAATAAACATAAGAAGTAATATGCAGAGGGAAGGAGAAATTTGAGAAGGAGCAATACATGATCTGGTAAAGGAATGATCTAAAACTTTGGAAAGACCTAATACCTAACAGTACTTAATAAATGTATACACTGAAGTATTTCATTGCAGAGCTGGGAAGAGATTGTCTCAGCAGAGCAGAAAGATCAGGTTAGCTGCTTAAAAGTTTTAAGATATTGTCATATTAAAAGAAAATTGGAGAAGAACAGCAAAGAATGATTAGAAAGCTTGTAAAATTGATATTTGGGAGAATTACCTGGAAGATGCAAGTCTTTTCTGTCAGCTCACAAAAAGTGCATGAAGTACACAGATCTGGGAAGTGTAAGACATGTAAAAGGGCATTCACTTTAGGGTGGGGCAAAAGAACATACTCAGGAAACACAAGAAGTTCCATCTCTGTGTGAGGAAGAAGTTCTTTCCAGTAAGAGTGTCAGACCAGGCTGCCCAGAGAGGCTGTGGAGTCTCCTTCTCTGGAGATCTTCCAAACCCACCTGGATACCACCCTGTGCCCCATGCTCTAGGTGTCCCTGCTGGAGCAGGGGGGTTGGACTAGGCTGTCTCTAGAGGTCTCTTCCAACTTTAACCATTCTGGGATTCCGTGAAAAATTGGATTAAACTAAGGAAGAGGAAGTTATGCTGACATCAAAAAGAGTTTTAGGTTCTGCCTATATCCAACTCAAAGCCACACCAAAGAGGCCTGGTTTCATGTTTTGTTACAGCCCTGAAACTCCACCTCCTTTAAAAAAAAAATGTTTTGAAGATTCATTAACATTTCAAGTCAACCTGAACCTGCTTTGTCTCAACCAGGGCTGATTAATCATTTTCTAATAAAGTCTTGCAGTAGTTAACAGTTCCTTTTATTTTCATCTGAGATGTGCTTTGAGGACTTAAGTGTTCTGTGATTAAAATTGAGAGCAGTCTTCCAGATAAAACTCACTTCTTTCACCTTCCCATGACTTTGAGGGGTGTAAACCTATCTTCTGCATACAGACTATTAGAGACATAGTCTGTTATTTTAGTGTAATACAGAGAGAAGAGAAACTATCGGAAGTCTCAGTGTGAAATGCTCTACATTCATAATGAATTTCTCTTATTCAGTTTTTAGATTACAAAATAAGAATTGGTCTTATTCTAGAGACCATGTAATTTAGTTTACACCTAATGGAAGTGGGTTTTGTGTAATTTGGTGTCTGGACAGAAAGAGAAACAAGACTTAACCCTAAGGTTATCCGATTTTTGCACCTCTCCTGTTATATTAAGAGTTGGCAGCCTCCTAGACACTCTTTGGAGTAGAATGGTCTGATTTTTTAAAAAACATTTATATTCCCACTGGATACATTTTAATTGAAAATAAAGTTTTGTAGGAAAATTATGAGAGATTTTTAAACACTATTTTTAGATTTTTGGATGTTAAGAAACTCAAAAGGAAGATCATTTGAAAGTATCCCTTTCAAAATGAATATTTTATTGGATTTTATATTGAAAGCAAAGAGTTTATTTTTGTTTTTAGAATTTGATTTTTTATGTCTCTTTCATATTTCCTTTATTTTCTTTTACAAAGTGAAAGAAATCACTGAAATCAAGAAAGCAGAGCTAAGCAAGAGATGCAGCTTCAAAAGTATAAGAGCCTCACTGTGAAAAAAAATGTAAACCTCTCAATCTAATTTGTGGATATAGTCAGAATTCACCTTTGTAATGAAACAGCAATCTGATAAAAGAAAATACTAGTTAGAAATGAATTCAGAGAATCACATATAAGTTAATCTTATATGGCTCAAATAAAAAATCCTGAAGAGAAGCTAAGATGTATCTGTTAATAAGAGAGCATTTTCTTTGTTTTTCCGAGTGCTCCAGATAACCCTTGGATGCAGTTGGTTCCCTGTAAATTAGGAACACTGTCAGTGTAACACTGTCCAGGTAAAGGCTCAGTGAAAACTTTAAGATATAATTTATGGACAATTCTTCCCAAACATTGAGTATAAGCCTAGCTGCATCTCCACAAACAATGCATTTTCACCCCTGGTGTGCTTTGTGGAACTGAATATGCCAAGGTATTGCACAGGAGGCTTTGTGGAGAAGCTGCATTTCATTTTATCCAAAACTGCACCTGTATTTGCTTTGCAAACTCCCATGACTCCTGAGTTTTTTAAAGTCATACAGAAATACATCCTGGGCCACTTCGTGAATCAAAATTCTTTCTATGAATTGCCTCTCTCCACTACTCAAAGGTTCACAAACCTCCAAATAGGAAAGTCTTGTTAGACATGCAGGTGCAAAATTTTAGATGCAAAAGCTGTGCAGGAGTTCTCAGGAACAGGACTCTAGGCCTGATCCAAATACTTTAAAACAGCGGTAATACCGCATTAAATGACACCTGAACTTTAAAAAACTTTGGCATAGTAGGCAGGGAGTGTGGCTACAGACAATTAACTTTTGATCCTTATTCCAAACAGCATGTAGCATGCAGCTGAGTTGTTTGCATCAGGACCGTAACAAGAAATAAGCATTGTAGCATATAATTAATATCTCCTCCAAAGCCACTGCATGGATTGCAGTAGCTTGCTCCTAACCAGCTTAAAATAATACTTTTAAAGTACTTTTCAGGGAAAAAAAAACAGTCTTGTGTTTCTGATAAACTATACAGAGGTAGGTGTTTTGTAGAAATTGTAAAGTTAGAATTTTTTTTCTTTGCACGAAATGTATGATTCTAGACTAAAAAGAGCTTATGTGCTTAAAATTTTTTCCATTCTGACAAAGTAAATAAGAACATAAGAGATTACCTCCCCAAACAATCTTGCCCAGGTTTACCCAGAAATTATTGTAGCTCCCCTAGCATAGGAGAACTCACAAATGAAGTCATGGTGCTCTTGAAAGACCATTGAGCCTCTTCCCATTGCATCTGAATCTTAAAAAAAGCCATTGCCTCCTGAGAAAACAAAGTCATCCTACTACATTATTACATAGTACTTGACATTACTTTATAGTAAACTTTTTACATGTAGGCCTGTCCTGAGGGCAAAAGCTGTTCTGGCAAGCCTAGCTACTCTGCTATTTTATTTTCTCTTTAAAAATTTGCCTTTCAGGCAAATGGAAATTTTTCTTGTGAATATTCCAGTTCATTAATGTTCATGGAGATAAAATATCCAGCATGTAGATCTCCTCGAGACATGGAAATTTTCTATTTTTTAACTTTCAGTTAACACTTTGCTATGAGTTTGGCTATATTTAGGGATTAAGGCTAAGGAATGATGTGAGTATTATGGTTCCAGTCTAGCAGAGGGTATATATTTTAAGTTTGTGAGTTGCCTCACTGAAATATGAGCTCTGCCTTCTGAACTCAAAGCATGATCTCTGCATCCTTCTATTGTGCAATTCAGCAAACCCTGGCAGGCCCAAGCCTCATGTGAAAAATGCCTTCCTTCATGGAAACCACTCTGCTTTTTCTTAACTTTCAACCCAGATACCATTTTGCTGTTGATTCAGAAATTACTTTTAAAAAATATTTGAAAAAATAATTTTAGAACTGGGAATACTTTAGCGGCTTCCTCCTGGATTTATTATACCCAGAAATTTGATGGAAAAGCAAAATTTTGAACTGGGCATGGGAAGGAGTGTACACCAGGTGGCTTAAAGCTGGGACTTGCTTATACTGTCAGGTGTATGATATTAGAACTAGAAAATTACTTCTTATTGGAGTCATTCTGGTTATGAAATGTATTTTAGTTATAGAAGGAAAAGAATGAAGTAACATTCAGGGTATTGGATTTACAAAGCAAAAAACCACAATGTTTTGAATTGACTTTTGCTGATTTTTTGTCAGGACCACACTTCGTACATTTCCTGAAGGAATTCTGTTGACATCCGATCATCACAAGTTTTAGCTGCATCATTACATAATGGACTTGCAGGTTAGATGTAAGCTATGGAGGCACTGGTGGAATAGTTTATTCTTTTGTGAGAGATCTAGTATTCATTGCTCTTAGGAGCAAGAAGTCAGACTTGGACATGCAAAATCTGGTGCGACATGGTGGATGAAAGCTAACAGAAGGATGTCAGCACTCTCATTGTGGTCATGGCAACACCACAGCATGAAGCTGTCTCATAATTAGTAATCGCTTTGGTATGCAAGTGCTATTGCCATGCTTCACAGTTTTGGAAACTAAAGCACAGCCAGGCTAAGAAGTGACTTATCCAAGGTTGTGCAAGTGCAAAGTCATGCAAGAAGGCAATGGCAGGATAGGCATTCAGACATTTGCTCATGTGGTTGCTCTCACCCACTGGACTAGCTGCTTCTTTTCAGGCTTCTCCTCCTTTCTTCCCCAAGTAAAGCCCTTTGAGTCAACTAGTCAAAATCAGAAGTGACATATTTCTTCCCATTGACATAGTAGCAAAGGAGACATTCCTTTCTCTAGTAAAGGCAGAAGTAATGTGGAAGCAACTTGAGAGACAGAGAAGGATCTGGAAAACATTGCAAAATGTCCCTACCACTAGACTGCATAGATCTCAGATGCTTTTAGAAATTAAGAATAATTAAGAATTAGATTTGACAAAGGAGCATGCCAGTGCAAATGGCACTTTTGTACTGAAAAGTTCAGCAGTTTTCCCAAGACATCAACACAACTATCAAGGGAGAGATTTTTAATTAATTAATATAAGAACACGTTGGTGGTAGACTTCAATTTTCACAGTAGAAAATCCTGATTAAAAAGAAACCAAATGTTCCTGTGCTTCAGGAAATGGGAGAATTAGGGATGCTTACTTTGGATGACAGTATAACCTTACAGTGTAGTCTGTATTAGTGGAGATGCACAGCTGCATCTCTCCAGGATCAGAGCACAGAATATATTGTGAATCAGAGTCACAGTTCCTCCCTATCTTCCCTCCACCACTACATGCACTCCCTTTGCTCTGCTACAAGTCAATTACTTTTTCTTTTTTTTTCTCTCCTGTGGTGCAGCTGGCTCTCCCATGCTCCCAGCCAGCTACTTGGCTAGCAAGGAATGGGAGGGAGGTGAAGCTAGGGCCCTCTGCACTTCTCTTAACACACCCTCCCCACCCACTTCCTCCCAGCAGGGAGTATTAGGTGAGCAGAACTGCGATGAGCATGCTTAACTTGGGTGTGAGATTGCTGAGGGGAGCAGGGAGACCTCTCCCTTTCTGTTATGCTGCTGTCTGACTAGATACTGGACCTGGCAATGTATGGTCATGTTTAACCCAACAAATGTATTCTGTACAGGTTCAAAGGCTGATGCTAAAATGCTAAAGGATATTGCCTAGAAATGCGTATTCACTGTAACCAGTGAAAGACCAGCATCTTCCTAGCCTTAAATCAACCTATTCCTGGAAAATATGGAAAGGAGTCCACTGCAAAAGCAAAACAAAGCAATCAATCCTTGGAGGCAAACATGTGGGGAAACTCTTTGCTAAATGTGAGAGGTCAGTCAATATCTTGGGATAAGTGGATACAAAGGGAATAATAGGTTCTCAGGCCTTTTTGATAGTGAGAACACAAAAGAGTTTTGCAGAGCCAAAAGCAAGAGCAGGGTTTTCTCTCAAGTAAGAAACTTTACACTGCACTGACACTGCGCATATTCAGAAAATATTTCCTTTACCCTCCAGGAGAAACGCTAAAGCACGCACATACTCCTTATCTCTCCTATCCTCTTATCTTCACCTATAAACTTCAATTTCTGTACTGAAAGCACACCAAGCCTCAGAAATCTCTTCCTCTACCATTTGGTGAAGACTTTTACCACCATTTTTGAAGACCTCTCAATGCAGGTAGCATTGTGATTCCAATCTTTCAATTTGACCTGGATTAAGATATTGGTGAGTGGAAAACTGAGAAGAAAATGGAAAGCCAAGAGTGATAGGTAAAGTTAATGTGTATCATAGAATCTAGGTTCCTGTCTAGAGGTTGGATTTATAAGGAAAATGCTGTGCTACAGTTATTTAAAAGGGATAAGAGACATATTTGGAGACTGCTAGAAATTACGGAAAAGTTGTAAAGAGTATTTATTCCCCTTTAATACGATTACATAGTATTATACTTGGAGACAACTGTGTATATACAACTTCTAAAAATTAAATCTCATAGGTCAAATTCTGCTTTCCATCACACAGAAAGCAAGAGACTATTGTTTCAGTTGCCTATAACGGAGGTCATAATCTGCCATAATATGTGATCTGGCTTAATTTTGTATTAGTCTAATGTCTGTGCTGGTAAGATAGTATGATTAAACTCAATAGGAAGTGGGTCAAGTGCAATCAATATGACTCCAAATAAATTGGAGAAATATAAGAAACAATGTAATTTATTTTCATTTAAGTTACTTGCTAAGACATAAAATAATTCTATTGACTTGAATGCTGCTACTTTGTTATGGGGGAAAAAAAAGTGATTCTGTGTATAGAAGACCTTTCCATTTCAGATCTGTTTTTAAAAGTGAAGGAATGAAGTACAAGAAATTTCTAAACACTGAGCTGGTAAAACTATACGATAGTCTTGTCTCCTCCTCTGTTTTCTATGAAGAAGCCTAAATTAAGTCCTGCAATTGTCCAAATTATTTCATTTTCTTTAAATTTGGGGGAAAATGTGAGCCTACACTTTGAAACTAGGAGTCATCTGTTTGGCTGGCTCATGTGGTTCACAGCTATTTGAAAGGAAGAAAATAACTTTAATGAGGCTAGCTGGTATGCACTGTAATGAAAAGAAACTTTAAAATGCAGGCATCATTTCTCAGGATTATATTGTGATTTCACTCCCTTCTTTCTATTAAGCAATTCTTGGTGTCATAAAAGAGAGTTCATTATGTAAGTATGCTTGTAGAATTTTTGAAAGCTGTATTACTCCTATTAGCAAACAGAAATATAATATGTGAGAATCATAGAATCCTTAAAGTTGAAAGGGACCTCTAGATATCATCTAGTCCAACCCCCTGCACATGCAGGGTCTCCTAGAGCATGTGGCACAGCACTGTGTCCAAGTGGGTTTTGAAGATCTCCAGAGAAGGAGACTCCAATAACCTGCCTTGGCAGCCTGTTCTAGTGCTCTGTCACCCTCACTGTTAAGAAAATTTTTTTGAAGTTCCTGTGGAATTTTTGCTGCTTTAGTTTATGGCTGTTTCCTCTAGTTCTATTGCTGGTCATCACTGAAAAGAGTCTGGCCCCACTCTACTCACTCGCTTCCTTAAGGTATTTATACACACTGATCAGGTCTCCTCTCAGCCTTCTCTTCTTCAGACTGAACAGGCTCAGCTTACTCAACCTTTCCTCATAGGGCAGATGTTCCAGGACTCTGATCATCCTCATAGCCCTGCACTGGACTCTCTCCAGCAGCTCCACATCCCTCCTGCACTGGGGAGCCCAGAACTGCACACAGTACTCGAGGTGTGGCCTCACCAGGGCTGAGTAGAGGGGCAGAATCACCTCCCTCGACCTGCTGGAGACGCTCTGCTTAATGCACCCCAAGATCCCATTGGCCTTCTTGGCTATGAGAGCAAACTGCTGCCTCATGGTCAACTCATCCTCCACCATGATGCCAACTGAAGATAATTGACTCTCCATTTTCTTTTATTAGTTCTTAACTAAAGATAGGTTTTCATAATAAAATAAGATCTTAGGTTCAAGTTTTAAAAATAAAGTTTTAGATTTTATTTCAAAATATTTCTTACACTCATAGGTCCCATCATTATTTTTTTCAGGCCGCAGACAATGACTGTTGACAAAAAAAAAAAAAAGTAAAACCAAAACTCTTTATGTAGCTGTCTGTCTTCTTCTCTCTTGGAAACATTCATGCTCCTTGCTTTAGTTACTCTTTGGAATCACGTTCTGTATGTCAATTAGCCTTCATACGAAATAGTTTGCACTAAATTCTCCTTTTTATCTATGTGACCTAATTTTAAGGTCTTGGCACTGCAAAGCACTAATTTCCCTCAGTTTGATCAGACTCTCTGATATTATAAAATGGCATTTAATTTACAACAACTTTTTCCCCTTTTCCATAATAATAAATGAAACCAAATCTTCCTTTTTTAAGGATCATAAACTTCATTAAGTTTTACTTCTAATTGAACAGTGCTCTCTCAGCTCATTTTTTTCTTACTTGCTTTCATTTGAGTTCATTTTTTAAAGTAATGCAACACAGAAGGTTATTAGCTTTTTTTTTCCTCTGGAGCAGAGGCCAAAAAGGAATTTTTTTGTTAAAGTGGTTCCCAAAGTATTTTTATATGCTTTGCATATAACATATTTTTTTCCAGATATTCCCTCTTATTCTTTTTTTATCCTTTGAATAAATTGCATTTATTATATTCAGAAGCCCTCCCATAAAGCTTCTGTTTTAGAAATAAATGTATTTACTATAAAATTGCCCAGACTTTTCAGTAAAAATCATTAGCTAATTCAAGCAATTCTCACCGTGGACTCGTGATACTCCCTGTGCCTCATGTGTCTCTCATTTATACCCACACTAGTTAGACTGAGTAAAGACTGCTTCTTTTGATTTTTTTCTTCTAGTATTTATACTCTTCAAATTTTCAGAGCTGTATTCCTGCCACATTACTTTTCTGTCTTTTCTGTCAGTTTAACTTCTACTTGTTCTAAAAGAGGAAGCAAGATCAAAATTTTTAGAGTGGATCATCCAGAGAAGTTCCAGCAATGCATCCATTAAATCTGGGCTGAATGTATTTCAAAAGCATTCTGTTTTATTGCAGAATAGATCAGCTATGGTACTGTTTCTTCTTGCCATTTGCTCAGCCAAATGAGCTGACTTTGTGAATATTTGTGACTATGTTTTCCTTGAAAATATTTTATTTTTCTGTCTGAGTTTGCCTGTGGGGCATAGCTATATTCATACAATGGGCAACCATATCCTTAGTGATGTTAGCACTCAAGGAGTACTGGACTAATGTCTTGGCAAATATGCATCAACAAGCCCTGGCCAGATCAAAACAAGTGTTTTTGTTTTAATATCTGTCAAGCTAGCTATATCTCTATAGTAAGCTATACCTGTATTTACACAGATACACTATTCATAAGTCCTTTTTTTACTATTAAAGAGATTTGTGAGTCGAGCCAGCCAAGTGAATTGTGGATATAGACAAGGCTTTGTATTCCCCTCAACCTTGCAATATGTGTCATTTCCTTATCTTTAAAATATTTACTTTCATGATATATCCATGAAGCAGAACTGTGTTCCAATTCTTGTTTTGCAGGTGAAGAATTAACATAGAAACCACCTGACCTGCCCAAATCCCACAGCAGGCTTGTGGTGGGACAGAGTTGGACGGCACAGAACATTTGTAACTGGTAGCCAGAGCAGCTTCTGTGCTTAGACCAGCTTACGTATTGCAGCTTTAGCTCACAAACAGCTGAAATGATCCTGCAGGGCAAACATGTCCATCCTCGGATAGAACAAATAATGAAGTCTGATTTTCTGTGGCTTAGTATCTTGTGGTTGGATTCTCTGATCTCCTAAAAAGTCAAACTGCAGTCAAAACCTTGACTGCAGACTGAATGGCCTTAAATTTCTAGGCTATATGGGATTGTCTGGTACCTAATTATACAACTTAATCTCTTTTACCTGGCCTTTGGTTAGTGGGAGCACTAACATAGCACTCCCATATTTTTTCTTGGACTGTCTGTTTTTACAGCCTTTCAACATCTCTCAACTATGACCAAGTTCAAACTTAGTGCATTGGACTTGTAAACAGTCATGCAAGACCATATGGCTACATATGCCTTATATATTGCAAACACTGACAAAAAATAAATGAGGTGGGTTATGTGTTGCTAAGACATAGAACACCACTTTGTTTTATGTCCCATTATCATTATGGTAGCCATGGGATACCTGTAGTGGAGCCCTCGCTCCTCCAGATGCTTACTCTAACAGTTCAATGTGGAAGAGTCCCTCTATGGAGCAGTACCTCCTCTTCAGAATGGCTTCCAGAGGGAGAGCTAGGTGTGGCAAAACATGGAACCCTTTGTGCGTGCTGTTAAGCAGGTTAGAGCTGTTAAGCTGTTAGATGTTAAGCTGTTAGAGATGTTCCTGAAAACAGCTCAAATGAGTAAAAGAGCTTTGGATTTGACACAGAAAATGAAGTAAATAAACAGGGAACAAATGAGGTATGCCTGTACTCTGTCTCTTGAAATGTTGCATAGTTTTGTAATCTTGAGATGGTTTTATGTAGTATCTAGAGAAGAAATAGGTGGTTGGATGCTAGTTACCTATAGGGCTTCTTCAGTAAAGAAAATGGTAGTCTGATATCCCTCAGATACACGGCTTCTATAATATTTGGGAATACTGTATACATTTCACTTGAATGCAAACTGGTGTTCTGTCATAGAAAAAGACCTAGAAACAGAAGTTAGCATGAGAATCTGAGTTGGCAATGCTGCATGTCGGGATAGTGAATTCCTGAACTTTCATTTTGCACTTTGCTCCAACTTGAGTTGTGTGATAATCACACTATATAGTGAACCTTGCACGATTGGCTATTTGGCTATTCTATTCTACACCATTACCTTGATTTATTTCTCTAGTTCATTTGATTCAAAGCCCTTAATGAAGGACTAGCTGAGATATCCTCTCTTGAGTCAAGCTAGAAAGGTCTACTGCACAGCTAACTTTTCTGCATGGAGTGGGCTCTAGTATAAATCCAGAAGAACGCTTACTTCTCTGACCGATCTTCTTTAAAATAATAAAGAATATAACTGAAAGAAAAAAAAACAGCTGAAAAACAAGGAATTAAAAAAGACAGCCTATCTAAAAATGTAGACACATAGTTTGCTGATATAGTATAGTGTAAGATCCTATATTAAGTAGAATTGCATATAGTGAAGGAAACAACATTAAATGTACAAAGGAGAATGAGTAAGAAAAGCAGGTGGTAGCTCCTTCTTAAAGGTCTTATTTTGCAACAGATCAAATATGCTTTAAATTGCTGGGGCATGTGCCAGTCTTGAAGAGGAAGTGAAATGAAATGGCTTTTGAAATACTCTTCCAAACGGGAGAGGCATCCCAAAAGATGAGTGAGTGTCAAAAAGTTAGAAGTCAGGAATTCGGCCAGAAAGACATTGAGTCAATGCCAAAAAGTTTAGAAGCTGACCATCTGAAAATATTTTGGGTTCAATAGATCAGAACAACTCACTATGGAGGAAAAAAAAAAAAAAAAGATTTTTTTTAAAGTGATGTTCAGAAACACACAATGTCCAATTGTTTGAAATAAATATTTGATAAAACTGAGAATGTCCTTCCTCACAGTTTGACTAGACTTTTCTTATTCAAAATGTTCCTTCCAAAAGCTACAACGCAAATTTTCAGGAAATTGGAAGGATTAGGATGCATCGTGCGATTGTTGTTAGAAAGCAGGAATCTAACTTGATTCTTATACACTAGCAAGCCAAAAGGCTTAAGAATAGTATTATTATGGCATAAAGATCAGAACTAGCAACAAAAGAATGAGGGGCAAATACTTAAAAGCCTCTGAAGGTGTTTTTGTTTAACAATACAGGCATCTACATTTTGTCTAGGTGACCATAACTTCTGTAGTATGGCTTCACTAACTTTTGTGGCTATGATCTGGCTTTCATCATTGTAAGAATCCAGCTTCTAATTATCAGGAAAAACAGAGAAATGACATCTGTCTCGATATAAATATCAGAATAGATAAGAAAGTACAAAGTGGTTCAATGGTAAAACAACGTAGCTCCAGGAACTTCAATTGGGTTAACATACTTAGATACCATTAACACTGCTAGGAAAAAAATTCTGATTATATTCACAGTAAGCAAATAAGAAAATGCTTCAGTTCTCTGTTTAATATCATCCAGACAAGGAAGAACCCTGATGAAAGAACTAGCTTATGGTTTATATGGTTTGATGCCAGTACACTTGACTTTTCACCAGGTCTGACTAACAACTTTATTTCTTCATGAGAAATGTAAAAAACTCCTCTTTCCTACCCATCTTTGCTCTTCAAGTAGTACTTACTCTTTATAATTTGAATATTAAAATAAGTAAACTTATAGGAACAGCTTACTGTTGCATTTGCTGTTACTAACTGCCTAAGGACATGTTTTTTAATTAAACACCCAGCCTGTTCCCCATTTGTCAGCATCTTCCCTAACCTGCCTCATGTTTGTAAGCCATGTGTTAAATATTTTCTCTCAGATTACAAACTCTGTGGGATGATGACTGACATTTTATGCCTGTATGTGAGCAATGTCAAAATTTGCACACTAAGAGCAAGGCTCCTACCTTTGCCAGGCAATGTCTGCTAAATCTCCACCTTTAGCAGAAGACCACTGAGGCTTCTCTCCTGCTCTGTCACGCTTCATGCTGGATTAGTTGAGGTCACCAGATAAAATGAACAACCCCTTTGCTTGCATTGCAGCTGAGTGTTTCACCTCACAGGCTTGCATGTGAAAGCAGCCCCACCAGAAGATTTTATTTTCAGCTGCAGCCTATTGCTTCTTCTAACTGGATGTGCACCCAACAGACAATCCCAGAGCATCTTGGTTGCCTGAGAGCCTCCAGTGCCAGAAGCATGTCCCCACTTCCTTGTCCCTTACATGACGAAATCTGTGGAGTCTCTTTCATGAAAAGCTGAGTCTCGCACAGCCTCGGAACAGCAAGACCAGGTCTTAGGGAAGCCCTACAGATGCAACTGCAATAATAATTCAAAATCTAACAAAAGTTACTGAATAATATATAATAAATTTTAAACCTGACTTTTCATAAATATTTATAATATTTTGCAAATAAGCACTACAGTCTAACAGAACTGAGCTTCAGAATCATGCCAGTTGCTTGCGGCTTTGCAAATGCTGAGGCCTTCAAGAATTGCTGAACCCACCTGCTAGATGACAGTTCACAGAAGTTTTGCTGGACTTTTTTCTCAGTGTTCAAACTATCAGAAAGGAGCGGTTGGTGGTTAGGGTCCTGTGTTCAGGAACCTGTGAACTGAACCTGTGTTCAGTTCATATCTCCCCTGAGAATTCCCTCTATAAGAGAATAGCTTGGGAAAGCTCTTAAGAGCTTGTTTATGTTGCTAAAATTAGCTTTTTTTTTTTTTATACTGTAGAATAACTGATATTCATTTAGCTGCTGCAATACCAGACTGTAGAAAAAAACAGGATAATTTTAGTCTAATAAGTATTTGCTGAAGTTGACTCTTAGTGGTACAACTGATTTTTTTTCTTTGTCTTCTCTGTAGTTTGACTTTAAGTAGCTAGTGCAGAGTTAGTGAATCTGAGGTAAAATAAGAATGAGTATTTCTAAACGTCCTTTTCTACTTGTGGAATGGGAAGAGCAGTACTACTTAGCAGTACTATAAGGATACTGTAATTAAGTACACTGTAAAGATTCAAGATACTGTGGGAGATGGAACCAGCTCTTTTACCAAGTTTCCCAGGATTTATTTGTATATAGGCAAAAGTATATTTAGACATATGTCTCAATTACCCATTTCATTCATTTATGTCCCAAAAACTTAGAAATAAAACCAAGATAAGCTAGGTTATCTCTCACCACTATATTGCTAGGCCTACAACAAAGATTTACATTAATATCACTATAAATGACACTACTATATGCAGAGCTTATATACTGCTGATGCATATGGACAGTGGTCAAGTGGGTCTGTGGGCAGTCTGAATAGGGGCTGTGAGCATTATGAATCCACTCACCATCTCGATAAGTCGCTAACATAGAAACCCCTTATAATTGGTGCCTTGCTCACGGAGTAGTAAATCATATTTGGGCTTATTTATGTAAACCATGATACTGACTTCTCTAAAGAATTTTATCCAGGCATCTTACTTTTTGAATCATGAAGCCTTATTTAGTTTAGTATATGGTACAGAATCAATTTCAAAATGTGATCTTCATATTTCTACATAATTGTTTACATGATCATTCATTTAAAAAGTAAGAAAAAAGAAAACATAAGAAAATGTATATTAACTCCATCTTGCTATTGAAAACATTTGCAGTGACCACAATAACAGTATAAATTTCCTTGTGAATATGCTTCTGCTATATTTAGTTATACTCCACAGGAATTATATAGTTAAAAGCTCCTGTCTCATAGCAGTCTTTGAAAAAAAAAAATGGCTTAATGTTTAAAAATGGCTTAATATTTTTAAACAGAATAATATTTTTAAAATATTAATACAGTGTATTCTTTATCTCTGTATTCTTCACCTGGCATGTACAGAAGTCCTACTATGTTGTTGAATAAAGATACAGCCTTCCTGGAATGTGTAATTGATAAAAAGTATATCTGGTATGGTATTCCCCACCTAGATAAACCAGAGCACTCTTGTTACATGGAATACATGATAATTATATCATGTTTATATATATTTTATATGTTGGTATATAACATATTGTATCATGTTATATATTAATTGGAGAAGGTGATGCTGCCCTTTTCTTAATCACCTTTATATCTTTTCCAGAGGTGCTCCAAAACATGAACATGCATACAATTTATGCAATTCCAAATCATGTGCATCCATGTACTTTGTTAATATGCTTTTAGCTGTTTTCAGTCTTCTGATTAAATATCTATACATATTGTATGTAGCACGTTTGAAGACAAGTCTATATCCAAAAGAAGGCATTAGGAGTCTTTCTGCCTGCTTTCAATGAAATAAGAGTTCAGCAGATAAGGCTGTGAGAAACACTGTGGAAATCTTTGGGAATAGTTTGAAATAAGTAGTGAGTTAACATGAACATACATTATCCCTCTGGCATCCTATAATCCTTCATATATTCAGTTATACTGTATGTCAGGATACTAGAAAGCAGAGTTTATCCTCTAAATGCACTCTAACCACAGCTATGCCAAACAGTGGAAACTGTCATCTTTTTATATTGTTCTTTTAGGTACTGTATCTGAGAGATGTTAATTCTGGGAATCAGACAGTGAGGTCTCCGATGCCTCTGCCATCCTTTTTGGCCATGATTTTTCTGGACATGAGTACATCCAAAATGGCAAGGATCACCCGTTAGTGAATAAGTTAAATACTCAGAGTGTTGGTCTGCAAATATTCTTCTATATACTACATTCATCCAAATGAATGTGGTAGAGCTCAGAGGGTTGTGATCAGTGTCGCAGAGTCTAACTGGAGGCCTGTAGTTAGTGGTGTCCTCCAGGGGTCGCTGGACCAGTCCTCGGCCCAGTCCGGTTCAATTTATTCATCAGTGACCTGGGTGATGGGATATAGTGCCCCTCAGCAAGTTTGCTCCTGTTATGAAACTGTGAGGAGTAGTTGATACCCCAGAGGGCTGCACTGCTATCCAGAGGAACAAATTGGACAACTGGGCAGTGAGAAACCTCATGAAGTTCAACAAGGGCAAGTGCAAGGTCCTGTGCCTGGGAAGGAATAACTCTAGACACCCGTACAGGCTGGGGACCAACCTTCTGCAGAACAGCTCTGCAGAGAGGCACCTGGGCATCACGGTGGACAACAACTGGACCACGAGGCAAGTGTGCCCTTGTGACCAAGAGGGCCAATGGAATCCTGGGGTGCATTAAGAAGAGCATGTCCAGCAGGTCAAAGAAAGTGATCGTCCCCCTCTACTCAGCCCTGGTGAGGCCGCACCTCGAGTACTGTGTCCAGTTCTGGGCTCCCCAGTGCAGGAGGGACATGGAACTACTGGAGAAAGTTCAGCGCAGCGCTACAAGGATGATCAGGATCCTGGAACAGGGTCCTCCTGCCCTATGAGTAAAGGCTGAGAGAACTGAGCCTGCTCAGTCTGAAGAAGAGAAGACTGAGAGGGGACCTGTTCAGTGTACAGAAATACCTTAAGGAAGCGAGTGAGGAGGATGGAGCCAGCCTCTTCTAGTAGTGACTAGAGGAAATGGCTACAAACTAAAGCACCAAAATTTCCACAAAAACTTAAGGAAAAAATTCTTAACAGTGAGGGTGACAGAGCACTGGAATGGGTTGCCGAGAGAGGTGATGGAGTCTCCTTCTCTGGAGATCTTCAAAACCTGCTGGGACATCACCCTGTGCCACATGCTCTAGGTGACCCTGCGTGTGCAAGGGGGTTGGACTAGATGATTTTCTATAGGTCCCTTCTAACCTAAACTATTCTTTGAATCTATGAAATCCTTAGGATCAATTCTGGTTACTGGTGCTTTTAAATATGCTACCTCATCCACAACATACCTACTTTGAAATTGTGGGAAGGCTGAGAATTTATCTGAATCTAACACTTTGATTAGCTGTAGAATACATTCTTCCTATGTTTCCCTTTCCTTTTAAAAGCACTTTTTTTTTTTTCCCCCACAACTAACATACTCAGGTTTTAAAACTGTTTTTTTTTGTTTGTTTGTTTGTTTGTTTGTCTCCAGAGTTTCATTAAAATGGGAAATAACACCTTTTGGAGCTTAGCTGTTTGCTGCTGTGTCTGACTGGTGGCTGACTTCAGGCATGCAACAGAGACTTCGGAAAAAGAACAATTCTCAGTCTCACTTGCTCATCAGATATCAGTTGTGATTAAACCTTCATAGCAAAACAGAGTGTGACACAGAAAGGAAAGTGCTGCCATCTGAACTCCCCAGAAATTATGGAGTTCAGCTGTTTTCTTTCTTAAATAAATGTATCAAACAGCTGTTTTTCAAGGCAATCAGAAAAGGCAATCACCATCCCATGTAAAGCTCAAAGGAAATATGATCTAAGTAAAAATTAAGTTAATTAATTAGTACTTAATGAGTACTGAAGGAACCTGCTAAAAAATGTGTAATCCTGCCATGCCTTTACCTGCATGCCTGCCATTACCCACGTAGTTTTTACTTTACACTTACAATGAAGGACATTCATCCAAATGAACACAGTCATACTAACTAGTAACATTTTCAGCAAAAACAGACTAAGTCTTGCCTTCATGTCAAGGTCATTATGTTGCAGAATGTTGCAGAAGTGTAGTTAAATGAATTTCATCAACTCTGTACCTTTTTAAAACTAGCATAATTGCATCTGTTTGATGTTTTCAGGACTGCAAAGCCAAACTACAAAAAGTACAAACAAAAAATAAAATCTTTCTCTGAAACAATACTTCAGTGTCAAACTGAAGTATAATTTTTAACTTTCAAACAACTTTTAACTTTTTAATAAATTAATTTATTTCAGGATTTCCTGTGGCAGTAGATAGGCAATTTTTATATTGTTTTAATACACATTGTATATTAAAGAAGAGACTTTCTTCTTTTAATCTCTTTTTTTTTTTTTTTTATTGTAACAGGAATGGTGAATTATTTCAGTGATCACCTTCTCACTTATCAGCTCTGAGAACGGAGAGAGTTTGCAACTTCTAAAATGATTTGCCATTCTTTTCATCTTACAGATGAAGGACGCATTGCCTGGGAAAATGACAACTCAAGGAAATGTGGAAATTTCTCTCCATGTTGGCAAATTTCAAGTTTCTCATCTTCATTTTTCTCTTCTTTTATATTCTTTTATATTTTTCCGATGCCTTCTATTGACTCTGGTTATCACACTTGCAGATAGATTACAAGCATCAAGTTTTGTCTCACAAATCATAATAGCCATAAGGATTGCTTTTAATGAAGTGATTCCCATCTCAACAGAATGAGACTGCATTTACTATATTTTTATGACAGTCAACAATTATATTGGCATTTATCAGTGCTAATCACAGATGTTTTCTTTGAAGTGTGGGAGAAACAGCACTAATCTCAAATACTACAGCGTGGGAATACTTGGCATACAACAGCCACATAAGAAAATTGAGTATTTGGCAATGATCCTAGAAGATACTATGATTAAAGGGACATAAATACATAAGTAGGAGAATCCATGCATCAACAGGAACTGCACCTATTTTAATGTAAAAGTGATGGGGAATCATTTTTCCATATTCTTTATCTTATCTGTCATGTTGGTATCTGGGACAGGATCACGTCTGACTATGATTTTAAGAAGGCTTTTGAGAGGACCATCTTTATGTTTGAGCTCTACTTGCACAATAAGCAGAGTCCTGCAGTACTGCCTTTAAGCAATAAACCATCTTTAAATCATTATCCATGTAGTGTTCATATTTGGCTAGTGTGTCTCTCGCTCAGTTCCAGTACAGTAAGTTCAATAGGCTTGAAGCTGAACTGCAGCTCATCCATTAATCAAAAACCCTATAAAATTGATTTCCAGGAATTTATAAATGTACAATACAATATGAGTTGTGGGATTTTTTTTCTGTAAACACTCTACCTCGGCAATGCTTTGTATCTCCCCAAACATCATAACTTCATCAGTTAGCATTGCTCTTAATTTCTATCACCATGTCAATAGTGGTGTTTTGCTTTGTATCTCCATTTCTGTCTTCACAATAATTATGACGGGGAGGGAGGAATGAGAACTTTCACCACTGAAAAGCCTGTCTAAACTTTTCCATTGCACAGGCCACATGGGGTAGTGATCCCACAGGTGTATGATTAATTACTGGGGTTATTCATGGAACAAAGTAAACAGAATTGAATCTCTTCTTAGCCAGATGCGAGCAGGTTATCTATAAATTTATCTACAGAAACAAGAAGTTTAATATAACTCTCAAGTCTATAGAAATCCACTGGATCCTATACATTACCTTCCCTTTTGAGTATGAGTATGAGGTTTTCACTTAAAGACTGTACAAAAATGAAATTTCATTTCTTTTTTCTTCATTTTGCTATTTCTGAAGAGAACTATACATGTATGTGCTCTTTTTTATTATTTTAAAACTCCCTTTCCTTTCCCTATCACTATTCTGCATAAAATTCCCCAGTTTTACCTATCATATTGTGAAGTCTATCACTGGAAAGTATTCCTATTGTGTTTTTCTCGTAATAAGACTACTTGATTCTTCTAAAATTCTCTAACGTGGTTATTTTGGAGACAGTGGAAAATGGAAATAATTTCCTTTGCTTTCCAGGACTGACCTGCAAAAGACTTTCCCAGTGAACTCATTTGCTTTTGTGTACAATAAAACACTTTGTTTTGTCTTGTCTTGGACCAGGTTTCATTGAGATGGTGTAAACACATGCTGGTCTCTGACTTGAAAATTCTTGTGAAGTGGATACACTTGATTTTTCTTGTACAGGATTTTATTTTATTTTGTTTTGTTTTGTTTTATTTTTAGTTTGTCGTGAAAACACATCTTAGTGATTCATAAACCAATTTAACATTCATTGTAATTTAAGCAAATCGAAGTAATATTTAATTTTCCATTTTTTTTTGTGGTGATGCAGAACATTTTTCTGTATACCCAGTTTGCAAGGCTCACAGCTCAAGCATTTGCATTCCATTTAAAACTTATAAATCAAGTGCTAATTATAGTACTTGTTTGTGTCTGTTACACATTTCCTTCTTGTTTGTTCTTATCAACACCCAGTAATAATATAGATACATGCCAAGCAAAACAGTTAATATGCCACCTAGTCTCCACTGAGAGGACTCCTACTGCTTGTGTGCTCTCCTAGTCCTGCGCATTTCAAGGTGCATTTCAATCTATTTGGGAGGCAGGAAACCGCCTTTTCATCTTTATTCTACTGCCAGCTGTAAGCTAGACCCATACTTCTCGTAGGCTGCAGCAGCAAATCCATTGAATTCAGTAATCTTCTGTTGCTACACTCTTCAGTGAATTTATTTCCGTCTGTTTTCCACAGTTGAACCATATGGATCAGGAGTCTTGCCTACAGGATGCAACTATGAAGCCTTGCATAGTGTTGTGGATGCTCAATCTACAGGAGAGATATTCGTGATCTGCTCAACAAACTTGTGTTATCTCTCTACCCAAAGCATACTACTAATGTAGGCTGCCTACAGGCTGGTGCTTGCATTATTCTGAAGTGTCTATTTCACAAGGATAATGAGCCAAGAAAACCTGATAGCTGGTGTAGTCAAAAGCCCCACCAACACAACAGACAATATAGTAAAGACCAATTGCCTTGTGATTCTCACAGGGAGCTAAAGATTTACTTTAGGTGTTCATACTTTGTTGTATGCTGCCATTAAGAAGCCCAAGGGGATTCTGCACAGCCTCCAATAAGGCACACTTCTCCCAAAGAGCATGGGTCTTTAATAGGCTGGGTCAAATATACAGGCTTTGTGTGCTATCTCAGGCATCTTAAATCACTCTAGACATTCAGGCAACTGAATTTGTCATTGACTGTCTATGAAAAGGAATCCTAGTGAGATTGCAACTATCAGCCTGTATTCAATCTTCTTGCTTTATAGTTCAGTGGCATTTGTATATGGCATTGATATGCTATTTTATACGAGAAAAGTCATAGTTCATGTGTTATAGATCTTGCTATGTAGGTTTCCCACAGTGAAGATGAGCTCAGATTGCTAGAACAGATTTTTGACTCTCTCCATGACACAGCATTAGACTTAAACTGGCTTGGTTTAAGGATCAGGATTAGAGCAGGCATAGGATCACTTTCTAACAGTTAGGATGCTGCAGCACTGGAACAGATTGCTTGGGAAATATGTAAAATTTTCATCACCAGAGGTCATTGAGAATAGGGTAGATAAACAGATGCTTGCTTTCAAGGAGTAGTTTGGGAGTAAGGGAACAGTGCTTTTTCTGTGACCATTTATGAATCTATATGATTTCCTGGACAGGAACTTCTTTCCTTTCGAGACTGCTAGGGTTACACAAATGGTATATCATGTATGAATATGTGTTTGCAAATTTATGTTAATAGATGATATAACTTGCACAGAGATCTTGGGATGTTATCTTACATTACAAAAAATGTCTCCTTCTGAATTCATTGTCTGTGTAAACTCACTGAGAAATAAAAAAATAGAAAAAAAAGTGAGAAGATGTGTCTTGCAGTGAATTAATTGAAGTGTAGAATGCAAAGATCAATTTTGCATTTACAAACTATATTTTTTTTTAAAAAAAATATAAAAATAGTCAGTCAGTTTGAATGTAATATAAAGAAATAGAGGATTGATTGAATCCTAAAATTATAAAAGCAAGCCACCTAAGGTCCGTGTGATTCCCCTATGCTTAAGATAAGTAGGAAACCTGGGAAAAACATTCTTATGTAATAGAGTACTAAGAGGATGCTGGATTTCAGTGTATTTTGACAAGGTTGGTGAGATATAGCTCAGCATTTGCATATTTATTTTTCTTGGTATAAGAAAAGTCCAAGATATGGTACTGTTTCTGAATCTACATTGTGAACAGATAGAAATCTAGCTTTCCCAGCTTAAACAGAGTACAGATTTAGCCCAGATTTTTTTCTTACTGAAATAAATATTGAGATCTGGAAAAAGAAAAAAAAAATAAAAAAGCTCATTTCAGAGCTTCTGTAAATAATTGTGTGTGCCACCACATATAATTACACTTAGCAAAAATGCTTTCTGTTTACAATAGCAGCTCAGTAGAACTGATGAATTATCTGCAGTCTCTATACATTGAGCATTGTGGAAATGCAACTACTTGTATATTGGAAAACAGCCATTAATAAACACACTGTGAAGGAGTGGTTGGAGGGAGAGATATTGTCCAAGAAAATCCAAATTTGTGTTTATTAAAAACAGTGTAGAATCTTGTTTAACAATGTCTAACCATGTAACCATGGCTGCATTGGAAGAACAAGAAAAACTGAGTAAGAATTATAAAATTATCAATAAAATTAAATCTTGTTTCAGGAAAAGTAAAACTGCAATGAAAATTAACCATGTTTTTAACAGGCATGTATAACAATTCTAGCAGTGAGTATCCCATCATTGTGGAAAACTATTTAGCAATAGTCTAGCGCATAGCAGGTGTTGAAAATGGAAACACAACTTCCCAGCTAGGCAAACATCCAATATTTATGAGCCAAGTCTGTGGGAATAACAGAAACTGCCAATAAAGACAGAATTATTTAGTGGCAAATTGAATAAGGTTTCCACTTTAAGAAAAATTGCTATTCACCCTCTATCCATTCATATTTCTACTAGTGTCTGAATGCATCGTATGGTGCTGAAGGAATCACACTAGTTACTAACACAAAGACATGAGTATCCTCAGGGTTAAAGATGATCCCAGCTACTTAATTATCTGGCAAGACAAGTGATACACATATGAGAAAAAGATGATAAAAGATGATACAGCACAGGCACTTCAGGAGGAAAACAGTCTGCTAACTTTCAACAGTAACTTTAATATTCCTCAGGCAGTATTTTGGATATGGATAAAGTATAGGCAAGAACTCAATTTATATTCTGATTTGACAATGTCACAATCTTGACGGGTTTTTGTTTTTTTTTTTTTTTTTTGTTTGATTTTTTTTCTTTAATTTCCACCATCTTGGGTCAAAAACTTTCATGTGCAACAGATGCTGCTATGAGACTTCTGGAAAAAGGACAAATGTTCCCTGCACTTTTGGATCTAAGGAACAGAAATGTAGAATTAGATTTTACTCTGGGGAACTAAATCTTGAACACACTTCCTCCTCCAGCCAAAACTGAAGACATTTGGACCTATTCTGTGACTGCAATGGGAAGAAATGCTAGCTGCCAGACAGAAGGGATTGGTGCTTGTCAACACTCCTAACTCAAAAGGCAACTCCAAATTTACTTGAGAATTTCCTGTCTCCTTCTGATAAGGCTCCTGCCTCTTTTTGGCAGAACTACCCACATAGAACTGCCAAAATATGGATACCAAGCCGCATTTCATGGGTGTTTGCACAAATTTGGATGGTGCAGGAACCACTGCACACAGCCCAGATCTAACTGCATCAATGAAGAACATCAAGATGAGGAGAACTAAAGAAGTCCTTAAAAGGAATGCATTAAATGAATTGTTCTTCCTGGCTGAAACTCACCCTGTTAGAAGACAAGCAAGGAGAATGGGCTCCAGCTAAGCCCTCAGAATAAGAGAGCTTATGTAGGATTAATGTGGTGGATGGGCAGATGTGCCCAGCACTGGTTTGCTGTAAGGAGTGAGTTTCAGTATTCAAGAACTGGTTGTAATAGTTTACAACATCCCTGCCCACACCACAGTGAATTTGGTATTCAGACCAAATTGGTGAATTTGGTATGCCAGATAACCTCCAATAAGTGACTATTTTTCCAGTCTGGAATTCATTCCTGGACAATTTTTCTCTGGGTCAGTCACAGCAAGACACTCTAGAGCTGGTTTTGGCACCCCTCCACTCTCCCTTTCCCTTCTGTAGAGCTCTTTCCAGATGCTGCCCGCAGAGACTCTTGCTTGCTATGTGTCAGAGATGCATTTGCCCTTGTCTCGGAAAAGTGCAGCGGCGTGCTTCTCATTTGATGCCTTTCTGAAGTGAGGCCCTTGCTCATCCTACCTTTAATTTGGCTATATTCTTACTATTCAAATAGCAGGCTGCACTGATAGATGCATTGCCCACACATATAGTGGGTTTGATCCATCCCATTTGCAGTATCAAATATCGCACTCCAAAGAAGCTCCTATTCAAATATTCCTTTTTACAAATTTACAATAACTCAAGGTCTAAAATTTGTCTTAAAATTACTTCCCCACTTTGTAGGTAAGCAGGTAAGCAAAGAGTTAACATTTGAAACTGCATGATCACTGCTGACGTGGCAAGCACATGAGGTGTACTTCCCAGTAACAGCAAGAGAGAGACGTGGGAAGTCTTATGAAGGCAGGGCAGTCTCACTTCACTCAAATTTGCAAACAATGCCAAATTTACTAAAGAACTGAAACTCATTGAAGATTAGAGAAGGATCAAACAATGAGAATGATCTTGTCTCAGTCACATCTCTCTCTGTATGTGTGTATAAAAGATAGAGTGTAGCACAGATGAGCTGAGAAGTGATCAGGAACAACACCTGACCAATTCATCCAACTGGACTGTGAGAATCCCTCCCCTGCTCTTACCAGGAACCCTGGGCTAAAGTAACATCTTACAAGGTTGAGAGTCCCCTGCATGTTCAGGGAGAAGAAATATGCTAGTATTTGTCAACTCCTTGCAAGGTTGCGAGGCCTGCTGTGCACTCAGGATAAAGAAAAGCTATAGCATTTTACTGGCACAAGAAATGTGCTCTATTTAGTGGCACTAACTGCTAACTGCTAGTTGCTAATTAATAAACCTACCCTCAGTTATAATTTTGCCAATTAATGGTAGATGTTCTTACCATAAAGATACTGATACTTTTGATAGGTAAAGTATATTCTATATTTGGTTAAGAAAAAATGTTTCTGCTCCCTCACACTGCGTTTGATTTTTTTTTTAAGTAGATGCATCATCTCAAGCAACATATGAAGGCAACATAAATAGATTTTTATATCTAAAAGCAAAATAAGGAAATATCAAAGGATCAGCGAAAAAAAATAGTGTGGAGATTTTTGGAGACAGAAGTCAGACACATGGAAGAGATAATCAGTTGAGCTGAAAACACTAAGAAAGTGTTTCTCAATTTCACATAAAGTGTTTCACATAAAACCATTTGTTTATTTTTATGAATAACTATGACATAACTATGGCATAAATTCTCACCCCAAATTCCATCTCAAAATGTGTGTAGTGAATGAGTTTAAGGCAAAAAATGCTATTATCCCTCCACAAGATAATATGAATAGAACTTGGAATTTTAAAACACATGAACAAATTGTTTCCATTTTTTATTTAAAGAATGTGCAATTTCTTCTATGGCCAACCCTAACTATCTGCTCCAGCAGTTGGCATTTCCAGTACATGGCTGGAGATACCCCCTTGAGATCTTTGGCAAATACAGTCCTATATAATAAATGTGCACCCATCTTTTCAGGGTGCCTTTTCAATGCCACCTTCTTTGGAATGCACGTACATGACAATAAGAAAGTGCTTGTCCCTGTCAAGGAGAAAGCATTGCATTTTCCATATACACTTCCTTCTACAACCATGTGATGAGAGAAATTTATCATGTCAATTTATGGTTGTGTGCATGAGCAAATTCTTACTTGCAGTGAAGGAAGGGCCTGAAACTTTCAGTCCTGCTTTTCTCTAGCAGCACGATCATGATCCCTCAAGATTTCTCTGAAACCATTAAAGTGATCAGGAACTTATCCACCAAAGCACAATGAGTTTTCTTCTCCAGCACCAGGACCCAAGAGGATGTCCAACTCTACTGTAAACCTTCGTATACACCAGGTCTACTTATCTACTGAACATGGCTTGGTCTGCCAGCACCGAAGCTTCTGGTGTAAGCTGTGATCAAGTCCTCTCAGTGCTATGAGGTATAATAAGAAACTGAATCTGGAAGGTGAATTGGTCGTGTTTGTGAACTGCAAGGTAAAGTCATTTTTTTGGAAGTATGTCCAGGAAGAAAATGTTACAAAACAAAAAGAAGGAACAAAAAGAATGATCACTGCTTTTCTAAATACTGCCATCTCAAAGATAGTCGTGACTCCTAAATACTCCTAAGTAACTGTTAAAAATGTTTGTGCTCACTAAATATATATATATATATATGTTTGTGGGGGAAAATGTAAATTGTTTTCCAACACAACACATTAGTGATACAGGTATTGCTCTACTAGGCAAATGCCCTTAAGCACACCACTTATGACTTTTTAGCCTGTTTGGAAGTAAAACTGTACAATTACATTACCTTCTGGGTCTGCCCAGAAATCACTGAATTGGCAGAACTATGTTAACCAAATCTGCTAGAGGTGCAAAATTCTCAAAAACGCTAAATTCCTGGAAGCTTAATGATAATCTGTGGAAGAAGAAACTCAGGGAGGGTATCATATGAAGCAAAACGTAACAAGATCTGTAGTCTTTAGGCTCCTTGTTAGTATATTAGTTGAAATTGAACGGTATCAGAGGATTGATTTGTTTCTAAAGGATTTGCAAAAAAATGTATTTTCTTCATTTTTTTACAATCAGCTACACCAGTTACCTAATACGGGCATGCACTCTGCAATTTCTGTGATTTGTTGTACTTGATACTTTGGAAGTGCCTGCAAGGTTTTGAAAAATAAACACTGAGAGTCAAATACAAGTTTTGAATAGAGTCTCATTGATTTTAATGTTCAGGTCAGAATCGACCTGTGATCAGACAAATTTCAGCACTTGCCCAGGACCTCCTGATTCTCAAATATTGGTGTAAATTAGGAATAAATGTTTTATAAGCACAAGCAACTGAGTCAGGAAGAAATACAAAAGCAATATTTCCTAAGGAAGTTCCAATATGGTAGGACACATGCCATCTCGGTCAAAAAGATTTTCACTATATAAATTAGTATGCTGCAAATCACAGTTGACAGAAGCAGTCAGACCAACACCACTTCACCCTTTTGTGGCTTTTTCTCACACACATCACCATTATAATCAGTACATGGTCTTGCTGGGACTGACTTTCAGGTGATACACGCATTAGTACATAAAGCGTAGCTGGAATATGGCATCAGGCACAAATGTGCTGTTAGCATGCTTTCTCGCTAACTTTTGGTCCATGCACACTGGTGGTTCTTGCAAATAGTTTGAGGAGAAGCACAGGGTACAGATAGGCAAGTAGGAAATTGCCACCTGCTCTGTGAGGGAGGAGAGTTTGAGACGGTCCCATTTGGCTAAGATACACTGTGCCATAAGAAGTCAGTTCAGAGAACAATCTCTGATCTGCTTCCTGACCTCCAGATCATTCAAAGAACTGTGGGATGTGTTTGATTGATGCTGGTATGTATCAAACATGCCTGAGCAGGCAGAAAGACTGTAAGACTGTCCTTTTTATTTTTATTTTTTTTGACACACAGACTTGCAAAGTGTAAGTATTCACATTTTTATTCGCAAGGATATTAATATAAAACTCTATTTAGTAGGATTTGCAGATCCTCTTAATATTGGAGAAACTATGTTTCTATTACTATCATACTAAAACTCTAGTTAATTTCAAATAAAGTACTCCACTCTATATTTGAAAATTATGTTTGTTGGAGCATAGGACCATCAAGTTTCAAAACATGATAGACCTCATCTGTACTGACATCAAAGAGCTTTAACTACAGCTGCTTTCAACTTTGCATCCTTCCCAAGGTATTCTCTACGCAAAAGAAATGTTTTAGTGGCACTGAAGTTCTCACTTGCTTAAGAGCTTTATTTTGCACTTGTCCCCTATAAGTCAAAATTTTCCTTTCCTCAGTTTCTTGAAAAAGATATTTATTTTGTCCAAAGTCCTGAGGGTTCAAAAGTCAATTAAAGTAGATTAAAAGAAAAAAAAAATGAATAACAATTATTCAACTGATGTGAAATTTAACTCCTGTAATTTTCTATTGTCTTTGAGAGCACAATATTATTCCTTCAAGTCGCCTCTAGCAGTTAAAAAACACTTTTTTCAGGAATATACAACTTCTTTTCAAGATAGGACCAACAAAATCATCATCAGATGCTTCAAACACTTCCTTAGCTCACTGGTCAAAATCATTGTAAAATATGGTTGAATGTAAGAGAGTCCTCACATAGTCCTGACTTTAGGTTTGCTTAACAGGTTTTGTGCTACTTTCTGAAGTTTTTCTTATTGGATGCCTAAAGAACAAGAGGCTTTTAAACTTTCACACTCTGCATCACGCCTCAATTAGAACCAAAACAAAACAAGCTGTTGGGAAAACTGAATGAATTTCCTGTCTTAAAATAGTTAAAATTAATGTATAAACTAATTGCAGTTACTAGTCGCTTCCATAAGTGTAGGTCAACTTGCTTCCCAGTGTTACAAAATAAATTAGTTGGTGGGGTGAATAGCGGGAGCTCTCAGTCATGTTCAGGAAGGTCTAAGTGGGATCGTTTCTGAAGGAAACCAGCACGTGAGTGGCTACAGTTTGCCTGAGTGGCAGAGACATAGTGGAGGAGTTAGCACTGCAAACATGATGTTGAGATGTCTGAATTCCTGACAGGAAAGTAGGCAGAAGTTTGGCCAAAAATTCGAAGAGAGACAATGAATTAGCCAGGGCAACAATGAGGCACTGTGGTAACAGTGCTGTATGACCTAAAGGGACGGCAAGACCAAGCAGAGGAGTGCAGAGTAATGGGATGGACAAAGTATTCTCATGGCAGCAGAACTTCACTTCTGCAATGTTCTCATGGCACACTCACATGTTGGCTTCCCCTCTCCTGTTCGTGTGTACACATATGCACACACTCATTCGTGCACACGTCCCGAACATGCACATCTCCCACCTACTCCGCAAGACAAACATAGACTCAAAAAAAGGATGTAAACTGGAAAAGCAGTGCACTGGCGACTGTTGAGGCTGGGGTAGTATCCGGTGACCTACCACCCTTCTCAGCTGGGGGCAATATAAAAGTATGAAGTAAACCTGCCTGGAATAGAAGAGTGGAGCAGGAATACACTGCAAATGGTCAGACAGAACAATAATTTTAAAAAAAGAAAAAGTTGTTATATAAAGGGACAGAGAGCGACTAGAAAAATAACTATAAATAAGAGAATAAGACTGGAAAAAGGAAGCCTGGAAAAAATCAGCACTAATATTAAATTGCAAGGAGGAAGCTGAAAATGAGAAATATTGGAAATTAGCTGGGCTAGCTATATTTAAAGAACAATTTATTGTGATGCATTTATTTTATAATAGGATATTGAGGTTCTTTTTCTGCAAAGGAAGGGAAAGAGAAGATGGAAACAGAGAAGGCAAAACAAAAGCAAAACAAAACAAAAACAAAAAACAAAAGCAATATAATTATGGATGGCAAGTAGAAATACAATATCTAATCAGAGAAAAAGGTAGAAGTTCTTTAGTCTTAGACACTATTGTACCACAACAATATGGATGAAATTGGGCAAAACCAGAAAACTGATTAAAAAAAAAAAAAAAGAAGAAAGGCCCTGAAAAAAAAAGTGCACTCTGTAAGGCAAAGAATACAGTTAAACAAGGAGAAATAGCTTATGTTCTGCATATTTAGTTAATAATAATAAAGGAGAAGAGTTGCCCAGGGTCTAGGCATAGCTAAGTTATAGAATACACAACTATCAATGAACCTCAGGGAAAACCTGTCTTTACATGGAGATTTACTAAATTACTGAAGCATCATTACCATCCATTCAAAAATTTAGTTTGTGAAAAGTTTGAGAAACAAGAAATAGTTTTGCATTACTAAAGGGTAAATTATGAACTAAAAAGATCTTTTCTACCATTTGCACATACAAATCCATGAAAAACCCCAGCATATGGAATGACACATATCTCAACTGCTATGCCTTTTTTTATCAGATCCAAAGCATGGTAAAGTTTATCTTTTGTTAAAATGGTTGCCATTCTATGTTATTTTTGCTGCTGTTTTTTTAGGGTTTTTTTGCTATGTTGTTTTTGCTGTTATTTTTCCTTGAAGTTGGTTTTAGTTACATGCTAAGGTGGGAAAGAGAGTTCTGTGTGATGATAGGGGGAAGACATGCAGACAGGCATACATGTTTCTTTCAAATGTTCTTCTAAAGCATTTCCTAGATATTTCCTAGATATCTATTGTAGTCTTCACATAGAAGACTTTTTTTTTTTTACTTTTTTTTTTTTTTTACTCATATGACTATGTAGTATCTGTTTTATTCCCCTGAAGCATCAGTTTTATCATTATCTCTGTATTCTGGAGTCTGACTCTGAGATGATCTCACATCTCAGCATCTAGTAGTAGTAGAAGTACACTGGTGAAATTGTCTAAAGGTCTCTGGTGGATTTCTGAGGTCTACATTTCATAGCTGAAAACCACAACATCTGATCTTGGTTTGGAACAGAAACCAAAAACCTTCCAAATCCATCAAATTTCAGCAGAACAAAGGTTGCTTTCGTCTTGCGAGTGTGCTTGTTCAGAAACTCCAGAGTTGTTCAGAAGCAGCTGTTGGGTTTTAATTTCACATTCACAACCTGAATACACTTGTAAGTGTAGATGAGACTTTAAGAACTCATGCAGAACACAGTGTCCTTTCCTTCTCTATAGTTAAAAGTCAGTTAACCAAAGATATTGATTTAGACTTCCTGTAAATTTGGGTGAATTATTGTAGGGCATAGACTAGAAATAAATATTCCTGAATTAACTAAATCAACTTTTTCTCACATGCAAACTCAGCTAATGTAAGATAAAACATGTAAAAGCTGTGGTAGGCGCAAACCGAAAATACAGGAATTTATTGCTGCAAATGACCATGGGTAATAGATGATAATGATTGCTGTTCTTTTTCAGCCAATGCAATTGGCTGAACACAGAAAATGTCTGAGGACTGTCACAAATCTTCCTCAGTAGGACGCAACATTTTAGGAACCTTTTCAATCTCAAGATCCACGTCATTACAGATTTGTATCAGATAACATAAATAGTACTTGTTTTCCACAAGCTGTATATTTGCATGACTAGGCAGGTGATGACTCCTTCTAAAATGCAGGCACAAAGACAATCAGACAGTCATGCTCTCTGGTTACCCAGCACTGCCTGATGGTAGTGTGAAATTAACTGCCGTCTTCTCTGTGTGCATTGAAATGCAATTAACAGGTTATTTTCCTAAACTCCAGATTAACTTACTTTTAACCAATTAACATAATTTCAACAAATAGAGACATCTACCCTACCCAAACATATTAATGTCCTCATTTACACACTTCTTCATCACACATTTCCACACTTTCAGAACTATTTAGGAAGCCAGACTGCAAAAGACACTTTTGTGTGTGTGGGTGTGTTTGTGTAAGGGAGGTGTATGAAGTAAGAGAGAGGTAAAGATAGGAAGGATAAGACAGAACACTCTTGTTCCCATCTTTTCCAATTTTTGCTTCTCTAAAAGGGCAGTGGACTCCTGTCCATATAGCTTAGCTTGCTCTTGCACCAGACCACTTGTACAATGTGAAAGAAACTCCTAACTGGATGGATGATATGTTTTTTGTTTGTTTGTTTGTTTGTTTTCCAAGGAGATATAATCTGGAAGCCCTCCCTGAAGATCCAGCTTATATATTTCTTTTAACACTTCACAACCTTGAAGTTATCTTACTAGTCCTCTCCTCACACACACTTCCCATCTGTCCCCTTAGAAGCTCCCCTCAGAAGCCAGTTTATCCCCACATCCCCCACTGACAGATGTACATATCTCCCACGCAGGAACAGCTGCCATCTACCTCTCGCTTCTACTGTCCATTCTGAATTACCAACAGAGAAGAATACACATGCCCCAACACAAGCAAGCATCCCCAGAGACACCCAGATGCTCCAACCTTTGCAGACAGATTTCACTAGCTAGCTGCATCTGGACTACAAAGAACTTCATACGGACTCGAATACTGTATATTTCTGATATTCTAACATGTTTTAGGCACTAATGTTCTGATTCTCTTTCCTGTAACCATTGAATTGTACCCATAAGTATATTTCTGTTTTTCTAGATATTTGGCAAGTTGATGCCACTGTTTGCATTTTTTTTTTTTTTTTTTGGTCTTTGTTTTCTATGTATTTAAATACAGCCGCATAGTGGTTGAAGGTAAGGGCAGTGACCTGAGCCGAGGAGAGTAGGCTGAGCCCACAGCAGCTGCTGCATCTGAGACTGGACCCGCTTGGTATGGTCATGCATCTCCCCCTCATGGACAAGAACTTCACTGTCCCAATGGCTCCAAGCCGCCATGAGAAGAGGCCAACAGCAGGGGAAAAGGAGATTTCTGAAAGTTACAGTCAACTTGAAGCACCATTTGGAAAAAAAAATAGCTGTCTCAGCATCTTGAATGCATTCTCTGCAGTGATAAATTAGTGCATTATGTAGGACAGTAAGTTATTAACATAGACTAGGGTTGGGAAAGCACAACCTATTAGCTAAGTAACTAGCCACTACTTTCTTTTTTTTTTGTAGGAATTGATCCTTTTGCGGAATAAACCAAAAAGAGTCTCATGCAACTGATGCTACATAAAGCATGGGCCCAAAGCCTTTCAGTGTTCAAGTCCAGAGGCTATGTGTGCAAGGACAAGATTAGACCAGTGCAAGTCTTATAGGATTAGTCACAATCTCCCGGTCAGCTGTGGATGAAAATGAGCATTCCTCTGTCCAGTTTAGTTATTTAAAAAGACACCAAGACTCTAGACCAACTGGACAATTGGAGAATAAATGTTGTCAATATATGAGAGCATTTTGAAGGGAAAAACATCCGTAGTGTTTCTCTCTCATGTCCAAGATGAATCTTCTGATGCCTACCTTCAAGTAGCTGCATATTATTTCAGTACTACTTCAAGCCATGGAGAAAGCTGGTACTTTCATGTTTCCTTTGACTAACATCAATAATTCCAATGCATTCTTTAACCCGGATGTTGCTTCACCAGTAGCCCTGTTAACTACCCAGTAGCTCTGTAAACTGAAAAATTAAATGCATTGTGTCCCCCCAAATGAAAGTGGTGACAATATTTTAGCTAGGCATGATGGCATTTGCTTAGGACTGTTCTATAGTCCTTCAGAAAAAAAGAATCTGCAAATTCCTTAAAGTACACACTGTTATTCACATCACACAGAATAGAAACACATCTAGCACACATTCCATCCTTTCTCTCCCCACACAGCAAACCATTTTCCCAGTTAGTCATCTTTCCTGACCCTCCTTCTCAACATAAACACTGCTTCTTAGCAGTCACGAAATTCACCTCTCTTGTGTTTGCATAACTCTTTTAAGCGCAGAGAATTGTGCCACAAATGCAGTGATTACATATTCTTCAACTGGCCTCCGATAGCCATTTTACACATCAGTATAGCTGCCTGCACTCATTTTTGTAACATATAAACAGATGCATGTCTCTTACAATGAGCCCTATGCTCTTATGCACAACACATTCATTACAGCTTCTTCCTGCAGCCTGGTTGTATAATTCTTGACACATGCAACTGCAACTCTGCCAGTCATGTAAGCACAACGCCTACCACACACAGCTGTACTTAACCCAGTCCACTCATAAACAATAGTATATCTCATACATCCATGTACCTGTCTTCGCTGACTGTATACGCTTGCTCCTTCTGCATTCTTCCCTCCTTAAAGTTAACTCACAACCTACTCACAAACTTCACTTGCTTCCATGCACACTTACATGCACATGGCCTTCTTGCAGTTGCATGTAGCTTCCCTTAAACCAGGAGGCAGATCACCACAGATAGCTTATACCCTTATTCATTTTCTCCATTCTTCATCACTCTTCCCTCCCCTGTAAACTACTTTGATTCTTACAAGCCTCACACCCAGGTCTCTAATCCTTGCCTGCACTTCCTTCGTTTACTTTGAGCCTGCTGTGTGCAGAATGCTCTCTTATTAGTCATGACTTTAAATTTCTTTTGTCTTTTCTTCCACAGGCCGTACGAGCACAACTGTCATATACCTTTCTTGCTGTCACACACAGCATCTGTGTCTGCCCAATGCGGAGTTCCTCCCTACTCACTGCTATCCCTTTCACTTAATGACCTACATCTCCTAAGTCCATTCCCCTCATCGTGCACACCGCTTTGGACTCTAGTACAACCATGTGTTTTATATTGCAGGTAGTTATGCCTCTCTTTCCTTTTCCTCCCACTGCTTTATATCTTTAGCCATCACTCAGCTAGCACTTTTGCACCATTTTCTCGTACTGCTTTACTTACTTAGTACCTTCTACAAACTTCTTGGCTTACATCCTAATTCTCCTAACAAAAGAAACTTTTCTTTTTATTCATCTTTGTGTTGTGACACCTACACTCACACCGCTCTTTCCTTCCCAGTGTTTTCATCAGCTGTTGCCCCTGTACCACATTGCCTCTTCTTTCTCAATATTATACCTAGAAAGAGGCAACCTTTTTTTATGCTGGCCAAGCCACTCTTATCCTCTGCACTATTTTCTCTGTTTGTCTACAAAGCCATGCACAACTCTAAAGTTCTTGTTGCATAACTCCTATAAATCACATTTTATCCACACATGTTTGCACAAAACCCAGCTTTAGTTTTGTCTGCATGTCCTTCAGATCCCTTATTTTTCCCCATTCTCATATTTCTTAAGACCTGCCACATTTTTACACACCTTCCACTGCCCTCTTAATGCTCATTAACTTGCATTTCCTTACAAAGCCTTTACATAGCTCAGTTCTGCTTCACCCTTACAACCAGGTACCAAATGTCTACAGCACTACTAACAGGCTTTCATCCTCCATAAAAAATTTCTCCCAGCTGTTACATCCTTGTATATCTTTATGATTCCCTATACATTTTCCCCAACATCATACATTCAGTTTCTGCTTATTCTTTTCCTACTTATACCTCTCCTTGGCATATGTTCCACCACCACACAAAACATCTCTTCCAAATCCCAATTCCCTTTCTTGCAAATATCTCCCATTATCTAGTTCTTGAAACAACTTCTCACAAGCATTATGTATCTGATTTTTTTCTATACCTTTCTCCAAATATGCAATAGTTCACATTTTTCTTGCTTCACTAAACATTATTTGTGTCCATGCTTTCATTCATTTCTCCCCACTCTCACTGCATAGCCTGTCTCACTTGTTGCAGGCCCCAACTTATCTGTCTGTCTCCATCCTCACCAGCCTACAGTCGGCAACTTTTCCCCACACCGTTTCTTACTTCTCCTCTTAAGCTTCTATACCTCTGTCCACCCACAAAGATCCTCTTTTTTTTCATATACCCTATTGCATTTCTCTTTCTATGCTGACCACCTTTGCACCTTTGCTCACCTACCCTTAGTATTCAGACATACAGAATTTGATACAAAGCAGTTTATTTTCAACATGTAGCCCCTTCCCACAAGATTCTTTCCCACTACCATGCTCACACATACAGCTTCTGGTACTGACATGTGTATCTGTGACTAGTTTTTTACTACAAGCAGTTGGAAAAATGCCGAACGCACTTTCACTCTCTGCTGCTTTTGTCTGTCTTGCCATAAAGCAAAAATAAATAAATAAATAAAAAATTAAATTCCTTTTTTTCTGATGACTTATTTATGGGTTTTTCTTCCACCACTCCTCTACTTATACGCTTAGACAGGTCAGGTATTTCTGTTCCTGAAAATGTCTGTCCTGTTTGTCTGGGTATTTTCCTGAAGGCACAAGATAAAGGCAAACTTTACATACCATTTGCACTCCTCATACAACAAATCACATAAGCCTAGCAGCAAAGAACTCAGCACTTTCTGGTTGTATTGCAGCTCATAACAACCAATTGGACCATATAGCACACATCCCTGTCTATTTAAAAAGGAAAAAAATACACTTCCCCCTACACACTCCTCTCTAAATAACTGATTTTGCAATACAGGAATCAGAGAATGCATGTAGAGCAGCCCTATTCAATCCAAAATATCCATCTCTCCAGATACTGCATATTTATAGTTCAAGAGATAGGACCAACACAGAGCTTTCACGTTTATTTTAATGAAGGATTAAGAACTGATCAGAAAACTATCTAAACCATTCGAGGACTTTTTCCCCTCTTGGCTAATAACAGTTTGGTGTCTCCATAAGGCCTCACCAGTAACTGACGCTTTAAGCTACGTTTCAGCTGTTTAGACGAGTAACAGTTTTCAATTTCCCTCTGTATGTGTCTCTACTCATTAGTTATGTGCTACATTCCTAGAAGGAACTTGGAAAATACTGGAAAATGCAGTGTAAGAACAGTTTTCCTGCCTTGCTAGCACAAAGTGAATGTATCATTTCACCTAAACACAGATGTGCAGAGGATCCTTTGATCTCCAGTTGCTTCCATAGAATTTAGTGTTTACGCTTGAGGAAAATGAGGATTGATTCAAAGGTCATGAATACGGTTTCCAGTGTCTGGCACAAAGAAAAAGAAAAAGGAAAAACAGAAAAGAAAAAGAAAACAAAGAAAAGATACCAGTGCAGTTAGTTACCTAAGACATGCAAGGTCTAGTAACTGGGAATTTGGACTTTGCTTGTCACGGTCTCTAATTTTCCCCTAGGGTTCACAGGGTACTTAAGCTGCGGTTGATTCTTGCAAACCCTGCTCAAGGAACTTTTTTTTTTTTTTATCTGAAGTTTCAGGTTTCCTTCTTAAAATATATCCAAGAATCTCTTTGCATTTGCCTCTTAAATCAGATTTATTTCACACCTCATAATTTCTCTTTTGCTGTTTCCCTGCCAGGGACCTGAAAACAGCCTGCAGAGCAGGAGAAAAGAGGAGCCCCAGGACTAAAGAAAGATACGGGGGAACACGGGTGGGGGAAGGAGGAGGCACAGCAGGAAAGGCAGCAACATTTGGGACAGATCTACTTCTTACAACACTCCCCATCTCCATTATGCTTCTTTAAAGAATCTCTCTCCCCCTCCCCTCCCCGCCCTCCTAGGACCCTATTAGAAAATTTCCTTACCGTGGTAGGAGTAACCATGGCATCCGTGTGAATGTTTCCAGAAAAGTCGACATGAAGAGAAAGGTGGATGTATATGTGTTCATTCAAAGTCCCAAAGTTGGTCTGCTTGGGCTGTGCAGAGTTGCTCTATCGGAGAGGAGCCTTAAACTCTGAGCCCCGTGAACATAATCTGCTCGATTATAACAAACCAGCTCAGCCAGATGGCTCTGTGCTCTGCAGATTAACCCCTTTATTGCCACACTCTGCTTTTCTACCTACCATTTAAAATAGCTAGCTGCAGAATTTCAGAGAATGAGGCCTTTTTTTCTTTTTTCTTTTTTTTCTGAAAATGACAAAACCATCGTAAAGGTCATTTTCCCCCTGTGCACTCTAAAGAAATCTATCCTCTGACAATTTTCTTTTTATAAAATGCTATTTATAATTTTATCCTTCCTCCTTGCAAAATCTTTTTATATTACTAAGAACAATGTTAGCGTGAGGCAACATTTGAGAGAATTCTTTTGTTAAATCATAAATGTCTCTTTCAGGTTGCGAATCTCTAACAGCAGTATTTTATTGCAGGAATGTCTCTGCATTTTCTCTCTAATGGTCCAGCCACCTGCCTTCTTTTCCTGCTCCTGCTTCTGTTCTTTCTCCTTCTCTTTTTCTCTCCATTTCACTTTTTCCTATTTTTCCTATTTTTCTCTCACATGCAGACTCACACAAATAAATGCACAAACCATTTGCATGCATGTGTTGATACTCTTATCCATACTCAAAAGTTATTATAAGATGTATAAAAACAGGTGAAATAGAGAAACAGAACTAAAATGTTATAAACCCCAGCTCCCTCCACCTAGATCACTTTTTTTTACCTGTTGTTTCAAAGTGGGCCAAGTGACCAAATTCAACCAAGTCACTCCCCCTATAGCTAATATAGCTCTAACTGAGTGTCGGGAGAAACCGTCAATGGTAAGAGCAGAACTTTGGATGAATTTGTGGTTAGATATTCCTCCTGTTTTGATTTAAAGATTAGTCCATTAAGTGAAGGTTGGCAAATGCCAAAAATATGGAAAGCTCATCAGCAACCCGCAGCGACTGGTTTCCAAACTTTTTATTTAGAATGCTCACTCACAGAGATGGCTGATAAATTTAGCTGCATGCCTCTAAGTCTCCCTCTAAATTTACATGCTTAAGTCATCTTTCTTTTCCATTTGATTCAAGCATAATTGAGCAAGTCCAAACCACAGGAAAGTAGGCATAAATATTGTATTATCTTAATCTTAAAAAGCACAAACTTATTTCCTTAAAGAATTCTTACTTTACCGTCTTGTCTTTTGTTGTTCAACCAAAGAAATTTTCCTTTTTTCCCTCCCCATGAGAAGTTGACTGCTCCTTCCCTAATATCAAAGTATTGCGCCATCTTTTCTTCAAGGTATTTAAACATACCTAGTTAGTTGCCACAGATTAATTCAAATATTTCTCACTGTAGATTGAAACATGTTTGATGCTATTTGTTATGGATGTCCTTTATCTGATCTTTTCCAATCACAAAATGATACCATTATCGGGAGCTTCAAAGGCCACACATGGTACTTTTAAATCTGCCTGAGTTGCTTATTCCATATAAACGCTTAGACACACACAAAAAGAGTAATCATCAAACTCTGTCTCCCAAGAATATTCTTCTAAATTTTGCTGCCCCACCAGTTCACCAAAAACTTTAAACCTAAAATAACTATACAGCCTTTTCACTTTCATCTTCCAAAATTTTCAGAGCTTCTTCAACAAAAAGGAGGGAAACACATTTCAGTCCTGTCCTCCCCCACCAGGACTGTAGCCTGATTTGAGAAATGCCTACCATATGACTCAGCTTTTAATCTACCGAAGTAGACAAACAGTACCAATAATAGAAAATTTTCTTAGAGCTGGCAAATGGTATGCCCCCCAGAAGTAAGCAAAGGGTTAAATATATGAAGGCAGCCCAAATTTTGCAGTTGCAGCCAGTGCAGCAAAAAGAAGGCAAATAGTCTGCAAGTTAGACACAGATGGGAGACTGCCTCTGATGGGAGGTAAAGCTGCCAGAGCTTTGCCTTATGCGTAAGTTGAAGTTTTGCCCTGTAATTTTGTCCAGGTCTTTAGGAATAAGCATGCCTCGTAATTTGAGATGTGACACCTTAATATTTCCTAGTATGTATGCACTGCAAAAAGTGTTGTAGACAGGATGTTACCACAGCTAGAGAAAAGGAGACGTTTGATACTTTCAGTTTTCCTGACTTGCCCCTAAAACTTTTCTGTTGTTTCAAAACATTCTTTACTAGATATTTTTACGTTTTCATCTGTTATTCTGAATGGTTTTGTAAGCATAGCCCTTTAAACAAGCAATTTTTTTTACACCTTAAACATGTTTCTCACTTTTTGCTGATAAGCCAGAAAGCTCCCAGGTGCTCACCTTATTTCCAATATAGTTTTGTACCCGCAGTTCTAACATACTAGTAAAAATGACTTACTCTAAACAAGTCTTTGTTCAGTCCTGAAGAATTTCCAATACTGCTCTGAGCATATTGTAGATAGCCATTAATTCTTGGGGATTTGAATTGAAATAGCTGCTAGACAGTGATCCGGTTAATTAAGCCCTTGGTCAAATTTCAAAATACATATAATTTTTTATATATTAAGCACATTTTCTATATGTGTATTCTATATTTTTCTATATATATATTAGCAAATAACACACTAATTGCTTTGATGTTAATGAAATAGAATTTCTGTAAATAAGATAGGCATGTTAGCAGGTAAAGGGCTGAAGCCTTTCAATGGATTTAAGGTACATGTCAAAGCATTGAAAAAGGAAGTGACCCACTAACTGTTAGCTTTTACAATAGCACCACGCTGTGGTTGAAGTAGTGACTAGATACGGTAAGTATACCATAGGCATTTAAGCTTGCCCAATACCCATGGCAGTTTTGATACAAATTGGCAAATAATTTTACTGGCAATGGAAATACTTTCCAACTATGTGTTCAGTATTTATCAGAAGATAATTTGATGCAAAGACAAAAAAGAAATGGAAACAACAGATTTCTAAATATTTTCCCACGATACATTAGCGCTGGATATTTTGTTAAACAATACATTTCAATTTATGAGGCTGTTCCCCTCTGAGATGATAACTTTCATGCTAATTTCAAGAAGTTAACAAAAGATGTGACAACATTCCTGGAGAAGATTTTCTGTGGTGCGTATTGTAATGTTTTCTAAACAGTAAAAATTGAAACAGGCGTTTTCTTTAATTGAGGGAAACAAAGTCAAGCAAAAATAGACTTTTAAAAATAATGCATCTAAATCTTATTTTAAAAATTATCAAAGGTACCATTTCAGAGCTACAGAATTGATGGAACCTTAATGACTTTAGGCTTCCATGCACATTTCTATCAGTGCTGAACTTGGTGCTCACGTTGTTATTTTCTACACATCCCTTACACTTTTTACTCAAGCTATAGAAATAAGTATTAAAGAGATATTCCAAGCAAAATGCACAAAGTAGGTCAAATGTGATTCTACTACACATTTCTTGAAAGGTTGTTCTCTGTATTTACTCCTCTTTATTATAAAATGTGCTTAAAATAATAAGAATAGCTCATAACAGTTAACAGACAGGGTCATTAAACATGACACAGAAAAACCTGTATTCGGAGCTGTCAACCTGCCAAATGACAGGATGAAAAAAATACAGGGCAAGAACCATGAAGTAGGGGCAGACCCTGAGTCATGGCTGTTCAAAGCAGTTCATGAAAGTGGTATATTCTGCATAGTTAGCTCCTATGCAATTCATCTAAAAACGTATTACCTTGACTTTAGCAGGCGCTGTTCCGTGATGACACTTGCTAGAATGAGATTAAATAAGATTCTGAATATGCCATCACTTTGAAAAGGACTATTTTGCACCTACTGTTTCAGTTGTATGGTTTGAATACAGCCACTATCACTCTCTTGAGTGACATAACATGACAGTATCCAGCCAAAACTTTTAAGTGTTTTACAAATATCATTCATTTCTAAGTTTCCTAGTTTAATTCAATGTAGGTATCTGTACTCCTGCTTATTAAGTAGTACACATGAGCGGACTCCCACTAGCTAGTACAAAGCTGTGTTTTAGCAATTGGGTTATGATCACTACAAATCTCTAGTATGCTGATATGCGATATTACTTATCAGTTTAGCATATACCTCTATAAAATTTGTTGGTTTTCAGTATCTAATTTTTCCAGAGACAATATTTATTAAAGGAATTATGGATTATTTATTAAAGGAATAATGAATGCATTATGAAGATGCATTGCATGAAGAATATCAAGAACATACTTAGGTGATTATGGTAGGCAAAATTTCTGGAAAAAAAATAACATCTTGGTAACATAAAGCTTTCTTTTGGCCTCTACTTGCTTGTGAGTCGAACAGAATTAGTGAAACTGAATTAGTGGAACAGAATTTGCCTATCTGCCAAAAAAAATCCATTTCTTACTTTACGAAGTGCTAAAATAAGAGCAATTCTGTTGAAAGCGGAAAAAAAAAATCTTGAGTTTTTAACCATTCTAGATGGGCAAGAAGAAATGACATTTTGTTGCAAAGAAAGTAAATTCCACAATGGAACCTGTATAGGACTTCATAGCCAGCTTGAACGAGGTAGGATATACTCTGATAAGACATCATCTGGGAGATAAAAGCCAATTCTAATAAATTTCAAGAAAGATGTGAATGAATCACAAAATATAAGAATAATGCCAGATGATCAGTGGTTTAAGAGACTTTTTCTGTGTGGAAAGATTGAAACAATTCTTCTGATTGTTTACCAAGAAAAAGAGAGTCTGTGAGGTGGTAGGACTGAATACTAAAGGCTCATAAAAGGTTGGAGAGAACTCAAATCTCGAGCGAAAGGATCAAGAACTAAGATACTTATGCTGCAGGAAGAGTGATTCACTTTAGGCATGAGTAAAAAGTGGAGAACACAAGCTCCAGAATATCGTCTAGGCTGCTGTGATGTCTGCCTCATTGAAGATCATCATAAGCAAGCTACACAAAACTGTGAGGGCTGAGAGATGTAGTTGATCCTGCTGTCAAAAAGACCCAGATGGTCTCTCCCAATCCATCTTTTCTGTGACTGAGTGACTATTATCTTCTTTGAAAAAAGAACATTTTCTGGAATATTGTGTCCTCGGTGCTCCAGTATAGATTTTGAAATAAAATTCCTCAGTGAAATATTAGGAAGTTTCTTGTAGATAACCATACCTTGATTTACATCACTATCACTGCAATCCACTGCTACATCTGGCAAAGATGCTTGCTAAAACAAAATCACACACTAAAATTCCCATAGCAAGTGGACAAACCTTCACACATACTTTTCTCCTTTTGTTTTGTTCCTGAATTGATCCTTCTAAATATGTGTGATCAATAGAACTACGGTATCTGGAACAAGTTCATAAAGAATGAAAAAAAAATCCCAAAGTGAAGAGCTCAGAGCATTACTAGTTTGACAGCATGGTATAAGATAAATTGTTAAAGAATCACTGAAATTAAGGCATAATTCCGTGGAATACATGTGACAATAGGGGCACGTTTCCAAACACAGGTAAATATGCCCTTGATTTATGTGCTTACATTCCTGATATTGCCAATTGTAAGCTTATTTGTCAATTTTATTTGGGTTGAGGGTTCTGATCCTTCAAGGTATTTTTATTTGGATTAAGAAAATCGGATTCAAACTTTTTATCTAATTGATGATGACCCTTTGGCTATGGTTCTGCTTTTTAATTCTCTAAAAGCATAATGCAGATTTAACAAGTGTCATATACTTAGGCGACAATGCAAAAGTTCAGAGCCTGCTTTCAAGGCTGTATTACCTCTCCATATGGATAGCAAGCTTTCAAGCACAGCTTCTAGCATGGCTACAGATTGCAACATGGGAAACCCAAGCCTGCGGGTTTGTGCAGTGCCATATTCAGACAAGAGGCAAGCTGGTATCTTGCCCATAGTATGTGATATACTCACAAAGATGACAGATCAAAGACACATTATGCTTATAGTCAAGTGGATGAGCTGCATAAGCACAGGCAGGCTTTTGTGAGCTGGATTCTAAGAGAATCCTTTTCTCACTGACCAGTAACCACAGAAACAGAGAAACCATTTTGCTCCTCAAACCATTCTTTCCCATTTCTATTTGAAAGATGATGGAGTATGTGCAAGTATGTCAAATTTCATTCTGTAAGGAAACAAGCCAGAGAAGTCTAGGATTTCGGAATGACAATTTTTTGTGTCTGAAAACTTTATGGCATAGCAAAGCAAGGCTTTTGACTCCAATTCTCATCATAGAAGTAGTGAGGAAGAGAAGGACTCTGACCAGAAAAATGCAGTGTATTCTTTTCAGTAAGGGGTGAATAATACAACTTACCATTGAACTTCATTGTGCTTTGGACTATGAAGGACACATTCTGTGTCCCCTTTAAGTTTATAAACTTGCTGTAGCTCTGAAAAGCACTTCTCTCTGACACCTAAGGCAGCTCATGCCAAATATTGTTCAGTATATTATCATGGCAAATCTCTCTTTGCAAATATCATCAATATTTACCCTGTTCCTATGATGATCTAAAATGTCCCTGTTAACATGTTTTGTTATCTGTCATGTGTCTCATTCCAGCTGTGGAGTTGAGCCACTTCTCTATTGAGCACCACAAGGACCAGAATAGTAACTGAGATTAATACCCTGCAGGGAAGGAAAATAGAGAAACCACGTGTTGAGTAGAGTACAACAGAGACTGTTTATTACAGCAGGATGGGTATGGTCACTCAATTGTGAGGATGAATGCATGAGTCATACAAGTTTTCTTTCACACAAGTAACAACAGGAAACATTATAGGGTTTTACAACTATTAAGAGGCTATTGCATGTATGTTTTCTCTAATAATCTTCCTGCATATGATTTTCATATTTGCTTAGTGCACTTTCAGTGTGATTTCTCCTTGCTGAAAGGTTCCTTCTGAAGACAACTCACTAATATATTAGGCTTTTCTTGATGGTCATTATTGTTTTTAAAAATATTATTTAATTATAAATATTTAAATATTTAATTATAATCTTAAATTATAAATATATCATTATTTTGATATATTTATTTATTTTTTATTATTTATTTATTATTTATATTTAATGATAAAGATATCATTATTTTTTCAGGAGCATGCAATATATACAGTTAGTTGCAAAATAAAGGTATTGAGGACAGTTTTTATGACACTATATATGACGTAAGTACATATTTCCCTAAATTTTCATCCCCTCTGCCTTATCCATACAAAGAGAGTAATATTAATTTTTTTATCCTGAGCCACATAAAAATGTCTTGTCCATGTGTGTCAACGTCCAGTTCTGAAATTAGAGAATGTCCATGCAACAAGGTCAGCTCAGCGGTGTAGTCATAATGCCATTGATACAGACAAAAATTTCTATCTCCTATCAACCCCAAACAGTGAAAAGTGATAGGAATTTCTAACGGAGAGTAAAACCTCCTGTTCAGTGCCCAGATTGTTAAATGCACAATCCCAAACTTAAATACGTCCAGACTGAACTCCACATACTGAGTATTACTGGCGTTCAAATTCTCATGTATTTTGTGTGAATTAAAGCACTTTGTTCATACTATCTTCATACACTCCCGCAACTATTCCCTGTCTTCTCTTTCTCCCACATTAGGTGTCTCTTTTCCTAAATGTCTCAGGAAATAAATGGATTTGCATCTAAAAAGGCATTGGATCTGGACTCTGACAGAACAAGTGATTAAATTTCACGAGGTCTTCCTAAAAATGCCCAGCTAGAGCCAAAGTATTTTGAGCATGCAGTGTGGTACTAAGTGCTCCTCCTACTCACTTTTTTTTTTGTTATGCTGTGATGTGATATCTGCAGAAATTTGTAATTGTTTCACCCGGAAAAAAAATAACCATGCAACACGCCTTACTCTAGCGTGAGAGAAATGTCACATGTCACTTCTGTGGAAGTCCCTTCTCAAGTTCTTTAAGGATAATTTCAATGTTTCATGGTAATTTTCCCAAGGATGTTATTCTGAATCATCTTAATAAAATAAGTGTTCAAAACTTTTATGGACTTATCATTGGATGATTTATTAAAGTGCTTTAGACATATATAACTGCCTTTCACTGGTAAGAGATCCTATAGTCCAGTGGCATCTGATTACCAATGATAGAAAAACTTTAAGACTTATGTCACTTGTGTGGCTGAATGGGATACACAGGCTAATGTGGAGACAGGAAAGGATGCTGCTAAAAAACAAACCCACCTAAAACCACTCAGAGCCTCTGAACTTACTAAGCTGTGATACTGCATGACAGCAGAAAGGTCCTGACTGTTTGCGTGCTGGGAGGGATTGTGTGGTTTGCATATTTTCAGCATATATCTGTATGGAAGAAACCATGTTTACAAATTCTGTTCCAGATGGGAGAGATTCTCTGAGAGGAAAAAAGGAAGGAAATAATATGGAGTGGATACAGTTACTCTTACAGTGAAGACTGTGCCAAAGCTCTGAAAATGTTCCCATCAGTTTTCTGTGGCATCTTAGAAGAGTACTTTAATACCAGAGACAAGTGTTATTCGGCTTCTGAGTGAATGAAAAAGGAATAAAATCTCTCTACTGGCTACAAGCTGGCAGGAGTCCTGTCCACTGACTACTGCTTAAAGTAATTGACTGCTTTCATTCACAGGTTTGATTCTGAAAGCAAATTACGCTGTTCATACTGGCACAAGGAATGGAACTGAAATGAGTAGTGTCTTTAATCATCACTCCAGTTTTACAGCCCCATATCATAGTTTCATAAACAAATCACAGGCCCTGTCCTTTAAGGGGGTCCCTTTGTTCAACCACCTTTCTGGCCACATAAAGATCTCTAATAGGTGTGAAAAAGAAAGAAGTCCAATTAAACAAAGAGAGTTACCCCACTGAAAATGTAGTATAGATAAAATCACAATTGATTCCTTTAATTTTAATGGAAGGACTCAACATTCTACAGGATCAGTTTCCATGATAGTCAATGCAAAACCAAAAATTAAATCCTGGGTAATTCCAAAGTAGTCTGGATTTCCATCAGGGTAACTGAGAAAAAAAAGTTAGCTATTTCTTTCTAGAGAATGCAGGATTTCTAGTACACCATAAAATACAAGATACTGCAGGTAAACAGTGAATGTGTGGAAAATCTCAACTTCATGCAGATGATGAATTATGCGCAATTTGCTCAACTAATTTATAAAAGATTAATGAAACTGTCTAATGAAATAAGTGTCATTTCTGTATGTATGCTAGAAACCTTCATTTTATAACTGTATATTCTAACTTCAAACAGAAGTTCATCGTTATCAAAGCCTTAAATTGTGAGATAAAACAAATCATTAGTTTTTATAGATGATACAGCAGTTTACTGTTGACCATCTTTAAAACCATAACAGGAATCCAATGAGAACGACAGAGAACATGCAAAGCAATCCATAGCTTGTATGTAAGAACAGTTTCTGGGAATGGGGGAGATGTCTAGATTTGAAGTCTAGGTTTCTCATATTGCAGGTCAGAACTCTAGATCTAAGTTAACGGGTATCATGGCTCATTCGAATTATGAAAAATCTGGCCCTTTATCTTTCCTCATATCTATAAGGAATTGCTTTGTTTTTACACTGAGATGCTGTAGTGATGGAAGATTCATTTTCCGCCCATATCTATATAAATTTATTTTAAAAAGAAATAATGGAAATCTAGATTAAAAAAAGGATTGAGATGTTTCTGTCTTCCGTAATTAATGGCCTTGTAGCACTATCATAGACAATCACTAGAAATATCCCCTTTCTCACAATGGAATCAATTGAAAAAAAATATATATTATATGAATATACATGTATAACATATATTTTATTAAAAGACTGTTTCTTTTTTTCTCATTGGCTCTTAATTTTGCAGTCTGAAAAGTCTGTGTTTTCAAATTTCTCTTTCAAAAAAGAACAGGGAGATAAAAGATTACTTAAACTAATTGTGAATGCTGAAGTTCTTCCATTCATTTTTGTACTTTAACACAAGATGCTGGGAAAGTGATGTGGAGTTAAGGAAACCAGTATATTCCGACAAGTATCAACACGAGTACTGGGAGTCTGTAGCATCAGTACTGACAAATATTCGATAGTGATTCTTTTCTTTGTGCCTTTCTATCTGTAGACCTTAGCAGCCTGGAGGGGCAACTATCTTCCCCTTTTAACAGAGGTGAACTGAATTCTGTGTGCTTGCAGGGAGATGTTTATTTGTGTGTTTGTTTCTCTCTCTCTCTCCTCCTTTTTTTTTTTTTTTTTGCTTGTTTGTTTGTTTTTTGAGCTTTGCTCCAAAGCTTAAAATGAGTAGAAATATTTGAGGGACACAGAAGTCAAGACACAGAGAAATATCTTGCTATATTTAGATTATGTTTACTGATGTTCCTATCAGGAATCATCAATCATTGGGAGTTTAGCCTTATAAAAAAACTTGGCATAATTCAAAAATAGATCTAAAATTCTTCTTTTATGGACTTGAATTTCAATCAGTCAGACCTTGATATGGACTGTCCTATCATTCCCATGTGCTTGATGGTTAGCTAGATGTCTATATGCCTAATGTATCACTAGAGGTAATAATTTGTATCTGGCTCTTACGGATTGACTAAATTTGTCTCAGAAATTTTTTCAGAAGTCAAATGTAATCTGACAAAATTTCTACTGCTTTTCATGAGGATGCCTTAAATGTGGTGCTGTGTTCACTTATGAAAATCTTTGCAGAGCTTGTTCCTCAACCATCTAAAATTTTAAGCTGCACTAGTGAATAATTACAAAATTGTGCTTTCAATATGCATACACGTAATACCATCTACTTTTCTTTTTAATGTGGCATAAAAATTCCCTATCCATGATTATCTCAATAAAGTCAGTCATGAGAATTACTAACAAGTAAAAGTGGGAAGCTTTTCACATCATTTTTTTTTTCTGTAAGACTGGGAAATGGGATACAAAAATGAAGGGTAAAACCAAGATTCCTTTGCAGCAGCAGGAGTGGACTGTCAGCATCAGGATGACATGCTTAATGTGAGGCATTCTTGTCAATGGAAAGGCTTTGGCACACATAGCAGAAGGACTCAAACTAGCATTGTGACTTGGAAATAGCACAGTCCACTGCACTTTAAGAGGGTACTTAAATCGACACATTGGCTCCCTTCCAGGAATATTACAGCATGTTAGTAGAAAGGAAAGACTTTCCTTTCTAAGAAGTCATTGTAATTTTGTAATTCAAGAAGAAGCCAAAAATGGGCACAAAGTTGCATTGTGTAAATTCTGTCCTTTATGACTCAGTTTTTCATCCAAACAGTGGGGCAGGCTGTTGTCAGAACATGTTGGATCTTTTATGCAAGTCTCCATATTTCACTTGTCATAACATCCTGGACTCAAAGGGACACATGCTGGCAAGCATTATCAACTGAGCCTCATCTGTTGCTGGTACAGCCTGAACCTTGTCCAGTACAGGTCTCTCCTTCCCACAGGAGGAAGCACTGAAAATCTCCAGGTATGTTCTTCTTCCTTGCACATTTACAGCTGCCACGACATGAATTGCTCACATTAATTCCCAGTTCAAATTCAAGATGGGAGGTGATGTCTTTCTTATATTGTTAAATTTTAGGAATAATTTCTTTACTCACCATCAATTTGCTGGGGTTCCATACAATCTGAACTCTGAATTTTCACAGCTGTAAGTGGGGTGGGACTCAGTTAATAGAATATTCTGTATTTGGTTACCTGATCCAGTAGATAGAGTTATAGGATTATAACAACAGAAAACACCTATGAAGCTCCTTGGGACATTGTACAGTCTAGTTAAAAGCAAACTAAAATACAGATAAAAACAGTGCATAATGTGTTTTTAAACAGATAAAAGCAATTAAGTAACTCAGGGAGAAGGGTGATTAAACTTAAGGAAATCACAGGCATAAGAACAAATGGACATATCCTAGACAGGAATACAATGAGGCTGAAAATGTGAAAACCACTCCTAAGTTTTCAAGGAGGAAGATTCTTACAACAGACTTCCAGCAGGAACAAAAGGGCTGTAGGCAAGACACTAAGCAATTTTTATGAGAGTTGCATGGGTTTATTAAAAAGATTATATGATGTTCTCTGAGATTACAAAAATTAGGAATCAATGACCCTTAAAAAAATCCCTTTCAAGCCTTTGCCCTATGGACCTAACAAAAGAGAATTCAGAATAGTAATAATAATTTTAAAAAGTAGGCCAATAATAAGTCCAGAAGTTAGCTTTCAAGTTCTAACTTGTCTTTTCTTGCAGCACTGGTTATTTATGTATGTGTCTCGTAGAATACAGGCAAGCTTAAGTGCACCAGGAAAAACTTCTCTCTTGCTGAAATCAAACCCGCTGTTATCTTTACTCCCTAGCCCCACACTTTAGAAACTGCTTATGTCTATGAGTCCTCTTGAACTGCATCCAAATGATACTCAGAGAACCAGCCTCTCTCTCACACGTCCCCTTTTCTTTAATGCTGCAAAACTAGCCATTTTGATTTAATGACCTCTTGTGCATCTCACTTCTCTCTCAAATAGCTCTCCAGAGCTTTCTTTAAAAGATTCTCCACCTGAGCCATTCTAACCGTGGTGAAGGTCTTCTCTGAGAATCACTATTATTAATATTGCTTAGTCTGCTAATCACCCCAGTGAGTCATCTGTCTTCTTTTGTAGGTGTTCAATTAGCCTCAATCTCAGGAACATATGTTTTCCCATATATTATTCTTTTTGCGCTTATCCATTCCCCATCTACCATGTCATCCTTCAGGAAGTAATATATTGTGCCCTCCATTTACATATCTGGCTACAAGCCCATTTTGAAATATTAATCCCCATTAAAGATACAGACACAAATGATTAAACAAATCTTAAAATGGGGGTGGGATAGAGGAAAATAATGAAATACTCTGTAAAATTTGCAAAGCCTTAATGAACTGCAATACAATACAATTAGTAGCCTTTGGAAGGTGCCCAAGGAACAGTTAAATTCTTAATTTCAGCCACAGAGTAGAATTCCTACAAGTTTGAATGGGTTTTGCTTATCTGCAGCTGAGGGAGGTTTTTCAGCTAGCACTTAACAGGCTTTGATTTTTCCATTAACCTTATCACCTACCACATGACAGCCAAAGTCCTTCTAGCACTGTAAAGATTCTTTTAGGCAAATGGGGATTGGGGTGGGCATAGGAAAGTATCTGAGAATACCACGTTAGAGATGCTTTTCTTTATTCCCTCTGCATAAACTGCTTGTTAAGGAAGAGGTTTCAAGTGCTAGATAACTCCCATTCTAACAAAATGAAGATAATTTATCTATTAAAAAATATTTTATCTTTTTAGATATTGTTTTCCTTTTCTACTTTTAATTTTGTTGTGCACGCTGAGTTATTTTGTTGTGTTGCCTGAGTTATTATTGGACCACATTTTCTTCAGCGAACAACCTATTTTAAAAGTATTGAGCAGTGAAATTTATGGTCCTATGCCTTGTAACAGTCAAATCATGATTTTCTACAGCAGTTCAAGTAAATCTCTTTGTTGCTGTTGCAGCTTTTTCTGCTGAGGGTGGTGAACAAATGAAATGCTGGTCTGAATAAACCAAGTCTGATCTTCATGTTGGATACTGGCTTAAATATGACGGCTACTTATTGTCATGTAGCTATCTTCTTGTCATTTAGCCTTTTCCCTCTGTTTCCCAGTCATTGCAGTGTGAGACAGAAGTGAATCCGGCAGAGCTGCTACATCACTTCTTTGGTAATGGACTTTTTTTTTTCTAGGTTCCTTAACCTGAAGTTTTGTGATTGTTTATTTGTTTTGAGATATCCTTCCTCTTCTCTTTAACCCTACAGTTTTTGGTACAGATTGGAAGTGGGAAGATATAAACCAGAAGGATGAGAGAATAATCTGAATGCCAGTTGTTAAAACAGATAATTTTAGATAGACACAAACAGAATAATGTTTCAATTCTAAATTAAATAAAATATTCCTAGATTTTTTTAAAAGGAAATTTCGGCAAAAAACATTAAAACAAATACTTTCTCAGAATTTATCTCTGGAAGAGTATAGTTATTTCTTGGTCACTTTTTCATACATGGTCAAAACAATAAAAAAAAAAAAAAAGTGAATTCTCTTTCTGTAAAACTTCTTTCACCATTGCAGCACCCTGAATTATGCTTATTTCAGGAAATTCTGTGTGTTTAAACAGACATTCCTTGCTACTTAGTCAACATTTACTTAAGCAATTTATCTCTTTGTCATGTGTCAGTTCCCATAACCCCTCTATTACTACTGTTTTTTTCCATCTAACTTATTCCTCTAATTAGTTTGTCTTCAGCCTGCTTGTATAGTAAGGTTCCTGCATCCAAAAGGAATGAAACAGGGTTATTTCTTTTTTTTTTTATAGTTAATGTGTCTAAGTTCTGTGCAGCTGGAATATATTAAGAAAAAAGTTGAAATCAGTACTTTCCCTAGGTATAGGTATAAGCAATGGCATTTTACCTTATGTGCAAGATGTTTAGCACTTTCTTTTCCCATCCAAACACACAAGACTTGATTTTAATACCTAGACAAAATTCTTAGGATTAGATGTATGTGCAAAAATTAATTATACATGTATTCTTAAGGTTTTGGACATTTGCATTACACAAAATAGGCATCCCTCCTAATTTTCATATACTATCTTCTGTTGAGTCTCTGACAAAATGAGTAAATGTTAACTGAATTGACTGTCTCTGAACAATTATAAGAGCCTGGCAAATAGTTTGTAACACTACTAGTATACAAGAAATTCAAAAATATTAAATTATTCTTTTCTCCTCCTCTTATATTACCTGTGATCTTATTTTTGTTTTGTTGTGACTTCTAGGTATATTTTAAACCTTTTTTAAAGAGGACCTAGTTTGGTTTGAAACCTGAATCATTGCTTTTCAGAAGTATGCTTCTTCTATTATTTTATTTCTCATTCCTACATCATTTTGCCATCTCTCATGCACAGTGACTCCAAGGCTCTTCCTGGGAATTGCTGCAAAGCAACATCATAAAGCATGCAACCAAATTCTTCTACCTTCTTCCTCTTCCTGGAAAATCTCCTTTCTTTCTGGCATAGCTGCAAGATGCTACTTTTACATCAGCATAAGGTTCCCTGTACTGATGTGGGTCATGTCCAAAATGACTGGTACAATTCTAGCAACACAAATTGGCATCAGCCAGTCTTAGCATCTCTCCTCTTATTTTTAAGACTTTTTGAATTTCCTTCCATTTTTGAACATGCTATTTTGTGCCTACAGCTATTTGAAGCTGAATTTTTGCAGGATGTAAATGGACCTACTGAAGATATGTCTTAGATACCAGTTTGCTAGAAGCCTCAGTTCTGTTTAGGAAAGCCTAGGCTGTTTGGTTTGCCTGCCACATTTACTATTTTTAATTGACTGGTGGCCTCATTTATGTACCATGATAGAAGGTACTAAATAATTTATCAATATCAGAAACTGAGGTACTCTTGTTATATTCCTTTGCATTTACACTTTTTTTGGTGCCTTGTGCCCCTGATGCACTTATCATAAAAATATCACTTATCCTGTAGAAAACTGAGCTCCTATTGTGTTTGGAACATGATATTTTTGAGGTTTCTTTTTTTTACCTAGGTACTTTCCATGGTATTAGACATTTCTTCTGAGCCATCTTTAGGTCTTCCATTTTACAACCTAACTGTCTGAGCCATTCCAGGCTTTTTTTTAAAATGCTATATCAATGACTTTTATTTTTTTGTCTGGTCAGTCAGTTGGTTGCTTTGTTTAGAAAACTGCCTGAGGTATAGCCCACAAAATAGTAGGCTTAATTTCTGAAGCATCATGAGTAATTGTAAATTTTTTTAAATTTTTTTTTCTTTATTATTTAATTGCCCAATTTTTCTATACTATATATACTTTATTTTTAAATTTACAGTGTGTTTACACATCTAAACTATGTAAGTTTTTTTATGGTGATGAGGTATGTAATTTAGCTGTGTGTATATTTCATTATTTGTTTGTTTATTTGAGCTGTCCTCCCTACCCCTGGTACTCCCTAGTTCTTGGTAAATGACAAATAAGGAATGACCGTTGCCTGATCAGCTTATTCACATCATTCATTCACTCATCCTAGCATGCTATTTTCCATGGCTATCGTATTTTTTCACTTCTGACATCTATTTTCCAAGCCTAAGAACTGTAGCCTGATCAGCCTTTCCCTTTGTGGAAGCCATCATGTCGTTTTTGGCTTCCCTTTCTTGCTCTTTGTCGGTCTGTTCCATGCCTACTGAATTCCTGCTGAGGTTCAGTTATCAGGACTCTGCACAAGATGGGTATGCATAGGATGGGTACGCATAGGATGGGTACACAGTGGCATAATAAAGCTTTGGCATAATATAGGGTGTGTCCATGTGTACGTATGCAGGCATGCACATGAGAGGTAAAGTAGGATGGACAGGAAATTCATACAGCATGATAAGGCAGTATAAATAGGCTATGACTATTTGAATGTGGAGACCAGTCCGGGTGAACATTAATGTAATATGTATTTTTTCACTAGTTTTCAGTGTGATATGACAGAACTAGAAAATTAGAGTCAATTCAGATTTTCAAAGTTTGTTATTTTTAACTATTATAGAAAATAGAATATAGAAAATAGTGAATTTTCAGTGTTGCGGATTAAAAAAATGCTTAAATACCAGCCAAATTAACCTTCCTAAATCGGGTACCAATACCTTTTCATTTAAAAATATAATCCAATGTTTTTTCAAGCTTTGAAAAAATGTAGGCAAAACTCTGAAAAATTCTTAAAAAAAGAGACTATCTTAAACCCCCTCTGTATCTATTAGAAGAGCTGTATTTGTTAATCTCCCTTGAAGTGATTTTGCTCATTGTCACTAGAATAAAACTGACAGCCAAGCTCACTATTGCTTGATTAAGAGTTGCCTAGTCTAATTCTTCTCTTTACTAGTCATCTCCTTTCTTCTCAAATTACCTCCCAGTTCTTTGCATTAATATAGTATTTTTGAGCATTATTCAATAGAAGACAAATCCTGTGAAGTCTTATTTGTAAGAGTAAGCACTTCTATCTCTAATAGATCATTTGAGTGGGTAAAAAAAAAAGTCTTTAAGCTGACTTTAAACTGAATGTCTACGAATGATAGATAAGAACCTCAAAATAAATGTAAGAAAAAGATATTAATTGAATTCCAGGGAGTGAAGTGGCCAATTGCATTCTAAACACTATCAGAACAAGCACAAAAGCAAAAATATATATTTTTTTTTAATAATACTCAGAGAAATAATACTCAGAGAAAGAAAAACAACATTCTCTTAATCTAAGTTCCTCCTGGTAGCCGGGAAAACACATCCCACTCCCATCCTTTCCACATTTGAACTGGTACATGGTCCTGTTTTCTTACTTCCTTTGTTTCTTCCTTCCTTTTTTGCTTTACCACTTTTCCATTGTTATCTATTTGCAAGCAACAATTGGGCTCATGCAACTTCTCACAAACTCTGCCTTCTGTTAACAAATACTCTTAAGACCATTCAGTGCTGGAGAATTGCATTTTTCATCTGTGTAACTTGATCCGCTAAAAGATCGAGAGCCTGGGCTGTTTGATTGATTACAACCTCTAGAACAGCCTGTAATCTAATTATTCTGTTTAAATTGTAAATTGATTCTCTTACTCCACAAAATGTTTCATGAGGGTTCCAAGTTGCTGGTCTACTACTGTATGATTTGCTCTGGTGGCCACTCCTCCCTATCCCATTTTTGGCCACCTCCTCCAGTTAGACTAGTATCAATTGATCGCTTTTCCCTTATTAGATCATCATATATTTTAATCCCTGAAGTGTTTTGCTGAACCTGGGGCAATAGCAAGAACAGGGGTCTAGTATGTCCTACAGAACACATTCCTGTCCAATTTGCAGGTAACATTCTGTATGCATACTGTCCACAAACCCAGTAATGACATTTCAGGGCCCAAGTTCCATTTGGGAAGGGACCGTTCCAGGTACCTCCAGATTTTGAGGCATCATAATACAATGTACTTTCTCTCCCCAAAGGGCTCCCTACCACGATATACCCTGTACCTCTCCTGTATTTGCACCTCCATTACCTGTCAGGTACAATTGTACTTTGACTGGAGCAGAAACTTTAGAATAAGGTCCTAGTTCCATTTGGTGTTGTCAGGTCCCACCAAAAGCTCTATGTTACATATTTCTTATTGATGTTCTCGTCTGCTTGTCAGTCAAATGTCTTAAGTTCAAATAATTGACGATCTGCAAACACCCTGACGCTGCCAGCTCCTCAGAAATTAAAATACGAATACCTTGCCCAGGAACTATGAGTGAGTTTTACATGTGTTCGGTTCCAAGTCCCTTAATACTTGGCATAATTGATTGGATTACAATCTGGATAATCATATCCAGGAGAGAGTGTCCATTCACAGGTGCTCTTTCCCATCTCCTTTCCTCCATAGCGTTGAATCCTGCAATACATAACTGCCTCTCTGCACACATTTGTTCTCTTTATCCACACAACAGGTTGTGTTTTCTTATGGCTTCTGTTTTGTTATCTGGTTTTAGGAGATCTATCATACTTACTGGTATTATGCCCCAAGGCAGGGCATCTGCTGCTAAGTGAGGTGGGCTGGAACAGTTGAAAGCCTGTTCATCCTTCCAAATCCTTTCACGATGCTCATTACCATATTATTCTCCCAATTTGTTGTTTCTGCTCCTCTCTTTTGTCTATGTAAGGGAAAGGAAGTCCTTTGAACACAGCCTGAGTGATATGTGTAATGAGCATAATGGAGAGGATCTCTCATATTATTCTGAATCCAAAATATGTATTTAGTGCAAGTAGCTTCAATTCTTGGATGCCTCACCTTAATAGAGACGCAACACTCCTTTGGATATTGATGCTGGGCCATACACCATAATCCTCTTATCCCTCTAACATGAATTTCTAAAAGACAATGAGACTTATTTTCTATCCCTCTATCTAATATCCCTCTATCTAATATCCCCATCCTGTATGACAACAGTATTTCAGCTCTGATTCCTCCGATCACCATATCTCAAACTGACTTTGTGATCCCTTAAAGTCTTTGCTTATGGTTGTACTATGATGACTCCCGCTGCTTGCATTTTTCCATACTGTTATTGTGCGATTGGATTTAAATTTAACCATCCCTTCAACCCCATTCTGTCCTCTCCCCATCCCCCGTAACATAGTAAATATTATTAAACCTAACAATGTTAGGTTTATATGTTCCCTTTTCTGAAAATCTCCTAGCGTCCCTAGATTTTCAGTTTTCAATCCTTCGCAATATCATACACAATGGGTCCTCAGTAGCTTTGCACTGGTATCCTGGGGCCACTTTTATCTCTGTGTAATGAATCCACGGTTCAATACTCTCTACATTTACTGTAGTGTGCACTGTCAAGAGTACTTGAAAAAGTCCTTACTACTTCTCCTTCAGTGGTTTTGAGCTTTCACATAGATGAAATCTCCTGGTTGATAAGGATGCACCGGAGTATCGAGAGCAATGGGTCCTGTTAGGACAACGTGCCGCTGAAGAGTTGCCAAAGTCGTTCCTAAAGAGATTAAGTACAACTGCCAGTCTGTAATACTCTTTATATGCATTTCTCCAAGGAGTTCTGGTACCTGAGAAGGCTTCCCATTCACACGGACTAATTTTGTTTCTTGCATTAGGTTGGATCCTGATTCCCAAGAGGGCTAATAGTAAAGCCTGTGGCTACTTCAGTGAAGTTTCCTGATATATTTTACTAATTTGCAGTTTGAGAGTTTGATTCATCCTCTCCGCCTTCCCACTTGACTGAGATCTCCAAGGAGTATTTAATCCCATTTAATCCTGAGAACCTTCCCAAGTTGTTGTACTATATCAGCCACAAAATGAAGATCTCTGTCAGAGGTTTAGAACACCAAACCTAGTATGATTTATTTCATTAACACCTTGATTATCTCTCATGCCTTGTTGGTGCAACAAGCAAAGTCTTCTGGCTGTCCTGAAAAGACATCAATTATTACCAAGAAGTACCTGTAACCACTTTGTCTGACAGCTCTGAGAAATTGATCTGCCAGTAGTCCTCAGAGGAATTATCCTTTTTAATAATTCCTGAGGGAGGCCTCTTTCTGTTCATTGGGTTATTTCTCAGGCACTTCGCAGTAACAGAATTTAAAATTCCTGTCATTCCCACACTGACAACCAAATTTAATAAACTAGAAATCATAGCCTCACTTCCCCAACGAGCTTGTGTTTCCTTTCCATGACCTCGGTCATTATTGGCTGAGGGACAATGATTTGTTTTGTTGGGGTCTATAACCATCCTTCATTAGTCAATGTCGCATTTAGTGTATCTGCTAATTTCTTAACCGCCTCACTATATTTAGGCCTTACCTCTGGGAGCTCAATCCTTTTTACCAGTGCTATAGCCAGGATGACTTGTTCAGCAGCCTCCTTTGTGGCTTTATCAGCCAGCCTGTTTCCCACATGTACTGCTGTCTGGCCAAATTGATGTGCTTTGCAATGCATAATGGCCATGTCTTTTTGTTATCTTATGTCCTGTAAAAGCTGAAGGATTTCTTCCTTATGCTTGATGGGTGATGCTTGAGCAGATAAGAGCCCTTTCTCTTTCCAGATAGCTCCATGAGCGTAGATCACTCCAAACGCCTATTTGGAATCACTCCATATATTTACCTTTTGGTCTTTAGCTATCCTGAGAGCCTGGCTCAATGCCACCAACTTTGTATTTTGTGATGATATACTGACAGGAAGGGACTCTGCCTTTAACATTTAGGTGGTGGTAACTACTGCATATCCAGCAGTCTGTCTTCCACCTTGTACAAGACTGCTATTATCTGTGAACAACTCCAAATCAGGATTAGTTAATGGCTTATCCTTTAGATCCTGTCTGCTTGAATGAATACATGACTATATTCAATATGAATGAATATGTTCAATACTCTGCAAGCAATTGTACAGAGGTTCAGATTCCCCTCATTTAGAATTCAATAACATTGCTGGCTTAATTGCTGTGGCAGTTTTAAGCTCCATACCATGCCGTTCAAACAGGACAACCTAATATTTCAGCCTATGTCTGGAAGACAACCAACACCCTCCTTTTTGTTCCAGAACAGATATTACCATACGTGGCACACGGTCTATGATCTTCTGTCCAGTTACCAGCTTTCCAGCTTCCTGCATCAAAAGGACAGTTGCAGCTACTGCCCGCAATCACCCTGGCCATTATATACTCACATTGTCCAGCTGTTTGGAGGAGTATCCCACAGCCCTCCTCCATGCCCCCAATTTCTGAGTTAGCACTCACACAGCCAGGTGTTGCCGTTCATGTACAAACAGCCCAAAGGGCTTTGATAAATTGGAATGCTGGTGCTGATATCAGGGCCCTTTTCAAGTTTTTAAAGCCCCTTCTCATCCAGGGGTGCAAAATAGTTGGTTCTCTTTCAACTCCTTTAAGATTTCATAAAGGGGCCTTACCATCATTCCATAGTTAAGAACCCACAGTCTACACCAGTTGACCATACCCAAGAGTATTCTCAACTCTCATGTAGTTCTTGGTTCTTGGTTTATATTGCCTCTTTCCTGTTGTTTCCCAGTCTCAGTTGTCCTTGTGAAATCTCGAGACTTAAATAAATCAGTCTCCTTTCCTATCTCTGGAAAAGTCTCCATTCCTGTCCTCAGTATGTGATATCCTCCTTCTCCTAAGAAATTTAACAGGTTTATGATCATTTGTAGACATTCTTTCCAAGTTTCAGCTGCTAACTAAATGCCATCTACATACCGCAATATTGTTCCTTCTGGATTTTCCTTTATCCACAACTCCAGCTCCTTTGCCAATTGATTGCCAAATATTGTTGGGCTGTTCTTAAACTGTTGAGGTAGCACTGTCCAAGTGATCTGCATTTTACTTCTGGCAGTGGGGCTCTCCCACCTGAAAGCAAATATTGCCTGACTGTTTCTATCAAGGCATATGCAGAAGAAAGCATCGTTTAGATTGAGCACAGTGAACCATCCATGGTTTTACTTTAAATTTGCTAGTAAGATATATAGGTTAGCCACTACTAGGTGGATATCTTGTACAATTTGATTTATTGTTCTTAAATCTTGGACTGATCTATACCGACCATTAAGTTTTGGGAACCCAGTCAGTTTTCCAGTGCCAGCTGCCATCAAAGGCAGACAATCACTGAAAGTTTCCATGAGGTGTGCCATTGACCCCATTCATTGTCTGCTGTCCCCGGAAGGTGGAGGGTTCCTGGATGGGGCCCCAGTGTTGTGGAAAATCTCCACAACCATCAAGAATCAATGTCCAAAGAGGAGACAGAGGAGTCCTAAAATTTTATTTGAATAAAGGCAGAGCCCACTGGGGCATCCCCCTGTGGGGTCTCTCAAATTACAGGACAGCACAGCCTCCTTTTATCTTAATTTCCCAACCGAGGTATGCCCTCTCCTTTTCCCCATTGGCTAAGGTACTCAGAAGTCACAGACTTCTCTGCCCACCTAAAATATGTTGCTTCCTGATATGTTCCCCCTCTCTGGTCGGTCATTTGTTGACAAGGAGCTCTCTGCCCCTCCCCTGTTTTCCCCAGGTGTGGTCAGCTGCACCTAATCTTATATGCATAGCATGACCTCCCTGCCTGTACTCCCTAGCCCTGTTTGATAAATAATGCGGTGTAACTCCCTTAGTTGTAAGGACACAGGCTCCTCTTTCCACTCAAATTCAATAGAGAATGTAGAAAGGATAAATATCCAAAGGACAAACCTAATCATTTCCCTTAGGAAAATTATTAAGTTACCCAATATAAACACATTTGAGGGAGAGGGGATAAAAATGAAGAAAGTGCTTCAAATTGAGAAAAGTTGAATTATTGTTATTATTATTTGTTTATCATTAAAAAAGTCAGCTGCTCAGACAGAACTATTTATTACAAATAAAAATTGTTTCAGGGTCACTGAAATTTATCTTATTTATGTTATTTTGTATTATTTATCAATTATTATTTATCAATTATCTTTAGTCAGCCTTCTAGCTATCATCTAGTGATGATTCATCTGCCTTTTTATAATAGATATGTTGTAGTCAACACATGTTTCACTTTAATCTGACCACTGTTAGACTGTCAAAAAAAAAAAAGAAAAAGAAAAAGAAAAACACATCTTATTGATGAATTCTTCCTTCCATAACATGATGAGTGTTTTAGGGCCATAGAGACAGAAAGAGTCATAAAACTTCCCATTAGTGAAATATTCTGTGCTTGCAACGTTTGTCCCAGCAGAGACATTTCTATATGTTTGTCTATATGTCATTTGGTTTTGATAAAGCAGAGCTCTACTGCATTTAGGGTGCTGATGTCCAGACCTTAATTGTATAAATATCCTAAATATCTCTAAGATAAATGGTTGGCTCGGCATGCTCCTAGAGTTGTTGTGAGCTGGATCCAGGCACCAACAAAGGGAATGGTATTGGGATTGACTTTTTTATTAGATGAGTCAGTAGCACATTCATCCTGAGAAAAAACAAGTCTTGTTTCCAAGATTGTTCTCAGCATAAAAAACTTAAATTCACACCTTCTTGCCCAGGGATCTATTTAATTTATAAATTTATAAACAGAGATCTATTAAATTTATAATGAGTAATCATTCGAATGTTCATCCATTTACTGTACCTCTTGCTGTGTTTACTATGGCTGCACAGTAGAAAAACAGCCCTTCCTTACTCAGTGTATGTTAACTGCTGCACTTTCAATAAGAGGAAAGGAGTAAAACGTACAGGCCTGAGGAAAGGCACAGCGTATATATGGCCAGCAGCCATCTGCAGTGCTATGAGATACAGGAATAGAGCTTTATGTTGGAGAAGAAACTGGAAAACACCTGCAGAAGGCAGAGATCAATAAGGAGCCTAATTGCATAGGTGATCAAAAGGCAAAGATTTTCTAGGGAAAAAAATGAGCAGAGTTTGTGGAAACTTTGGATTCTACCAGAAATTGCTGATGTGAGAGCAAGTCCAAAAGGAATAACCTACATCACAAAGTGGCTGACTGGCTGGCTGGGGTGGGTTATTTAAACACTAATTTTTATTTTGTCTTATCCAGAGCATTTTCTATGACAAATGCCACATTGCAGTAGTTATACAATGTGGTAACACTGACGTTTATATATTAAAATCTTAATGTTTCCATCATCATCATCATCATCATGCAAAGGAAAAGACACATCATCAAGTTCAGGTTATGTGGGATTTTTGCCATAACTGAAAAGAAAAAGAAATGTAATACATATACATGAACAAAAATCCTCTAAATGTTGAAACAAAGAACATTTTGTTTATTTTCATGAGCAATTCTCCAATTAATAATTTCCCATTATTCTTGTTGAAGTTGATGTCACTCTTGAATTTGTCTCTTAGTCTAGAAATCTAGTTTCAAGCATATTTAGTGCAAGGCACACAATAGCATAAATAATTCTAAACAAAAATTACAAAAGAAAATGTGGAAGTTAGAGTAATTAGAACTTTTAATTAGGACTTCTAAGCACTTCTGAAAATGTGGCTTTTTCTGGGCCAATAGAAAGTCCTGGAATACATACACTGGAAAAAAAAAAGTACTTAAAATCATAAGCAAATATTTCTCAGAGAAGAAAAAAACTTAACACATAGCAAAAATATTTTAAATGGAAGTGATTTAGGTAGAATATGTGTAGTCTGACATTCTGTACTGAAGGAAATGAAAACATTTCATGGTCATTTCTTAGGACCTTCCACACTAAAAGACTGCTATTATATCTGCCATCTCTCGTCTCTAAGTTGAATGCCCTCAGGTCTTTTCATCTTTCCTTGTAGGTCATGTCTTTTAGACCTCTGATAATTCTTACAACTCTGCACTGGAATTTTTCCAGTTGCTTCCCATTCTTTCCTGAACAATGAATATTGCAAGCAACTAAGAGCAATTGAGAAAGAAAACAGCAACAAATCAATGCATCAAAGATTTACATGTCCAGAAAAACTAAGGAAAGAAGATTATACAGGCCCAGCATTTACTTGTACTGGTCCCATCATGTGACTGCTTGTACAGTGAGAAGCCTTTTGTAAGGGAGCAACGTGATCCAAACTTCCAATAGTGCGAAGGAATAAGTACTAAAGAAATGTATAATTTTCACTCACAGAAGTACTGCTTTTGTGGAGCTAAGGAAGAACCATGGAGCAGAGGGATGGATTCTTGCTTCCCTTTTTTTGCCTGTGGGAATTGCTGTATTAATTCATTAATTCCTGTATTAAATCATTGATGTTTATAAAGTAGTTTCACTTCCTCAAATGAAAGGTATGACATCAGTGTTTGGTATTATATGATTATTGATTATTATTATTTCTTATTATTTTGCAGACCAAGAAGCTATTATATGTCTCAAAAAGTTTAACATTCAGCCTTTGTAATTTGAATTAAAAAAGAAGAAAATTTTAAAAGTTCAAACTCTCTCTGTGAAATAACAGAAGTGTCTACTATGACTCCTCGGAGAATTTGTATTTGAAGAAAAAGTAGAAACAGAAACCACAGAGATCTCTCCAGGGCAAAAAGATTCAATGCTTTTTAAAAAAGGCAAATGCTGGTTGGATTTTCACTCTTTTAAATTGATATATTTCCATTGATTTTATTTGGGGTAGTAAGGGAAACACTTAGCAGTTAGCATTTTGACAGCCAAGCTTTAAGTCAGTAATCCTTTTGATGTTACTTTTAACAAACTTTTTTTGGGGTGGCTTGCAAGCTTCTGTATATGTAGCAGTTGGCAATCAAAAGCTAGAGATATGTAAGAATAGTTACATGAACACATTAATAAGGACCATATCTTGGTACCTGTAAAACTTAGCTGTTTTGAAGCTAGCATGGCCATGCTGATGTATTTCAAGTGAGTTTATAACACTGTTAATATTAGAAAATTAAATTATATATCTTGTTGAAACTGAAATGACATTATTAGTCACACTGTCTCCTTGGTGTTTTTGTTTAGTTTTGTTTAGTTTCTAGTTATTTTTATGTTTGCTCAACAAAAGAAATGAAATGTCCTTCAGAACATAGCAATTACAACAGCATTCTGCTTATGGAACATGGAAAGGAACTGCTAGCAGCTAGCAGCAGGTTCAAAATGAAAAGTGATATGTCACTGCCTTACATTAATAATTGCATAACCCTTGCTAATACACTAGTATTTGAATTTGAGGGGTGCAACCACTTTTACAGCAGATAAGAGTATGTTGCTGACCACTCTGCTGACCTAATAGACTGTAGGATAACATGTTATAATACCTGTGGTAAGTAGTTGCACGCAGAAGCTCAATTCTGTCTTCCCACTAATTAAATATTATAATTAAAAGCAATGTCAGTGAAATCAATCCAGGATCTAGCCTAGCCTAAAGAAAAGAGTCACTGTCAAAATTTAACATACTTAATGCTTAAGGTTGGAAGGGACCTCTAGAGATTATCTACTCCAACCCCCCTGCACATGCAGGATCACATAGAGCATGCGACACAGGATTGCATGCAAGTGAGTTTTGAATATCTCCAGAGAAAGAGACTCTACAACCTCTCTCGGCAACCTGTTCCAGTGCTTCGTCACCCTCACTCTTAAGAAAATTATCCTTAAGTTCCTGTGGAACTTTCTAGTTTGTGGCCATTTCCTCTAGTCCTATTGCTGGCCACCACTGAAAAGAGGTCAGCACAATCCTCCTCACTCCCTCCCCTGAAGTGATTATAGACACTAATCAGGTCCCCTCTCAGCTTTCTCTTATTCAGACTGAACAGGCTCAGCTCTATCAGTCTTTGCTCATAGGCAGATGTTCTACTCTGCTTCTGATACAAGCCAGGATGTCATTTGCTTTCTTGTAAACCTGGGCATACTGCTGGTTCATCTTCAGCCCTGTTACATCCTATAAAGGATAAAGATTCTGCTTGGCCCTCTACCTTGTTCTCTTGACTACCTTGACTACCTTGTTCTCTTAAGAAGGAACTATACTTGTAAGAAGGAACCATATTCTAATCAGAATGTAAAACTGTGGCAAGAAAAAAATACAAAGGAAAGCCTTTATAGGATTTTTTTTTAGAATATTAATCTGACATCTTATCCTTTAGGTTATTCACAGATCCATGTAGGGTGCGTAGGGCTTTTATGTGGTTGGCTGAATAGTGCTTGTCAAGTCAAAATTTTGACAAATACAGGCCTTTCTACAAAAATCATTCTACAAAAATTCATCTGCTACAAAAATATTTTGAGAGACTTTTAAATTGTTTTTTTTTTTATTTTTATTTTGGAGAGGTACATAAACTGTTGAGGTCTTCATAAAATTATGCATATATATATGTATATACATATATATATATATGTATGCATCCCGAAAGCGGTTTTTAAGAGATATTCAGAGAGAGATGCAAAATATCTCCTTAATTAAAAGATATTAAAGAAGCGCTATCTGGTTTTAGGAAAAAAAAAAAAGCACAAACATTTTAGTTGAAAAATAAATACGAATTATGTCCAATAAATTCACACAAACTCTAATACAATACACAAGTTAACTATGCTATACTGAGTCTCTCTGCTTGGCTAATAGAATAAATCCCCATTGTCTAAGTAAACTAAATTCCCTTTAAGCATCCCCTTTGGCCCATTTGGTAGGTAATTCCACAAGGTAATCACCCTCACTTTTTCTGATTTATGTTTATTTTTTCCTGTTCTGTTTTCAATGACTATTTTAAGTGAGTTAATTTGGTATTCATATAACTTAATTTTGTCTATCTAACAAAAGTGGAAAGAATAATTTGTGGAAAGAAACCACAGGTTTCCAAGAAATCTCTCAAGAAGCCACTTTCTAACTCTTCTTTGACACAAGTTGGTAAAGTCTCAGTCTTACATTTATAACATGCTAAATCTCTCTATATTACCTTTCTTGCCCAGGTAATCTCTTTATCTTACATAGCATTTATACATTCTCTTATTTAACTTTAGTTAACATGTTTGAAACTCTATTACTCCTGTCTCTCTCTAGGTTGATATCATTACCAGCATCATTATCTTTGCTGTGTATTGGGAGAATAAGGCTGCAAAGAGGACTTAAGATTTTGTCCAGTTTTTCCCTATGTCCTGGGGCAGGATATGCTATGCTCATGCCCTTCTTGACAGAAGGGCATGCTCTGTCTTATGCATAGAGATGTCCAGGATGGCAAGTGAATAAAACATTCACATAAGAACAAAAGCCTAATGTAGATTCTTGTTTGTCACCATGTAGGGCTCCCAGAATACCTTCCATTAGAAGGTGTGTCAAATGTTGTTTATAAAATGCACTGGATTAAGGCAAATTGATTGCACAAACTCTTCTGGGTAATTTTTTTTATCCTATATCTCACAATAAGAAGTTGCTTGGCTATGGGAATGAGTTGTAGGAGAGATGGCCTTTGTTTTCTTTTCTTTTCTCAGTCTCTAGAAGATGTTCTCAACATGTTCTTTCTTTGTTTTGATCTCTTTTTTTTTTTCTTTTTGATTTTTTTTTGTGAGGTGCATTTTTTTCTGTCAAATTCTCTTTCTGAATAAAGAAGAAGCATTTCTTTTTCAAAAATTAGATGTGTCCATGGCATTTAAAACCTGGACTAATCCTCTCAACTTTCCCATTGCCTTGTATAATGCCAACATTTGGAGATTTCATTTTCTAATTTTATTAGGGGCTTTTATATTGTCTTGGGATATAAGAGTCTCTAGGGATACATTTTCCATCATTTTACAGTATCTAACAGATATCTTGTCTATGCTAGTTAGATATGTTCCCCTCTAGGTCAAAGGAGTGGTGGCAGCTTCAGGAATTAACCCCAGGAAATTATTTCACCACAGGAAAATGGGATGAACTCCCTCATCCCATTTCATCATGAGTGCCCTCAATGCCTGGTTATGTGACTGTAGGTGTATGACATGAATGCAGCTCTTAATGTTATTCTACCAGTTATCCTACTACTATAGAGAAATAAACATTTGGCATTAATCAAACAAAATACTGTTCCAGAGCTACTTCTAACTTGACAGTTTCCTCTCCCCACTTTTTTTTTTGTCATAAATTAATATTTTCCCTGAGACTCTGTAGAAGATTTTGAAACAGGGGTGTCTCTGAGAGACAGTTTTCCCCTTTGTGATTTCTCATAAGCATCAGAGATAACGGGCAGGCAGTAGACAGATTGTGGAAACCCTGAAGTTCAGGGTGTCTTGCTGAAGGTAAATGATGCAAGTTACTAAAAGCCTATGGCTGAATCAAATATTATGCCAGTGTCTTCTAAATCCCATTGTGTTCTAAATCCTAGTGTCCCCTCCAATTTCTTTTCCTCTTAAGAATTTATTTATCTAAGAAGTGAATAAAATCTTTCCCTTGCTTCTTTCCTTCCATGAACTATAGCTGTGTCCTTCCAAAACAGAAGCTATCAATTGTTATTAAAAATTATCTGCACATAACACAGTTGCATTTACTAAGTTAAGTACAAATGGGCTGATGTCAAAAAGAGGCATTAGATGTGAAATTTTGAGAGTACTCAGATTGTGATGGAAGATTATTTGAAGTCATGCCTAGCAGCACTTCACTGCTCCTTAGAGAAAAGAAACAGATTCATGAGCACCTCAGGAGACTGAGCTTACTGCATTTTGATGTAATGTTGGTGTTCGTAATGATTCTCAGGAGTTATTTTAACAGGAGGATTGTCAACTGTGAGGTATCAGCATATAAAAGGTAAGTAATCTTTTTTTTTTAAAGGAAAGACTGTAAGAAATGGTTTCAAAATGGAGTAAGGAGTTATTTTCTGAGTGTGTGCTCAAAGTTTATGTGTATGGCAGACACATTGCATTTCTTTCCAATACCAGTTTTGCTTAGTAAAAATATTGCATTATAGGCTTCTTCTTTGTGTTTATGTGTCCAGATATCTAGGCAATGCTAAAACTGATTTGGGGCATATCAGTAAATTATTGGGGGATAGCAGAATTACAAATGTACTATCAGTCTGTTTTATAGACTTTAGTTTTGTTGAACTGTGCATTTTGAACTGTCAACCAGCCTTGATCGTGCGTTTATTAAGGATGGGTATTTTTGTCCTTCAGAAGTTTTGCTATGTTTTTAAGTGTAAAGACAACTATTCCTTGTAGATAGCCATCATTTGGGCATTTGAGATATTCACTAAGGAGGCAGGCGTTTTCTGATTTTTAAGTGGTATAGTCTTTTCCCTTCATCAGATTATGGTCAGTGGTTCCAAACAGACTTGATCAGAATAATTCTGATATTATGCAGTGGTTTGTACCATGGGGGGAATGCCTCACAGCTCATGAACTGTATTCCTTTCAGATGAAACTAAACTGGAAAGAAAGGAGAAACCAGCTGAACATTCAGTCCGTAGGATCAATCTGGACCAGGAAGGAACACCCCCAAGGCAACCACAGACATCCCAAATCAGAACACAGAACTAAGAGCAAACAGCAAGGAGTAATGGAGGAAAACATGTAAGCAAGAAGCAAGGAGCATCAGAAATAAATGATTGCACACACAACTGCAGCTTTGTGTGCCACCTAACACCTTTCCAAATGAGCACAACAAGGCATCCAAGGCTTGTCCATTCTAAGCCTCTTGCTCTGGCATAGTCATGGGGATTTAAAAGAGTAACTGAAGATTTCTCTATCAAAGTCTTTATATCACATTGAAGGACTTCATTCACAGTTTGTGGGGCATGTGTTTTGAGTAGCAGGACATGACCAGTCAACAGGCCTGCAGTGCTGTGCGACTGCTGCCTATGAGGGTCTTCATGCAGAAGAATGTGGAGAAATGGAGCACAGAGCAATTTCTTATAGCAAAATCAATTGTAAGCTTGGACATGATGGCACATTTGGAAGAAAATGCATAATCTCAGCAGAAGGTCTGAGACTTTTAAGTATTAATGAAGAGATGAATTGCAGACTGAAAAAAAAAAGCCACAATACACGGCAGACAGGTTCCAAATTAGGACTGATATTTTGAATCAATATCAGTGTAACATTTTCTTCTCAAGATATTGCAATTAACACCACCTTTAACAGCTGCATACCTCCCATTCAGGAAGCTTTAGAGGGACTCTTCTTTCTTTTAGCTAGTTATATGAACTGCAAGCTTTAAACTTACATTCAGCTTCATCTTGTCAAATATAACAGGTAACAGGTAATGAAACCAAAAATTACTGTGTATTTCACACTATAAAAGTCATGATATGAATGTGAGAGAAACTTTTGCAAGCACATTACAAGCACTGTATCCAATTTGATGGGTGAGTCTTGCATCTATGTGTAATGCAGCTATATGGGTCTATACATAATCATATTATTGAAAGCGGAATTATGTTTGTAATAGGAATAGTAACTCACGAGCATATTTTCCCAAGGAAAATGAAAAGAACTATTACAAAGACTGTCAAACTGTGTTCTCATAGAAAACTAGCATTTGCAGATGAATTCTCTGCAGATGAAAGATGGATTGTTACAATTTGAGTCTCATTTACGAAAGGAGGTGTTAAGCAAGAAACTGCAGGAGCTACTAGCAGCTCTGAAATAACACAAAAGTAAGGATAAACCTGTTTTTTCCTGTACCTCTTCCATTGAGGCAGATATCCAGGTTTCCATCTTCCAATTGTCCATACTGTTTTCTGCAGCTTTTCTTTTTTTTTTTTTTGTAACAGATTGTTTGTCTGTGTCCCATCTTTCCTCATCAACAGTTTGCCTTCTATGTCCATTTGTATGCCATTATCAATTTATAGCATCCTGGGTTTGTTACAGAGCTCTGTATGTTATGATGATCAATTAAAACATAAATGAGCTACTTTGAATGGATATTAAGGAGTAGCTACTCGAATTTGTTCTTCCAGATAGCATTGCCAATACTGACCTTCACTTGTTTCTTTTGTTGTAATGAAAGAGGCCTTCCTAATATTAGCATTTGCTGAACCTAATAAATCCTACAAGCAGAATACTTAGAAATTCACTAATTAATTATAGTGCAAGTATTACAATATGAATTATTGTAATTTAAAATTAGATCATCTTCAAAAGGCCTTAACACACAGTGCAGTTACACATGCATGATTTGGTACTTATCACTGAGACAGAAATCTATCTGTATTCTGTTGTGTGGAAGCAAGAAAGGCATATACATACAGCAGGAATCATCTCTCCAACATGTCACAGAGAGACAAGGGATGCAGAAATGGGAAGCATTTCCCTGCTGCTGTCTGTGTTGCCCGCACAATGTGAATGTCTCAGTCCTTCTGAATTCAGTGCTGGAAAGAAAAGTCTTAAATTTCCTGTGCAGTGCACAGATTGTTCCACTTATGAGCCTACCAAGCAGTCAAAACTCACAGCCAGCAGAAAGACTGGTGTGTCACATTGTCCTGATAACTCAGGTCTGTAAGACAGTCCATCTGCTGTCATTGTCATGCTGGTGGTGCTAATACTGAAGAGCTGCCAGAGAAGACACCCTGCTTTTGGGTTTTTATTGACTCCTTGGGAATAGGAACCATGGTGTGCACAGAGAGGCCTGAGTAGACTGTGGGAATGGGAAACTTGATGGATTTGGGGGCAGGGAGAATGTGACACGGCTGGCTTTTCTGGGAAAGTGTGCATGAAATCAAAAGGCTCTTGTAGGAGAAAGAAATTCTTAATTTGTAGTTCATATGTTTGTTCTCTGACAGAGAAATATAATACTGGTGGATTTGCTTTTGAATACTATTAGAAAAGAAAGTGGGCAGAGATGATTGAGGGAACCCCATTTCAAAAGAACTGGATTCCTAAACTGCAGTTAATGAACTAGGAAATGCTCTTGAAACAATGCAAAGAATTTTTGAAGTGAAGAGAGAGCAAACCTTGGAAAATCAAGAAGAGAGGAAAAAATATAAATTTAATGATCAAGGATGAAAGAGATGAGCAATAGCTTTGTTAGTTTATTTCCTCTTCTGTTTTCTCTGAGATAAATGTTAAAGTGGAAATATATATAATTAAGATCCTATTGGTACTTTGATTTGTAAGGGATAAGAAGGCAGCTATTTTTTTGGTTTATTTTATTTACATGTTGAAAAGTAAAGTACCTCAGGATGGAAAACTGGCAAGCAGGCTATTGTTTCATTTTTCAGACACATAAGCAGCAAAGATACCTTAGCTGAGCTCATGCAATTTTTCACTGTTTTTCCCTCATAATTAACACTTTTTAAAAATTTATTTTAACTTGAGTTTCCCATGGTAACATCATGTAATATAAATGTATAACACAAATCTGTAAACTGTTTAAAACCCTAGAAGATTAAGCTAGCTCAAATTCTAACATGCCTATAGTTGCTTTTTTTTATATTATTATCAGTTATATTTAAATAGAGGAATAATCACAGAATCCTTAGGGTTGGAAGGGACTTCCAGAGATCATCTGTCTAGTCCAACTCCCTGCACAGACAGGGACACCTAGAGCATGTGGCACAGGGTGGCATTCAGGCAGGTTTGGCAGATCTCCAGAGAAGGAGACTCCACAACCTCTCTAGGCAGCCTGCTCCAGGGCTCCGTAACCCTCACAGGAAAGAAATTCTTCCTCACATGGAGGTGGAACTTCTTGTGTTTCAACTTGTAGCCATTACCCCTTGTCCTGTGACTGGCCAGTACGGAGAACAGTTTAGCCCCCTCCTCTCTACAATCATACCTCAGGTATTTGTACATATTGATTTTATCCCCTCTCAACCTTCTCTAGTCTAAACAGGTCCAGCTCATTTAACCATTCCTCATACGATAGGTCCTCGTGACCCTTAAGGGTCACTTAATCAACTTTGTTGCTCATCGCTGTACCCTTTCTAGGAGCAACAAGTCCCTCCTGTACTGAGGAGCCCAGAACTGCACCTAATACTCCAGATATGGACTCACCAGGGCTGAGTGAATGTCTTTGCTGCAGTTAAGTGTGATATTTCAGTTTTCATTAAACCCCTTGTTTCAGTATCTGCACAAGTTTCACCCAAACTGTTTCTGGCCAACGAGAGTTTTTTCCTTGTCTTACTCTTGTTTTCAGATGACCTCAAAAAATCCCTTATAGACTGAGACCTTCCAGTTTGACCCAGGTATAAAAAGAGAAATTAGTTCTAAAAAGCCTGAAAAATTACTTTATAAAGAGACATGATAATGGACAGATAGTAGTTGGATTTCTAGCTTAATTTCGTATGAAGAGATTAATGTTACCAGCTAGGCTATGTGTCTGGTACTTTCCTTTCCATTAGTAATTTCGAAATCCTTCATCAGTTTAAGCCAGATTTGATAGATGACTTCAGTTTTCAAAGACAAAAAGCTTCAAATTTCAAGAAATTGGCAGGTGGAACAGAAGAAAGTTTCCCCTTACTGATATGTGAAATTTACTAAGAGAAATTCTGGAGCATAAGCTCAAATATATCAGAAACCAAAGTGGCAACACATCAGAAAAGCAATTGTAGTGCTCTAGTAGTGAAACAAGCTTTGGCTAGAGTTTCCCTTCATAGGACAAGCCCACAACAGCAAAAAAAAAAACACATAGATGTCCAGGGAATCAGCCTTCCTAAGCTTTGCTGGTTGTGGAAAAATAGAGGTCAACTTTTGGATGAAGTATTTCTTTGAAAACAGGGTCTTTTTCTCTTTCGCTCTTTCTTTTCCTTCTTTCTTTCCTTCCTCCTTCCCTTCCTCCCTTCCTTGACCAGACAGAGGTCCAGTGACCACAAAGCTCAGTTTCCTATCACCATTTATAATAAGAGAGTAGATGTGGATAATGAAGTGTACAGGGGGGTGTACAGAGGGGTGTCCTTGAACGGGCCTCAGATAAGTGAATGCGGCTAGGCACTTAGTAATGTGCTTGGCAACCAATGATAGTACACCACTATCGCAAGGTCAGTGCTCGAGTGTATAAGAACCTGCGCTTTTCGGGCAATAAACAGAGCTAGATGTAACTCACATTGACTCTCAGTCTAGTAATCCCGGCTCACGCCTAAGCTTCACCGACTCGGATCTCCAACATCTGGTGCCCAAACAGGGACCCGAGACTACGAGAACGGTGGAGCAGAACGTTCCTGGGCCATAAAGAAGGTGGAGGAACCAGGAGTGAGGATGTGACAGGCTACTAGACGTGGGCGTCAGTAACCTGCGGACCAGGCAGTGGGACATGGGCTCCGGAGGCTGTTCATAAAAAGGAAGGGTCATTCACAGAGAAGCAAGCAAGAAGGGAGGGAAGGAAGGGAGGAAGGGAGGAAGGGAGGAAGGAAGGGAGGAAGGAAGGAAGGAAGGAAGGAAGG
>PTEX01000099.1:1891594-2108156 GCA_003342815.1 Eudromia elegans
AGGAAGGAAGGAAGGAAGGAAGGAAGGAAGGAAGGAAGGAAGGAAGGAAGGAAGGAAGGAAGGAAGGAAGGAAGGAGCAGACCGGGCATAGAAATGTGGAGTCTGGGCGGACCAGGCAGAAACGTGGGGTCCAGAGGGGACTGGGTGGAAATGCGGGGTCCAGAAGCGATTTAGCCATGGATCGGGAAGCAGCTACACAGCTGCTGGTGCAGATGCTGGCCAAAAGAGAAGCAGCAGTCAGCACAAAAAAGGTGTATGAGCTTCTTAAATGGGGTAGAGACAAAGGGCATTTTAAAGATCCACGACTAGTTTTTAGCATTGCTGAGTGGTGAGAGTTGGGAGATTCTTTATGGGAACACACCCTTGATGGCCACAAATCAGCAAAAAACCTGGGGGCAACGTGGAGAGAGGTATATAAGCATCTGAGGCAAATGCAATGGGAGGCAAAGATGGCAAAGGCTGCCGCAAGAATGTTAGGGGCTTCGAGCCCTGAGGAGACTCCCATGGAATTGATTGCAACACCGCATGGGGTTACAATTAGAGGGCAAAAAACAGGAGGGACTGCTCGAGCTGGAGATGTCCTTGGGTGGTCCACGTGAGGAGGATTGGCCTGTCCCTAGTGCCCCTCCCCCTGAAGAGACTGGAGCAGCCAGAGCCACTCTTCAAATACCAGAAGCAAAGGAGGCTAAGCTGAAATACCGAGACAGAAAGGATAGTTTGGAATCAGGAAGTGATGAGTCCGATTCTGCACCTGACTGTCCTGAGGAAGGGGGGCAGTTACGTCGGTCCCAGCGGGAACGCCCTTCTGACAGGGCAATGAGGGAGCTGCACCAGTTGGGTCTCGGGAATAGAGTGGCTCGCGATGTTACGGTGACTTCAACAGAGGGGGCTTCATTTCGACCATCTTGGTATAATAGTCGGTGGTCTGGAGTCATTCAGGACGCAATTCTGAAGGGAGAGTGGGATGCTGCCGGGGCGATGGCTTGTCCTGTCATAGTACAGGACATGGGGCCTGGCAACCCCCCGGAAGCCACTTGGAAGTCTTTTGATTGGAAAATCTTAAACCAATTACGTGCCATGGTTTCTCAGCATGGCCTTAGGTCAGAGCCTGCAAGGCAGATGCTTGACTTTCTATTCTCTTCAGAACTCCTGACTCTGGGAGACTGTGTCCAGATTGCGCGATTATTGCTGACACCAGCGCAACTCCTGCTATGGGAGCGAGAATGGGAGCGCCAAGCACAGCGTGTCTGTGAAAGGCCGCGGGTGCCAGGAGATCCACTAGAACGCATGCAAATAGAAATGATCTGTGGCAAAGTCATTTATGCACGTCAAGAGGTACAGTTAACCTATTGTGTGCCATTGCTGACAGTCCTGTCAGAGACAGCTCTTGCTGCCTTGTTACAAATTCCTCAAGAGCGAAAGGCCCCATCGTATACTGCCATCAAGCAGGGGGTCTCGGAGCCTTTTTCCAACTTTGTAGATCGGCTCCTAAAGACTATGGAACAAGCTCCAGAGTTAGATGAGGCGTTAAGGCATCATCTGTTAACCTCCTTGGCCTTTGAGAATGCCAATACTCGTTGCAAAGGGATCTTGCTGTCTACACCTCGGGATGCCCCGATTGAGCAAATGCTGGAAGAGGTGATTAAGCGCAATCAGACAGGGCAAATGGCTTGCGTGGTGGATGCGGTACGAGACTCTGCTGCCATGCAGGAACATGACCTCAAAGCCTTAGCAGCAGCTCTTCAACCGCTAACGAAGGTTATTCGTGCCTCCAAAAAATTAAATTCCAGATGTTTTTGATGCGGAGAATTAGGATTTTACATCCACCAATGCAAATGAGATAAGGTATGGTGCTCAGGCTGTCAAACAAGCTCACACTCAGAGGAGGCCTGCAACATGCAGGGAAACGGCTAGCGCAGTGCGCTGCCTCGTCGCGCCAAGACAAGAGTAGCAAGAGTTTAAGGAAATTAGATGGAAGGCTTGCCACCCGTGGCAGCCTCGGGTTCGACCTGGCAGTCGCTGTAAAGACTACCTTGCTAGATCAGCGGCGGTGCAGGTGCCCATCACCACTAAGGGGCCATTGTGGGGTCCAAGACAAAATATGGGTGCCCTCTTGGTGGGGAGATTGTCTACAAGCTTGAAGGGTTTGATAGTCATTCTCGGGGTAAACGATGCAGATTTTTCCGGTACTGTAGAAGTAGTTGTGCATACATTGTATCCACCAAAGCAAGTGCCAAAGGGAAGCAGGACAGCCCAGTTGATACCCTTGGAAAACTTGGCCACAGGAATGGTTCCAGAGATTAACAAATTGCCAGTTCGAGGGGACCGAGGATTCAGGTCCAGTGATGAAATGGTCTGCTTCTTGTATAATATGGCTAAACACCCAGTGATCAAGACTAATATGCGATACCAAGGGCAAGAAGTTGGGTTTCAAGCTCTGCTGGCCACAGGAGCCGACGTCACCATCATCGAACTACAAATATGGCTGCCAAATTGGCCAAAGTACAGTGCAATCTCAAAGGTAGGCGGTATTGGAGGTCCTCCTGAGACCTACGAGAGCATCGAGCCAGTCACGTTATGTTTGGATGGGAAGGTGGTGAATACCAAGGTCTCCATCCTGAACTTGCCTACCAGTGTTGAGGCCCTTATTGGCCGGGAATGTATGACACAACTGGGGGTAATCCTCACGACTCCAGATACGTTTTTTTTTGCAGCGGCCACCATAAAGCTGCCGATACGCCAGGCATGGCCAAACACCTTGATCTACCATTACATGGACGATACTGTTTGTCTATAAAGACCCATTCACTCCACAGGAAGAGACATTCTTAGCGGAGACTCTGGCCAAAAGGAAGTTTGTGATCGCTCCGGAAAAGGTCCAGCAACAACATCCATGGAAGTACCTTGGGTGGCTTATTGCAGAATCACACATCCAGCCGCAAAAGATCACCCTACATGCCCCTCTCAAAATGCTGCTGGATGTCCAGACATTGTTGGGTGACCTGCAATGGGTTCACACTGTCTTGGGAATCTCTAATGAGGAGTTGAGGGTGCTACAGCATTTGTTATGCGGTACAGACCCTGCAAAGCGTATTAACTGCGAAGCAATTCCACTGCTTGGACTCCTTACTTTCGGTGGTAGGTCATCGACTTGTGGGACGATGGCGTCCAGAGGTACCTGTCTGTCTTCTGTTGCTTGTCAGTCAGGAGTCAGCTGCGGCTGCAATTATGCAATGGCAGAAGACAAAAGGGGGAAGAACGGATACGGATGCAAGGAATGATCAGTTATGGACGTTAGAACGGCTTTTTCCCGCTCTTCAGCTTCGAAACAGTATTTCCACACGTTTGGACATACCGGCAAGTCTGGTTAGAAGAGGCTGTGATAGAGTGTTGGTGATAGCCAGGTGAGAACCTGAGTTTATTCATTTGCCACTGCAAATGGCAGACTTCGAATGGACCTTAAGACATTCGCAGCTTGCCTTGTTGGATTTTTCGGGTGAAGTAACCGCGGAGCGTCCTCCTGGAAAGTTGGGCCACTTTGTCATCTTGCATACCTGGACAATTGTTCACAAATGCCAGAATCGTCCCATAACCAAAGCCTTGACAGTTTTCACGGACGCAGGCAAGGCCTCAAGGAAGGCTGCAGTCATCTAGAAGGTGGAAGGGACCTGGAAGCAGCACATCCTGCAGGCCCAGGAAGGAGATTCTCTGCAATCGCTGGAGCTGGCGGCAATGGTTTGGACTTTGGGGAATTGGCTGGACGCTCCCTTGAACGTTGTTACAGACTCATTGTATGTCGTGGGGGTGGTTGTGCGAATCGAACAGCTTTCCTTAGAGATACAAAGAACAGTAGGCTGTGGCAATTGATATATTTGTGATGTGAACCGTTTTGTGTAATCCATATCCGAAGCCATCAATGGGCAGACAGTTTGAGCAAAGGTAATTCTCGTGCGGACAGATTGGTGAGTCTGGTTGGCTCGCATCCACTCAACTGATTTGAATCGGCTCAGACAAGCCATGATCAGTTCCACACAAACGCCAAGGGTTTGGTCCAAGCCTATGGGCTCTCGATGGCTGACGAGCGTGGCATTGCATAGGCATGTCTGCAGTGCAGCCATCATGGCCCTGGACTGGGAATCAGAGTCAACCCAAGAGGGTTAAGGGTGCTAGAAGTCTGGCAGGTGGACGTAACGCACGTCCCCGAATTTGGCAGACTAAAGCATGCGCATGTGACGATTGACACCTTTTCACATGTGTTATGGGCAACGTCTCAGCCTCGAGAAAAAGCATTGCATGTGAAGAAACATTTGATAGCATGCTTTGCAGTGCTGGGTGTGCCAGCATCCATCAAAACAGATAATGGACCTGCCTATGCCAGCGAAGGCTTCCAGCGTTTCTGTGAAACTTGGGGGGTAAAACATAGCCGAGGGCTTCCAAATTCTTCTACGGGACAAGCAATTATTGAAAGAGCTAATAGGACGTTAAAGGACTATCTGTCAAAATTCCCTGGTATCAATGATCCTAAGGAACAATTATCTTATGCCCTGTTTGTCCTAAACCATTTATGTGTGTTCGGAGTGGAAGTGACCCTCCGATGTTTTGTCATTCTCAGCAGTTCCAAAAATCAGGAGCTGCCACCCCTGTCATGCGAGTCTTGTATCGTAACCCGAAAACTGGCATATGGGAGGGCCCAGCTGATGTCATTTTCAATGGTCGAGGGCATATGTGTGTCTCTTCCCCGACAGGGCCCCTCTCGGTGCTGAGCAGATGGACAAAGGCTGCAGTACAGCAGTGACGCTGGAATGTCTTCTCCGACCGCGCCACCAGACTGCACTGGAGCGGTATCTCCTGCCTATGAATTGCTTATTTCACTCTGCATGTAGAATCATGAAACTGTAATTTTTTTTTTTTTTTTTTTTCCCGTGGAAGTGGTTTTGCCCTTGAAGGAAACTTTCCCCTCCAAAGCTGGGATTCTGGCCAGGTCCCAGTTTAGGATGATAAGGAAAGTAGCACATACCAGATGTTACCGCTAATAACAACGAAAAAGGAAGAGAGCAAGTTTTGCTGATTTGGGTTTGTAAAAGATGGATTTGGGTTTGTAAAAGATGGACCCTCTTGCAGCGACTTTGGAGACCTCACTTAAGGGTGGACGCACCATGTAAGACCTCCCAGTTGCTGGGAAGGCCTTCCAAATTCTCGCTGCAACAAGGGGCTCTCCAGTGATTGCGGATCTGGATGATGATAGAAAATTTAGGCAACTGGCGATGTACCTTTTCTCAAACATTATTCTCTCAGTGCATAGTATGTTTATTGTTTTGTTATGTGTATTATTTCATTTCATATTGTTTGATATTAATGGTAAATGCAACCCAGGTTGCACCCGAACATGAGGCCTCTCCCCCTCCCACCACCCGAGCCATGGCGAAACTCTCCTCCCTCCCCTTCGGTCCGAATCCAGTGTTCATCGTACATAAACAAAAAGCATGACAGCAGGCTGTCTTGACAGGACTGCAGACTGTCTTGGTGTAACTGCAGGCCGTGATGATTCCGCTGCACCACAAGGACACTGAGAATAAAGAGATAAAGATGTTGGGAACAGGGAAGCAAGGAACTGGGAGTGCCGAGGCTGCAAGGACACTCAGAGCAGAAAAGTAAAGAAGCAGAACTGTGGAGCGAGCGGAGGAGTGGGAACCAACTTCAAACGTGGGACTGAGTGAGCTCAACAAGATGAGAGTCGGACCACCTGCAGTCTGATTAGAAGGATGTGTGAACAGATGCTTTTAGCCAATCATTTATGTTAGTGTGCATGTGAACAGTACCTATTGGAAAAGGCTCTCGGGCACTTTGCTGTAAACCCACATGACACCTCACTCTGCAGTTGGCTTGTCTCTCGTGGACACCTGGTATAGCCTGTGAAAACGTTGTAAAGAAAAAAGGGGGAAATGTGGATAATGAAGTGTGCAGGGGGGTGTACAGAGGGGTGTCCTTGAACGGGCCTCAGATAAGCGAATGTGGCTAGGCACTTAGTAATGTGTCTGGCAACCAATGATAGTGCAGCACTATCACAAGGCCAGTGCTCGAGTGTATAAGAACCTGCGCTTTTCAGGCAATAAACGGAGCTAGATGTAACTCACATTGAGTCTCAGTCTAGTAATCCCGGCTCGCTCCTAAGCTTCGCCGACTCGGATCTCCAACAAGTAGGGATTATGTTAATGGTAACTATGGTTTAGTGAAACAAACTAGTTTTGGAGAAGTGGCAGAGGCACCTAGATAGGAGCAATGAACAGCACAAATACAAAATTGAGGACATTTGACTGAGCAACAGGCTTGCAAAAGAGAATGACAATGTGAGCCAATAAAGTTATCCTTCTGAAAAGAAAAAAAAAGAAAGAAAAAAAATCGACACCGTTGTCATATTAAAAAAATGGAAGACTTAGATAGTAATTCTTCTGTTCTTCTTTAAATGAGTCTGACCTCATCTGGTATATAGAGTCTAGTTCAGGACAGATAAAAGTTTGATAAATTTCTATACCAGTTGGCAAGAATGCAAAGGTGAGCAACAAGAATTATTAGAGGGTCAGAACACTTGATTTGTGAAAGAAACTTGAAAGAACCAGGTTTCTTCAGTCTAGAAAAGGAAACAATGTGGAGAGGCACGATGACAGCTATTGTGAATAGGACAGGATATGATGTATTTGATTTGTCTCAACAGAATTAGCATGGGCACTAGGGAGAAGCTTTCTGATGGTACAATAGTGAAGTGCTTGATTAGCTTGCTACAGGAAGCTGTGAAGTCCTTTCAGCAGCACAGTTTAGACAAACTTTTGCCAAATGAGTTTGATTATATGTAATCCAGCTAGGACTCTTAAAGTCTGTAGCAGCCTGCTATTAATTTCAATTACATTAAAGGGTCAATGAAGTTTTGTCACTATTTAGGATTATATTTTTTAATGTTTTAAAATATTTTCAAAAATAATGGAATCTAATCTTTATTTTCCTCACATGCTGTATTCCCATGGATGCAGAAAATCACTATTCTGACATAATATTTTATGTCTAGGAAATTTTGAAGTTATATTAACTTTGAAGTTCTCCATTTGCAATATGTATTTTTAAATAATAGAGAATTTTTGCCATATTTTATATCATAAATTCAGGGCTCGTGGATTCCATGTTTCTGTTTAACCACACTGATTGTTGTGGTTGTGGAAATATTTTGTTTCCTTTGGAATCTAACATTTTGACAAAATCTGTCCTTTTTTGCTGTTGTTTGTATTATTTTTTTCCTTTTCTTTTATGTGATGTTTATGTGGTGGTGGTGATGTTTTCAGCTGGGAAGATTTGGGGAAAGATGTTCTTGAAACGTAGAAAGGAGTTATAGGGAAATTTATTCCATAGTATCTGTGTCTTTTCTTTTTTTAATTGAGATAGATGACCGTGGGATTTTTTTTAACAGTTATTTGTGTCGTTCTTTAGAATTACAATGGTATTTAATATACAGATATTAGTGTAGTAATAATTGCATAGCCAATTTGAAAGAAAGCTCATAGGTTTCAAATTTGTCAGATATCGCTCATTAAACATGTGATAGCTCTAGTTGAAATGAACTGGATATATTTTGCTTAGGAATACAAGGCTTCAACACATATTCACAAATACTAAAGGCAGGCAATGATACTGTTGCAATGTTTGGTATCGGTGTACAAAAAACCCCTGATGTACCTTCAAGAGACAAAGGATGGTTTTAAGAGTTGGTTCACATATGATTTGCAGAGAAATCTTGTCATGTCTTATAGAGAAATTGCTCAGAGATTTTCGAGAAATATTGTTAATTCCTCAGAGAGCACATTGTTTGTATATGGGTTTTTTGGGGAGGAGTTTCTTTTTTTTCCATGTCTTGGGAACAACGACAAATGGAGCTCTGTAATTTTAGGGATGATCCAAGCAAAATACATAATCATGTCTGAAATCTATGATGAAGAGTAATGTGGAATATCTTGGCAGTTCTCAGAGCAATCTTTGTTATCCAGATATGTGTAATCTCTGCTGTATGAGATTGGTGCTGCCTCTGTTTTATTGCTCTATTCATTATTAATTCATGGATGATACTTGAAAGTTAAATTGTTTGCTCTAGGAGAGGAAGACATTTTGATATGTATATATTGTTGTAAATTTCATTGTGACTTTTTTTTCCCCTTGAAACAGCCATTATATTCTTTTTTTGATAGGATTTTGCTGAGTCTCATTTTATGTAATTTTGTTGACATTGATCTAATGATATGGTCTTTCAAGAGAGTCCATGCTAGAAGAGATGCTGGAGATTCCAGCATCTGTTTTAGAGAATTCATGGAATATGCATACTTTACTGCTGGAGCTGTTTCACTGAATATATAAATAATTTAAATTCTATTAATGAGAATAACAGACTAATCTTGTACCTGTTGGGTGGGTAAAATGTTAATAACATAACTGATGAAGTGCACAAGTGCAAAAGATGACCACATGACAGATGGCAGAAAAGCCTATCAGTAAAAGGACAGTGAGACTTTGGGTGTTTTCCCCAAGAAGAAAAGGAAAATTGAAGCTATGTTGTGGCAGAATGATTCTATTTCACTAACATTTACAAAGAAATACCCAACTCACTAAAGAACAGCTATACTTGATAAGGGACCAAATTCACCTGAAGATATTGGAGGGCCCACTTTGTCCACTTTTTGAAGATATTGGAGTGCATTCAGGTACTCCTTTCCAAAGAAATAAAAGGAAAGAGTCTAGCACTGGTGAGCAAAGATTGGGAATAACACCAGACTAATTCTTCCATCTGGACTGTGAGTATCTCTCTACTCCATCTAACCTGGCTAAGATAGCTAACTCTTCATGTGGCTGAGTCCCATGTACCTTCAGGGTGTATGCACACTCAATTGCAGCTCCTTATAATGCTGAGAACCTATTGTACATTTCGGGTGTGGAATCACTAGCATTTTCATCTCATTGCAAGATTGAGAGGCCCACATACACACGGTGAAGTAACAAGCTATAGCACTTTACTTTTAATTTATTTTATCTTTTTTTTTTTTTCACTAATTTCACTATTTGCTAATTACTAATTGGTAAACCTCTGTCTATAACAGTCTCACCAGTTAATGGTGGATGTTATTATTACAAAGATCTTGCACTGGTGAATAAAAAATCAACTAACTAAAGCCCCTCTAAATGATTTTAGTGTCTCTTTTAACATCTTAAATGGATAGTGTGACAGTAGATCGGAGGAGCTGGGAGCCATCTGGGCAGAGAAAAGAGATAAAGCAAGGGTTTGAATCTGTCTCCCTCAGTGAAATGGTTATGGGCTCTCTCCCTTGATATATAGTACAGTGGTGATGCTGATCTCTCTTATTTCTTCTCCAAGGGAAAGATTACAGCCTTTGTTGCAGTGAACTTTTTTCTTCCCAAATCAGCAGCATTAAACAAACGCTGAAGCCTCTGCAATATTAATAAAAATGGAATTTATTCTCTTCCAGACCTCTCCAGTTGATCCTTTTTGCCAGTTTAGGGAAAGATGCTTTGGAAAATTAGTAGCAGATAACAGCCTTACTCTGGAAAAATAACCAATTATATGATGCATTAGCTATTTGTGTATGTGCAATCTGAATTGTTTTGTGGTGTACAAAAACACTTTTCCACATTGGAAGCAAAGAAAACCCATATTGTTGTTTTGTGCTAATCGGTCGTGATACTGCTGCTATTTTGGGGGGCTGGTCAACTTTGAAAACAAATTTCATTGCCAGTGTATGAAAAGAAATGTGTATAAACTAGCATATCATTAGAATTTCACAGATGGATGTCAGTTCCCTACATGGAACTTCAAAGTGATATCTAAGTATTCATTATTACTTTCTTAAATTAATGACAGGAACATTGTGATAGTTCTATAAGACATCTTTTTTTTGCTACTGCCTATCACTGTGGAAACTGCTTAAACAAATAAATGTTTGGCTCAGGATATGGAATAAATTCCATGAACTTTTACAAATTTACGTAAAATGTCATCAGACCAAGACCACTTCATCTGTTTGTTGCTTAAACTATGTCCTTCCCTGGAATTCTTCGCTGCTGTTCTACAAAGGAATAAATGAAAAACTGCTGTTCTCCCAGTACAGCACCTTTTGAAGTTGCCCCTCTCATCTGTTTTCACAGAATCAGAGAATACTAAAATTTGGAAGGGAACTATAGAGATCATCCAGTCCAATCCCCCTGCACATGCAGGGTCACCTAGAGCATGTGGCACAGGGTGGCATACGGGTTTGGAAGAACTCCAGAGAAGGAGACTCCACTCTTTGCAACCTGTTCCAATGCTCTCTCACCCTCACTGTTAAAGTTTTTTTTCCTTAAGTTTTTGTGGAACTCTTGATGCTTTTTTTGTTCCAACTGTGTTTATTTTCTTGTCTCTGTGGTAGCTATGTGGTAGAATATAATCTGTGGGCTTTATGCAGCATTGAAATATAAGGACATGCAAATACTATTTTAAATTCAATATAATCCTGCACACGTGGACTTGTTCTATTAAAGTCAAATTTGTAAAAGCATACCTGTACACACCCATTCTGAACATAATTCTAAATGTCTTAATTAACTATAATCCTATTTTTATGACAGGTCTTCAACAAGGAAAATCACAGCATAATATTGTGACTGGTACAAGTAAAGAAAATACACATATGACACATAAATTCAGTATATTTTAGAGAAACACTGAAGCATTAGACTTATTATTTCAGAACCGAAGCTTTAAAAGACATGCCATGTGCAACAGCATGTTATCAGACTAAGAATTTACTCGTCAGTGTTCAGTATTTTCATTAAATTTATATAGTATTGCTTAAATATTATTCCATGCAAAAACTATATTACCCTATTATTACCCTACTGTAGATTTTGTGATTTGCCTGCCGTAATCAGAGGCTTGTCAAACCATGCAACTTACAAGCAATGTGCTACTTATCATATTGTATACACTCATGTCTTTTGTCTAGTAGGAAATAAGAAAAAAAAAAAAAAAAGAAAAAAAAAATCTCTACTATAACAATATTGGCTCCAGACCTCCTAATTCCATACATCTAACATAAGATGTACCAACTTACTCAGTAATCTCTGTTACAGAAACTTGTTCTATTTATAGTGAAATTAACCCAGGCTGGTTTCCTACGGTTTCATTTCCCAAAGCTGATCTCTGATGTGTGTTCTCTAACAAAGGCTGAACTCACACTGCAGCCTTCCCCTCTTGAAGCACTAGTAGGGACTGTCACTGCTCTACAACAGACCTAAAATGTTTAAGAACTTATTATTTTTGAGTTCTCTGGTCCCCTGGCAATGTCGCTGAGATATAAAATTTGACCATTGATTAAAAGGTTTGGGTTAGAGGAAAGGGAAAAATCATAGAAAGAAAAATAAATCACAGAATCACAGAATGATTGAGTTGGAAGGGACCTCTAGAGATCATCTAGTCTCACCCCCTGCTCCCCTGGCTCAAGCAGGGTCACTTAGAGCATATGGCAAAGGATCACATCTAGTCTAGGATTTGAAGATCCTTGAAGAAGGAGACTCCACCAACTTTCTGGACAGCCTATTCTAGTGCTTGGAACTCGAGCACTTCTTTTTTTTTTTTTCATTTTGTACCCATTACCCCTTATATTGTCACTGACCGCCCCAAGAAGATTTTGGCCCCATCTTCTTTCCATTCTCCCTTCAGGTATTTGCACGTATTGATAAGATCCCATCTCAATCTTCCCAAGGCTAAAGAGGCCCAGGTCACTAAGTCTTTCCTCATACACTAGAAGCTTCAGTCCCTTGGTCATCTTTACTGCTCTGTGCTGGGCCCTCTCTAGAAGTTCCATATCTCTCTTCTCTTAAGGAGCCCAAAACTGCACACAATACTCCAGATGTGGCCTCACCAGAACTGAGTGGAAGGAGCGGATCATCTCCTGCCATGTACTGACAACATTTCTCCTAATGTAGACCAGGATCCCATTGGCTTTCCCAAAGGCAAACTCTTCTCAAGGTAAGCCTTTCCAGTGACTGACAACTAAGCAGATATTTGGCAGAAAAATTCATCTTGTTGATTTACAGACATGTTGGGAAACATCTCTGAGGCAAGCGCCCTAGGCTCTACTAACTATCCCCTTTCCCTCATTTATCTTGGGCAACTTATTAAAGGTTATTTATTTATTTAGACAGAGGAGAGAGTGGGAGGATTCTCTGTTTCAGGAATTATATTGCTCAGTGGTTCTCACTCACTGGCAATTTGCAATCTACTTGACTGTGCTTTTTGACTCTATAGAAACTATGATTTGAGAATACCATCTTCCTTGTTAAATCATCTAAATTATTGTAAAAAATGTAATAACCTTCAGAAGCTAGAAAACTGCAACCACTCCTCACTTGCACTGTCTATGGCCCTTCCTCATCTACTTTCTTCCTTTAATTTGATATAGTCATTGATGATGTCTTTACTTCTTCCAACGAAAAATGTGGCAATTAGCAGCATAATAGGACTTCTTTTTGCATACAAATTATTCTAAATGTTAATATTCAAGCACATCTTCATTCCTGCATATAACTCCCCCTATCTACATGGATAAATCTTCCTCTTTCAAACACTCAGAGACAACTGTGCACTGTTTCAGAAACCAAACAGGAAGGTATAGGTGTGAACAAAAAAAATAAAATGAAGACTAGAAAAAGGCAACAATTTAGTGTATAGACCTGAGGCTTTGCTTCAGTTTCTACAAAGAAGAGGCGTCACTTGCAAAATACTGGTCTATGTTTGAAACTGATTTTGAATGCCCCAGAGCAGAGGTCTGTTTGGCTCTATGGCACTGGTTTCCAATTTCTGCCTGTAAAGAGTCTATTGAATCTCATTTTTAGCTAATGTTCTGTTGTAGATTACATAAAATCCAAAAGCCTGCAAGAGGAAATACTATTTAGAATCACAGTCCTTTATCTGGCTTTACAGTGACAAAATGTCAGCCTCATCATAAAATTGTATACAACTGCCCAGGTTTACTTGAAGCAAAGCTCATTCAGAAAAAAAAAAAAGTGTATCTCAGTGACGTATCTTAGCTAAAAATGCTCAATTGCTGTGAATACCTAGTGGAGGAAAACTCCAAATCATGTGAATTTTATCATCATTTTTGAACAGTGTGGAAATAACGATAATAGAGGGAGCAGATGTACTTGGAATTCTCTGCAGTACCAAATTCTTGAAATAGCTTGCAGTTGTTAATTTGGTTGATTAATGATAGAACTAAGTACAGATGCAATAGCAAGGACTTTCATCACGAAGGTCAAAATCAAAGCAATAATGAGTCCATCCAGCTCCCTTTGGCAAGATTCCAGACAGCAGGCATAATGACCAGGAATAATATTGAATTTTCACATTACACTATTGTGGGAGGGCCCTTTGAGTCTTTGTGTGGGGTGTGTGAGGTCGACTTTCTTCTTAGTGCAATTACTGAGACACTTAAGCACTTAAAAGAATCTTAGAATTTCAACAAAGGACAAGAAATATCTTTGAGCCCATGAGATTCCTACAGTCCTTTATAAGGAGGGCATGATTATACTTGGAAAGAAATGGTTAAATCTTGTTACTCTTTTTTTTACTTTTTGTCAAATGTAACCTTTGTGTAAATTGAATTTTATGATTGTCTTTCTTGTTCGTAATTGTTTGATGTACATGTTAGGACTGGTGGGAAAATTTTCACCATCTGCTTACCCACATATCTGCAAAATTTTTATTCAAGTGTTTCTGATGATTCTAACAACTCCTTGGTTTTCTTTTTATTTTTTTCCTTTTTTTTTTTTTTTAAATTGTTGTGCTGTTGGGCACTTAATTTATATGATAATTTGTATGGCATTTTTTCTTGGAACCGGGCATGCTTTTATTAATAAGAAAATTGGTAATCTAGGCAGAGATTTCTTAGCTTCATATGTGGAATGAATTTGAGAAAAAGTACCATTTCAGTCCCCATCACCTTTTGTACTTACAAGCTCTTCAAACATTTATTGCTTAGGCTGCGACAGCCCTGACCATGAATCACAAATCTAGATTTCTGGATATTCTTCAAAGCTTAAGTTTTTCTCACTGGAGAGCATCTTAGTGGTTAAAATTGCTTCATTTTTCTCTTCAGTGTACCCATGTCAGTGCATATACTGAGTATCACAGGAATACAATGCACATAATTCCTAAGAAGTTAGATGCTGTTAGTAAGTATGGATGTTAGTGTAAGGAGAATAAAATCTAGGCTATTGGATATACTCTGAGGATGTAGCATTTTTACAGCTCTCTCTTGGCCTTCCACCAATAACTCTGAACTTTCGCTGAATTAATCAGCCAAAAATATATCTATTTAACAAAGGCAGTTTTAACGATTTTGAAAACTAACAGGCCTCCAATACCTAACTGCCTAGTACCTGCAATATATCCTGGTCTTCCATTGCGGAAGCCTTTAAGTGATGCAAAATATCCCTCAAATGTTTCTGTGCAGCAGAATGATTTCACTATATATGGAAAATTATCCCAATTATCACAGACAGAAAAAAAAATCTGATCAGGATTAATATTTCCTCATTTAGAATTCACAGGGTTATATCCTCATTCCTGATTTTATTTTTCCACAACATCACAGGTGCTGCTGCACATAACTGCAAAGAATTTAGGCATCAGCTGCTAAATTTTATATGTGCTATAGAAAAAAAAAGTAAATATACTGTATACTTGTATACACTATATAAAAAAATAAATTAATAAGTTTTCTGATTTAGATGATGCATAGCTGGGGACCACATATGAAAATTCTCCAAGAGTTACATGAGTGACTGACAGTTGGAAAGGTTTGATTTTGTCGGATATATCCTTGAATTTTCAATCAAAAAGAATTGAGTGATTCAGTAACATTCTATGAGGCCGTCCCCCTCCTTCTGGTGATCTTTTCTGGCAAACCATATTTCCTACCCATCACAATTTATTTCACTAGCTCACAGAATGAGTTGGTGAAACTCTCCTACAGTTCCTGTTCATTCCAGCCAGGTCATTTTTGCCTTCACTTATCCAGTACAGGGCAAGGAAGCTGTGGTGGGAACTTCATCCTATACGCACTTAGCCTTAAATCTTGCATCAGTGCCAATGTCAGGAACAACCGTAAAGCCTACCAAGTTTCTTTGTATCTCCCAGATACCAAGTTAAGTGAGAGAGTGTTGAATGATCTACAAAATCCTAATCTGGACCCTCAACACAAACACCTTGTGTGGCTTTAAGCAAGTCTCTACACCTCTCTGCTGATGTCTTTCCATGGTGAAATGCGAGTTTATCTTATTACATCGGAATTTTAGGGAGGAATTAATTATTCATAGAACATAGCGCTGTCTTTCTGGTGTAGGAAGTTTCAGGGAGTAAATCAGACCCCCAGAAGTGAGAACTTTTGAATGCAAATGATTATTTGTTGCCTCACTAAAAAAAATTTACGTTAAAATTACGTTTACGTTAAAATATGTGGTCATCCTACCAGGAAGTAGCTCCACATTCTAAGGTTTCTAAAGAAGTAAAAGGATTGCAAGCATCTAAAATTTTCATCAATGTTAGGAATTTAACTTCATTTGATAATCAAAATATAAATGATTAATTTGGATTAATTACTTAATGTAAAGATAACTGCTCCTAGCATCTTGACAAAAGGATTAGGACCTTAGATAATTCAGATCATCTTATAGAAAGATAGTATGAATAGTGGGGTTTTTTTTTTAACGTAAATGTCACAATTTAAACAAGAAAAAATGAACAGCAGAAGTACAGCATAAAGTTGCTGCTGAGCACAGTTCATAGAATCATAGAATCCTTAAGGTTGGAAGAGACCTCTAGAGATCAGGTAATCCAACTCCCCTGCACATGCAGGGTCCCAGTCCCAGTTTGATCACTTGACACATTTACCTTGTATTTTTTAAATATTTGTATACGAAAAGAGCAGTCATGTGGAAGTAGCTTATCAGCATCACCCCCATAGGGTAGTGGGTTACTTTATTTAAAAAGAATAATTTTGTATTTCATATCGTTATTAAAGTTAAGAATATTATGAAAGTTCAGAAAAGAAAAATCATTCAAAATGATAACTCCACCTGGGAAAGATAAAATAAAAAAATAGTAGTAATTGTGTACATCTTTCTGTCTGCAGTCGCAGGTTATAGGCTTATCGTTTAGTATGAATGAAAGAATATCCACATTAAACATTAATCACCAAGCAGTACACATCATATATTGGAGAGCACTTTGGTACCTTAAAACAAGCACAGGTCAAAAGCCCAAACTATGACTTGCCATAAGAAAATCAAAGGCACTTCCAGTTCTTTAGTTCCAAAAATAAAAGGGAATTTGTAAGATGAAATTGTCCAGATGTACCATGAAAGCCATGAATGGGATATATATTTGTGCAAAAGGAATGTTAAATCATGAAACCTGTCATTTGTAAGAGCTTTGTCTGATTTTAGAAGGAAAATTATGTCAATGGACTGTGTCAAGCTTTCACACTAGAACATAGCAAGTTTAAAGCATGAGAACAGATGAGGCAGATGTTGACTCCGTATGTAACAGCGAAGAGAAATTCTTAATAAAATCAATGACTCTGTGGAATTCTGAAACCAGTAAATATAATAAGAATCAAAAACATATTATGCAGAAAAAAGGTATAAGTACACAATAAATTGTAAACTATATTAACTCATGAAAGTAAAGGTTCATAATTTAGCAATTTTTATGTTCAGATTGGAGACCTCTTTGTTCCAAACTGTCTTTATACCCTTCCAGAACAATCTGAAGTAACCCGAATGTTCAGAATTAATGTGATACCATACTTGGAGGACATCTTTAAGGGGAGTATGGAGTTGAAAGTGTAACATCAATGTTGCTGTAAGGGCTTCAAATAAAGAATTCTGTGTTTCCAAAAATATCTTAGAAGCACATTTCTCCTGTAAACAGGAAGGAAAAGTCAAAGGTAGATATGGATAATATGACTAATTGGAGTAAAGAGGTAAAGGAATTAATTTTCAGGAACTGACACTCTGCAGAAATTCAAAATCAGACATATTTATTTGAGATATTTAAATGATGACATATTGAGTAGCCTTGCAATATAGTGGGAATCAGATTGCTTTACTGAAGATTTTTTTTTCTAGCACTGTCTCTGACAACCCTTTCTAGCTGTAGTGCCCTAATGCATCATTCTTTGGAAAGACCTGAATCAATTTTATGTCCACATTTCTACAGAAACAATTAAGCTGTGAATCAACACTCTCACAGCCACAGATGACTACAAGACCTGCCTACAATAAAAAATGGCTACCAATTTTCTGCAGCTCTTTGGAAAAAATAATTAAATTGTATGTATAAGATTAAAACTTGCAGAATCACGGAAATTGAAGACAGAAAAGATCTGCTATGGGTATTTCTGTCTATCTCCTTTCCATTTGCCAAGTATTTTGTCTGACTGTAGTCAATTTGAATTGCTGTCTCCTTATCCAGTACTTAAAAAAAATGTAATTGATTTAGATAAAATAGAAAATCATATCTTTATCTCTAGAGAGGGACATTTTGCTTTATTCAAGATGTTGTATAATCAATTACATTTACCAATTATAGATCTTCTTTAACACACAACAAACAAGGGCAATTGGGAAAGCAGAACGTTAGTGAGATTAAGGGTGAGATCAGGAAGGTCTCCTGAATGTCTTGTTTTCCCCTGACAGTCTAGTAAATCTTTAGTTAGCCAAATGCTTCTGAAAGATGAAGCAGATATGGGGGAATCCTCTGAGGCATATCACCATTATCACAAGTGCAGTTTAGACTGGTCTGTTGTTCTACAGGGATACATAGAGTATGCATGGCCAAAAGGGAGAAGACTGGTGAACCCAGCTTGTTAGAAGATACTCGGTATTGAGGTTGTATAGCACCTCATACCAGTGCAAATGGATATTTTCTCTTTCTAGCTTAAGTTTGTAAAACCTAAAGTGATTTTGACCTTATATGAATAAGTATCTCTCATATCCCTAAAGCTTGAGACTTGAATTGTCTATCATCTGAGGCCCCTATCAGCTGCTTCAGGAATTACTTTCCTCTAAATTGCTTCTCCCAGGCACTGGCAAATGTATTGTTCTAAAGTTAAACATTTGTCTTTTTTTTTCTTTTTTATTTTTTCAAAAAGATAAAAATCTTTTGCTCAAGAAACAAGCCTAAATATAAAATTAGGCTTTCCCTGGGGACAAATCCCAATACTCTACCACTGAGTCTCTTTTGAAAGAGTTGGCACTGTCCACTGTCAGAAATAGAACTTTGAGCTAAGAAGGATACAGATTTAACTTGATAGAGTTTGTAGGCCTCTCCTATCCACTCATATAGCTTGTCTTAAATCTTGACTCACAAATTGCTTGACAAAGGGACCTGTTTTTAGAGTGGTTTTCCCAAACCTACTCCTTATATGGTTTAAACAAATGTTTTTGGTGACATACCTCAGTAAAAATTCTGCACAGCACTAGGGTCACGTCTCCATTGCCCACTGAATGCCTGAAGCAACCCTTAAACAGGTTCTGACCTTCTAGCCGTACAGAACTGGAACAATTTAGTCATGTCAGCAGACCAATAGCTGTACTGCAACAAGCTCTGTGGTGAAATGCGTGCAATAGATATGCTACTGGTATATTGATTGCAGAAGCAAGTTGGCCTCTCTTGTCAGTGTGCTGTCATGCTGTGAAATTTACATGTTTCAGCATTGTCAGGACACTTTCCTTTGGGCCCTAATGAAGTAAACATGGATCTATTCTGCTTATGTTTCTTCTCAGAACATAAATTCTTCCTAGCATGAGAACTGATATGTAAACAAAGAAACAACCAAACATACTAACTCTCAGGACAATATTTCATTAGACTATTTTTTATAAACTTAAAGTTTTTTTGAAATGTGTTGCTCATTGTTATATTAATAAATTGCCTAGTTAATAATGGGTGACAAAGAAAGAAAAACAAAGAAAGAATAACAAAGAAATAAAAAAGAATAGTTTGATGAAGTGAACAAAGTGAACATTTTTTCTATTTTAAATCATTTCATCTCTAGTATTAGAGCAGAGTTTCCTTTTTAAATCTCCATATGCTTGTTAACCCTTGTTCAAGTCTATTTTAAAATGTGAGAGACTCTGCTAAAGGCAGAAAAATGGAAAACTCTGTGTAAATTCCAAAGGACAATTTTGATGAATGCTGAGAATAAATGTTCTCAAAGCACTTCATCTCAAAGCACTTTACTTTTTCTGTTCACATCTCAATATATATACATGTATGGAAAATCTCGCCATCAAGAACCGAATGTCCACAAAGGAGACAGAGGAGTCCTAAAACTTTATTCAAATAAAGGGAGAGTCCACCAGGCATATCCCTGTGAGGTCTCGCAAAGTGTTGGAGGTCGCAACCCACCTTTTATCCTACACTCCCGGCCGAGGTAGCCCTCTCCAAGGTACTCAGTGCCAGCCTGCACTGCCTGTGCCATGTGTTGTTTGTCCTCCCTCCTCTTGTTCCCATTCAAAGGCAAAATACTGTTTACCATCCTCTGTGATAGGACATGCCCCAAAATTATTTTTCAGCTCAAATATTGAATAGTACTGATGCAAAGACAGCTTCTGGTTTACTATTCCATAGGTTCCGTCAAATATCTTCACTGTCTTTTTGGTATAAAATCCAAAGGGGATCGAGAGTCCCCTGTGTCTATCCAGAAACACACCTCCTCCTGAAGGCAATCTAAATTGACTTGAACATTTGGAGTCTAACACATTTTGATCCACCTGCGTGTGCTTTTCTTCCCATAAATGATGAGCGACCTTTTTGCAAGATCACAATTTGCATTTCTTAGATATTCATCTATCTTTTCCCCCATCCCTATAGGATCATCTAAATAATAGGGTAGTTCTTTTTTTTTTGTTCCCTTTACATCTTGGGTGATCAGGGGCACAACCACAAATCCAAACTGCGCCAGCCTCCTCCCCACCCAGGCTCCTCCTGGAACCTGTTGTAAAGGCCTTTGACTCTGGGGGCTTTGGGCAGCTTATACTGCCTTCCTTTACTTGTTTTTGAAAGGGACAAAAGGTCCCATTCCTCCTCCTCTTTGCTATCCTTAGAAGCAGGAGGTGCAGAGGGGCAGGAGCAGTGGCTCCTGATGGTTCTTTCTCCCTTCTTTAGATTCTTGGTTTTCATTTTTCTCTTCTTCCATAGATTTCTCTAGGTGTTGTCCTTAACCATACTGACCCACATTCTTTCTCAATGGGACCCTTCTCAACATCACTGAGATACAGGCACAAAACTTAACAAAGACTGGGGTTGTCATCCAACCCTAGAGGGGGTCACCTAAATCCCCCTGGTAACATATATTCTGGCCTAGTGGTCCTTTCCATCGGACCTAGTAGTCTTTCCCATCGGACTACTTGAGGACTCCGCCCTGGTCCTACCTGCAGATCCCCCTGATCCACTGCCACACATGGGCATCTCTAAAGAGGTCGTCACCCCTTATCCCATAGTACTCACCAGTGAGATTTTAGTGGTGGTCCTTTCCGTCGGATCTTGTCCTTTCCATTGGACCCTGTCCTTTCCATCGTACTACTTGAGGATCCTCCCCTGGTCCTACCTGTGGATCCCCCTGATCCGCTGCTCGTCTGTCTCCAGACAGTCTCAAAAACTCAATTAGTCCTCCGATGCTGGCTGCCGTCAAAGGGAGTCGATCACCACAAGCTCTGGTGAGGCGCGCCATCGACCCCAGTTGCTGTCTGCTGTCTCCGGAAGGTGGAAGGATCCCTGATGAGCCCCTATTTGTGCAGAAAATCCCACCATCAAGAAACGAATGTCCACAAAGGAGACAGAGGAGTCTTAAAACTTTATTTGAATAAAAGGAGAGTCCACTGGGCATATCCCTCTGGGATCTCTCAAAGTGCTGGGATCTCTCAAAGTGCTCTCTCCCGGCTGAGGATTGCCTACACCAAACTCCGGTCTCCTGCCAGCTCTTCTCACCTGAAGTCACCTGATTCCTTTGTCCCTCTCACTCCTGGCTCCGCTCGGTCTCCCCCCTGCCTTTATTCTTTTGTCTCGCTCATCAGCCAGATTGTGGGGGAACTCCTTTTCTGTAAAGACACAAACTGGTGTGTTTGGCTCACACAGAAGTCTACAATGGTAAAAGTAAAATCATTCCTTATAGAAACGTCTCAAAAATCCACCAATGCCTCAGCCATTTTCTTGAATTTCAGCAGACCTTAAAAAAATATTCAAAATTTCTACCAGATTTCTAAATTTCATCTAAATTCCCAATTCACTTGTGTAGTTTTTTCCCTGATTCTTAGGGCTGCTTTGGTGATGGTTTCTTGTAGGGGGTCCAAATGTATTGATATAAATTGAAGGTGCAAATATCTAGCTATAACAGGTTTCATCCAGTTCCTATTCTCTTCCAGTTTTGCATGCTACAATACTGCAGAAAGAGTGAATCTTTTAAGACTGCAAAAACACCTTCATAGTGGTCTGCAATTTTTAAACACCTTTAACTTCACCCAGCCTGAAAATACAAGAATATTCCACAAATATAGGGAAGGTATATATAGGGAGATATATACCCCCCCATATAGGGAGGCTTAAGTATCTTTGTGTAATACTATGTCAGTTGACAGGACGGCCTGAGGCACTTCCAGCTGCCTCAGCAACAACTGGGTCTGTAATTAAGGTTCTCTTAGAACAAATAATTCCAAGGTATGGGTTCACAGAGGCAACAGATTCAGACAGAGGCACTCATTTTACAGGAAAGATCCTTCCAGTTGTTATGACTGCTCTCAGGATTCAATGGGACTTGCATATTCCTTGGCATCCCCAGAGCTCTGGTAGAGTGAGAAGGATGAATGGGAACATTAAAAGGCATCTTTTGAAATTGGTGGTAGAAACTAAGATGCTGTGGACACAATTTGTCAAGAATAAGAGCAAAGTCTAGGGGACACATTCAGCCATCTCCCTTTGAAATAATGTTTAGGATTCCCTATCCTGCTAACATCCAGACTGGCAGGGAGGTGGAGAGAAGTGATATATACATTTAAAGCAATATGTGACCAGAATACTTTCTTCTGTGAAGTCTCTCCAACAGGAAACCCAGGTCGCACAGACTCTACCCTTGGATTTTGCAGTCCATAATATCCATCCAGGAGATTGGGTCTTGGTCAAAGAATGGAAAGAAGCACCACTGCTAGCAAAGTGGCATGGACCTTTTCAGGTATTACTAACCACAGAGATATCAATCAAGACAGCAGAGCATGGATGGATGGACTCATCATACCAGAGTTAAGATCTTCAAGACTCCAGATATCTGGACCTCCCAGTTGAAGGGGTATGATGGAAAGACCCGGCTAGTTTTCTGTAGATCTGTACTGCTGGGTGCGAGCGGGTCAGGAGAATAAATGTTGGGTGTGTGGGGGAGTTCAGGAGGGTATGAACACTATCCAGGGATGGCCAGCCCTATTGAAACCAAGTGGTTATTTAATAACCTATGTAAAGGCCACTACAGTTCAGATTCCATGTAGAGATTTGTAAAGACAAATATTAAGAGAAAAAAAAAAAAAGAGGGATTGAGCAGAACACACCAGTTTGTGTCTTTACAAATAAGGGAGTTCTCCCACAGTCTGGCTGATGTCTTTACTCTCTTTTAGTAATAGTTCAAAAATAATATCAGATATTTATCCATGTTGAGATTGCATGCAATTCTTTGTTCATATATTTCCTCCAGCAGTTTTGTGCACCTGGGATTTTTTCTTTCTTTTCTCTACTTTTTAGAATACTTTTCTCAAATTGCAAATTTGTGCATGATACCCTGCCAATTCATCAGCCCATCCATACCATATATTGTTATAGTAACAGATACTGGATTCAAATTATTATTGTACAGCACTATATAGGGTAGCAAAAGTCCATTTATATACACCTTGGCATTAGTAGGAGATGGATTTTTCTGTTGCCTGACAAACAAAAAATAATACCTAATTAATCTCCTGAGATACTATATTTTACTTTATGGCCACTATCAGATGAAATTCCTTTCAGAACTTGAGTGTAAAAACACAATGGTCCTCCAGCCACCAAAGTGGCTTCTGTGCTAACAGAAGTTCTTCAAGTGAATGAATTGACAATGCCATATTGCGTTAATAATCTCTAACATCCCAAGCTTTTCTTGGGTTGCATAGTTCTCTCTTTACAGTCCTTTGTTTTCATAGTTCTTACAAATGGCCTGGAATAAGGCCTAGAATAAAATAAATCTGATCTACTATTCTTAACAAAAGTGAAATATTAATATGAAAAACAGTTATTTAATGTGATTGCTGCAGCTGCCATATTGATTTGCATTCAAGGTTAAACGTAACCCTTATTTACATTTGCAAAGAGATAATATTTTTCAGATTTCCTAATGGATTATATTCACAGAGATGCTTGCTCTGATTTATTTATTTACAAGCTACAAAGTCTTTTAATTTTTTTTTCTGTGTGCTCAGTCTCAGTTTTCATAAGAAAGAGAATGTGTCCAGGTCAAATTTTTCTAATATGAGGAGAGTTTTTATACTTCAGCTTAACCAGCTTTCACCTGATAAAGTGATTGACTCATCTTCTAAACTAGAAAAAGAATTATTGCTTGCTTTCTGATCTTGTTGAATAATTCTGACTCATTAAACCCATTCCACTTTTACTGCTTCACACCTAAAGTAAAAGGGGTGATTTCCATGTAACAAAAGAGTTGAGAAATGATTTGAAAAGTGAGAAGGAAGAAAGAAAAATTTATGGGAAGTGTTTGAGTCATGCAGTGATGCAGTTGAGCTGAACACACCAGTTTGTGTCTTTACAAAAAAGGAGTTCCCCCACAGTCTGGCTGATGAGCGGGACAAAGGAATAAATGCAGGAGGGAGACTGAGCGGAGCCGGGAGTGAGGGGGACAAAGGAGTCAGGGGACCTCAGGTGAGAAGAGCTGGCGGGAGGCAGGAGTTTGGTGCAGGCGGCCGGGCAGCCTGTGACTCCTGAGTACCTTGGCCAATGGGGAAAAGGAGAGGGTTAACCTCCACTTGGAATGTAGGATAAAAGGTGGGCTGCGACCTCCAGCACTTTGAGAGACCCCACAGGGACATGCCCAGTGGACTCTCCCTTTATTTGAATAAAGTTTTAAGACTCCTTTGTCTCCTTTGTGGACATTCAGCTCTTGATTGTGAGATTTTCCGCACACAGTGATGATATGTAGCTGTAGAACTATAATCTGTAGCAAATCAAGTTTTGTTAGTTTTGCTGTTCAGTGTTTCAGTTTAGGACCTGAGTTCTTTAGGGACTTTCCCAGCACAGGGAAAACCCAAACTAAATTTCGTTCTCTTCCATACAGCATTTGACCCTTATCAGCTACTTCCCAGCAGAGAATCTTAAATCATCCAGATGTGTATAGCTTTTAAATGACATGAGAAGCACTCTTAGTGAACCTATGCCAATCTATAGCAATGACTCCAAAGTTCACTGAACTCAAAGAAATATATACACATCATGTACAGCTTTGCACCTAGTTCATTAGTGTTTATTGATTAGAATTTACATTAGATAAAATGAACAAATATAGAGTATCAAATTAAAATGAGAACTGAGAATTCTGCTTTCCTATGCAAGTCATAGCATTTTGGCAAGACAGAACATATGCTTTCCTCCAATCGTATGAATTAGACTGAAATAGCTAATGCAGGAAGGTATTGGAAGCATTTTCCCTTCCCAACAATTAGTTTAGAGACTAGTGATTAGGGCATTGTCACAGTAAAATAGATATGTCCCTCAAAAAGAGATTAGAATTGAAAACGGATGTTTCACTTCACCTAATCCTCTTGACAGGCCCTCAGCTTTGAAAGGGAGCACCTTCTGTGTCACTAAAGACGGTGGTGCTCTGATTTGACTTACAAGAAAGACCTCTCCCCGGCTTCTCTTTAAAAGCTATTACCACTAAGTGAGCTGTTTCTCCACACTGAAGCACTGAAATGCCTTTAAAGTATTGTCTGGAGGATCTAGGAGATAGAACATAACGGGAGCTCACATTTGTAAGAGTTCACACACCTGCATATTGCAGCCTGCAGTGCTGCTCAGGGCAGCCCCCCAGCTCCCTGCAAATGCGAGCCACAATCTCTCTGCTTTAATTCTTCAAACTGAAGACATAAAACACAAAATGCCCACTCCAATGCAGAGACATATGGAGGAGAAATGCAGAAATAATAAGGTACTCAGATACTTGAGGAATAAAGTTGTAAAAATATCAAAGTCCGATACATGTCTTCAGTGGATCTCAATAACTAACTCATATCATTTTTTACTCTCTGCCTGTCTGAAAGTTTTCTGGAAGCCATTATTTTACACAGAATTTTACTTGAATTAGTCACACATGTTCATCTTGAATCAATATGCTTGTATATATAATATTACTCTCTAGACTGCAACAGGACAATGCACTATTCAAAGCATGTTGTTTCCATAGAAAACAGTTTTACAGTGTTATAAGAGCTATATTTAATTATATTTAACTGTATTTAACAAAGCTGAATTTAACTGATGAAGATGAGATATAGGAAAGGAGGAAGGAAGGTAATGAAAGAAGGAAAGGAAGAAAAAAAGAAAGGAAAGAATAAGAAGAAAAGGACAGGAAAGAATAAGAAGAAAACAAAAAAATAAAAGGGAAGAACAATAAATAGAAAAAGCAATACTTCTTATGGAATATGCTTGGGTTTGGAGTTTTAAAACATTTGACACCATTGCCATATCTATTATGAATTAGATTTATTTTCCTCATCATAACTCACCTGAAAGACATCTTCTGCTTAAAATATCTTTGTGATATAGTAGTTCTGCCATACTGCGTAGCATAATTTTCTGAGCAGGAAAAGATGCATCAAGTCTCACTGCATTGATATTTTTCCAAACTATGGAGTTTCTTGAGAAAATTGAGATAATGTCACACTAAATATAAGAATATTGCACTGTTACTAAGTGCAACTTTCTCAAAACTGTCTCAGACTCATCCAGTGGGAAGTCCACAGATAATTTTCATGAAATCTCTGATTTTTTTTCTAATAAACTTTGAATTTTGTTTCAGATATTTCATGGCATTCAAATGCTATGCAGATCTGCTGTCCAGAAAATGCAAGTGCCTCATCCTGCTTAGCATGAAGATGTAATCATTGATTTTTATTGAAGAAGAAAGTATGCTCTATCTTAAAATAAAATATTCATTGCAACTTGGCAGAGTTTCAGTTTCTTCTTCCAATAAAAAAAAAATAGAGATTATTATTCCTCCTCCTTATGTTTAATAAGACAGGGAATCACTAAAACCTTCAGAGATTGCAGAAAACAGTGTTAGAGTGTGTAGAAAGCCTCTGCAACTTAGATAAAGAAGTCTGTAGGTTGCAGAAACTATTTTTTTAATGGCTGTATAATTAATTTTTCTAGCAAATGTTTATGAAAGTAGATAACCTTGTGGAGGAGCGTTTTCTTACAGCACGCTTGCCTTCAATACACTTGACTTTCCATGCCATTTCACAGCACCATAATCTTGTTTTTTTACAGAAAGGTTTGATTTGTACTCCGTATTTTAATGATTAGACCTGTTCATAGGACACTGGAAAAGACCTATGCTTTGACATAGCAACACAGCTAAACACAATAAAGCTTATTTACTAACATGACCCTCAGATTTTCATAGAATCATAGAATCATAGAATGGCTAGGGTTGGAAGGGACCTGTAGAGGTCATCTAGTCCAACCCCCCTGCACACGCAGGGTCCCCTAGAGCATGTGGCACAGGGTGATGTCCAGGCGGGTTTTGAAGATCTCCAGAGAAGGAGACTCCACCACCTCTCTGGGCAGCCTGTTCCAGTGCTCTGTCACCCTCACCGTTAAGAAATTCTTCCTCAAGTTCCTGTGGAACTTTTGGTGCCTCAATTTTTGGCCATTTCCCCTAGTTCTATCACTAGCCACCACTGAGAAGAGGCCAGCCCCCTCCTCCTCACTCCCTTTCTTGAGATATTTATAGACATTGATCAGATCCCCTCTCAGCCTTCTCTTCTCCAGGCTGAATAGGCCCAGCTCTCTCAGCCTTTGCTCATAGGGCAGATGTTCCAGGCCCCTAATCATCTTTGTGGCCCTGCGCTGGACTCTCTCTAGCAGCTCCACGTCCCTCCTGTACTGGGGAGCCCAGAACTGCACACAGTACTCGAGGTGCGGCCTCACCAGGGCTGAGGAGAGGGGCAGAATCACCTCCCTCGACCTGCTGGAGACGCTCTGCTTAATGCACCCCAAGATCCCATTGGCCTTCTTGGCCACGAGGGCACACTGCTGCCTCATGGTCAACTTGTCGTCCACCATGACGCCCAGGTCCCTCTCTGCGGGGCTGCTCTCCAGGAGGTCGGTCCCCAGCCTGTAGGCATGTCTAGGGTTATTCCTCCCCAGGTGCACGACCCTGCACTTGCCCTTGTTGAACTTCATGAGGTTACTCATTTTCCTTTCAGTCTTGTCACATACAAGCAAAAGAGATTTTCTGGAAAAAACCAAAAAGGTATTTATAAAGAAGAGGAATGCTTAGAAATCTAGAAATGCAAGCAGAAGGAATCATTCACATGTTCCACTCCACTATGCGTTTTGCTCTACTTACACGTTGTTGTTTTTACTAAATAAATCTTTCCAGGAAAGTAACCTCATTTCTTTGGTATGACTGTGAGGGACATAATATAATGGACAGAGAGTGATGCACAGAGATGCATTTTTAAGTCACACAAATCTGAAAATGGCAAGCATTAAAAAGCAGGACTGAGTATATCATAACAAAATAGACTTCCAGCCTTTTTGGAGGCAGAATGTATCACCTCATGCGTTGCCATATGATTTAGAAAAATAGACATAGGGAAAGCAAGCAAGATCCTTCTTTAGTGCAGAAGGTTTAGGGGAAGATTGGAGTTTAGAAATTAAAAACTGGACTGAAAACTCAGCTGCTGAGTTGGGTGTTTACAGAGGTAAACTTGAGTACTTTAGAGATAAGAGAAGCTCTGTTTTAAGAAACACTATTTGAAAAATCTGTGTAGAGTCTCCAAGTCAGTCAATTCCACATTTGTGCCTGATTTCCAAGGGAGGAGGGAAAGTGTGCACTGAGTAGTGGGAAGGAAGAAGGAGACAAGGAGAAGTTAGTACAGATATTGCAGCTGCTCCTCATTAACCTCCTTAAACAGTAAATGGGAAGTCAACAAGCAAGCACGTTCCAGAAGAAATTCAAAGTGGAAATTGTAGTGGGAAGGCTTGGATGACAGGTTCTGGCAAGATGTGAGGGCTTTCCTTAGAGGAAAACCCTGAATGCTGCAAGGCTCAGACTTTTCTTCTACTGCTTCCTCCTACAATCCCCCGTATTTCCTCCCAAGCAGAGCAGTCATTTATTTCCTCTGTGAGAATCTGATTGCTGAGATACATTCCCATTTAGGGGTGCATGGGATTACAGCCATGCAGAATCTAGCAGCAGGGAGAAAAAGTGAGAATCTTCATAAGAAGAAATTTGTGTTTGCCATGGGGAAATATTAGTACACAAAAGAAAGAAGGCAACAAAGGTCAGATTCATACTGGAGGAAATGGCAAGCTCTGCAGTGAACACATTAGTGCAGTAGGCATTTTTAGCTTGTGGATTGCTGGGTATAGTGTGATTATTGCTTTAGATTCATGCAAATACCACTTTGGCCACATGTTGCTGCTAACTACATAAATAGTTGTTTAGTATGCATATTATGGAGGTTGTTCAGGCACAAGAAAGACAGCTAGAGAGAAATGTGCTGTTAAAATAAAGTAAATCAAGAGTAAAGTTAATCAAACAGCAGTTACCAAACTTGAATCTCATTCAAGCTAAGTACACTTTATTCTATTTTATTTTACACGGCAAAATGTTCTGCACTTGTAAATATAACCCTTTATGGATCCGTATGGCTCCTTTTCAACTCAAATAGGAGTGAGGCACAGACTAAAGGGTCTGGGTTGTGTTTTGATAATGAACTCAGAACCTCGTTCACCAAAGAATGAGCAGCCTTATCCATAAGGATGTGTTCTCCTCCATTTGTAAGAGGATTCAGTGCCCCTGCAGAAAGCTCTTATTAACTGCACAATAGTACATGAAGATACCTCATTGCTGCTGCTTTTCATGTCACATCACTATACAGCTTTTCATGGAGATGTAGGTGGTTTCCTACAGACCATTTTACAAGTTTGTAGAAGACGTATATTGAGTTCTTTAGTAGCTAAAAGTAGTCCCCAGTGTTCTGGATGTAGACAAACTTGCACACTACTCCTTCATGATGAAATAGGAAATGAGTTTTTAATGAAACGAAAGCATTTTTTCCTCCTCTGTGTAAACATTCTGTAGAAAATTGAGGCAGCTTTCACTGGAGACAAAGAAACTACCACCAACCAGAAAAAACGTTGCTTTTGTTGTGGAAAAATAGCAAACTTCTCCTTATGGCAAATGCATTGAAATGTACACTGTTATCCAGGGGTTGGAATTACACCCTCCTCACAAAGAACAGCTGCATGCGCTGGTGGGAATGGTAAAGTTATGGCCTGGATCCAATTTGATAATACTCACAGAAAGATGCAGAGGTTTTTGTTTTGTTTTCTTTTCTTTTCTTTGACTATATATGCTACCAAACTAAAATTTGGTCACTGGAATCTCAGTCTCACAAGGTGCTGAGTATTTTGGATTTGATCCAAAAGTGCACTTAAGCACATGCTTAATTTTGAGGACATAATTGATCTTGCTAGTTTCACTGAGACTATTGACATGCTTAAAGTTAAGCAGGTGATTAAATCCACTGCTGCAAGAATGTGCAATCCTTTGTAGGATTAAATTGAGCTCTACGCTACACAAATGATCTTTTGTTCTGTTTTGAATGACTAGAACAGGCAACAGAAGGAGTAAACAACACTCTTTGAAACATTCTGTTGAACACAGAGATAGTGCACAAAATTAACACCAAAACTGTCATCACACTTTGTCAGTAACATTCTAGCTAGCCAAATTAGATGATCCACATCTTTGAATGATGTGTCCATTATTTTTTTACCTGTAATTCTTCATTGGTTCTGCTCTATGACATTTCTACAATCTGTGCCACATCATTGTCAGCAAGCAGTGTTAGGGTAATGTTTGCATGGACATATGAGCACCTTCAACTCTGTGAAGCACTGCGCTTGAAATCTCCCAGTTAGCTTTGAGTAACCTGCTGTGTCTATCTTGTACAACACAATATAACTGAGAGACACTAACTTGTATTGCAGAACAAAGCAATCCTAGCAGTGTGAGGTTCGTGACCCAAGCTCAAGCTTCAGGGATTCCTACTATAAAGCTTCCAATTCTGGTGCCATGCAAAAATTAACAGACTGAGTCAGATTACCCAGGTCTGCAACATGTCTCTGACAGAGACGTGGACACCTAGGCAAAGAATATAAGAAGTGGGTGGGAGTAAAGTTATATCATTTTCAGAAGTAACTTGAAGCCGATCAATGGTGTTGATCAATGCACAATGCAGTAATGTAAATGCAGGGTTTTTTCTCTATAAAACTTCCACTTTTGGTAACACAGGCAAAGTTGAAACACGACATCAGTGGTGATAAAATATCAGAGGAATAGAAGGTAACAGAAGGAATAATTTTTACACATTGTTAAATTGCAGTTGTTGGAGGCTCTAAGCTGAGTCACTGAGCCATTCGTGTTCAACAATAAAATGTTCAAGAAGCATTCTTAAATAATTAATACCATTAATTTTAATTTAAATAAACTATTACCTCCCTCAGTCTTTCTTTTTTCCAATTTCTTCTCTTTATGCATTTTCCCTTTCCAGTCTCTCAATGCTCAATTTTGTCATTAAATATTGTCATTAGACTTTTTATCATTAAATTCTGTTCACAAAAATTACTTTTGTTGTTGATGTTGTTGTTGTTTTTTGTTTTAGTGTTTAGTATAACTCTGCCTTTTAAGGTAGCTATATAGTTCTTTCTTCTTTCATCTGACAAATCAGGAAATGAAACTTTGAAAATTACTTATTCCAAGCATGGAAAAATGATAGGAAGCTCAAGAGAACTGAGAAAAATGAAACAAAAGAAAAATATAAAACATAAATTCAAACATCCAGGTCTTTTTTTTTTTTTTTTTTTTTTTCCCTTTTTTCTCTTTTTTTTTTTTTTTTTTTTTTTTTTTTTTTTTTTTTTTTTTTTTTTTTTTTTTTTTTTTTTAAATCTGGGGAATCAAATATGAAGTTGTTATTTCTAGCTTTCAGATCCTAAAAGAGCTCCAGCAGGGCTTGGGAACATACAGTTATTTCCATGAGGACTGATGCAATCCTTACCAGTTCTGCAGGCAAAGTCTGGAAGTAATTTCTGCTCATGATTCACCAGAGCATCTGTTTTGGCAAGTTTGAAGATGAATACTAAAAATAAATTCCTTGCAATTCCATCACTTCTTGCTTCCAAGGATCTGACATTTACCAAATTTTAACTAAGTGAACCTTGCAACACCTCAGCAAGGTCAATGTAAATATTATCAATACTTACAGATGAATGAAATTATAAACCATATGGGGATGAGGCCTTTGTATATACTTGCATCCTTTCTTACAGGTGATGCAAGCAGCATTAAGCGACATGTTCAGTGTGTCCAGAAGACATATACTTTTTCTGAAATAATGAGTTTTCAGTCCTCACTTAGACACACAATCCTGTTTCTGACTGTAATAAACAATTAGATATTAGTCCTAGACTGCTCTGGACAGCTTTTCTTCTTTCTCAACTGGTCACAGTCCTCTAGCAGCAAGTGAAAACAAGGAAGAAAATGGAATCTCAGACCCATAAGTCTATTTTCCTTTACTGAAATTTGGACAAGTCATTTTTCAGGCATTTGTTATTCATGTTTAATTGTACAAATAATTCTGTAAAAGAAAATAAAAATATTGCTATCTAGAAATTGCAAAATGATTGGGCTGGCAGCTGAACAAAACCAAATAAAATAGTTGTGTGTTTGTGAATATTGTGTTTCATTTTCTAATGGAACAAAAAGACCTCTGTTGACCTCAAGAGGTTTTTTCTCTAAATACCTGTTCCTGTCTCTTCTGTACTTCAGGAACTGGAGGCATACAAAATAATTTTTCTTGTATCTTGACAAAAAAAATTTTAATTAGTTGAACTCTTATTAACTGATTGCTTAGAATACAATCAGTGGAAAATAAATGTTCCAAGGCTAAAATGAGATGGGAGAAGATAAAGGTGATAACAAAACTGATTTCAGGTACATTTAGCTGTCCTCACCTAATAGCTAAAATAGATAGATCTGAAGGAAGAAAAATGACCCTGTGTTGCTTCAGGCCAGATTTTGTGGAATAGAATGATTTGCTGCTCTAATACTGACAATTTAGATGAACTATTACACCGCTTGTAGTTCCAGCACCCAAGAAATGATCGTTTGGTTGTAAATTAAGTTTGGATGTAAGAAAAGCAGAAGTCTAACCTATCTAGCTCAGTATCCTGTCTCTTGAGAAAGTCAATAACATATTCCATGCAACACAGGTGAGATGTGAGCAAACATCCAGGGATAATGCCTCAATACCTTTTCCCATTCTATAACAAGCAGCTAAGAGACTACCTCAGATAGAGGTGGTAACTTGGAATCATTTGTTGTTGTTTTGTTTTGGTTTTGTTTCATTTTGTTTACTGTTTTGCTTTAACTGCCTAAATGGTTTTGATTTTTTCTGTGTAGGGCTTAGGAAGAACACAGAGGGGATCAACTTCATTCTGAGTACCAAGTTTTTATAGCATTCAGGCTTGGCAGGAGTAAAGCCTTTGTCATAGCATTTGCCTTTTCAGACATTCATAATGTCCTCATAAGGGGTTGCTGCAATTCATGTGGATGAATTTTGACTAATCTAAATGTCACTAACTTGCCATACAAAAACAGTGTAATTTTTGTAGCATGAATTTCAGCAGAGGCTAAACAAATTCATCTCCGTACTTGAGTATGTGATGCAATACTTCAACCTGAAAACTAGGTTGAGTTTGTAGTTAACCTTTGAATGCAAAAGTCCAGGTATGTTATAATAAGTGAAAAGTATTTGTGCCCAAGAATTTGTGGTCTTCCACAGTATCTGTATTTTTTTGGAGACAATCTTCTGTATTTTCAAACCAACTTTGACAACATATGGATGAATTTGCAGTGAGAGTTTTTGACATTGTTAATGGTGCAATAGCACCACTGATCTGATTTTGCAGCATCTAGTCATGCAAAGTTCATTGTTTACATCATGTGGATGCACATTAAAATGAGATGTGGCTAACGACATTTCCCAGCAGGTGCATCCCACCTCTGAAGAGTCAGTCATCTTTTGAACCCAGTGAATTACTGTCTAAATTCAATTGCAAGTCCGGCTTGTAGTAACTGTACTAATGTCAATTAATAGTCTGGACCAGATGAAGTCTGATGTTTATATCCATAGGCAACAGGCATGATTCCTTACTCGAAACACTGACTTGATTTTCTTGGTTAACTTTTTTTTCTTATTGACTTGGATTTCTGAAAATCAGGAACTTCTGATGTCTCTGCTTGAAAGACAAGTAAGATCCCTAGCTTGAAGAAAAATTACTAAAAAGATAACTGCCAAATGGCTTTGTTACAGTTCCCTCAGAGCTTTCGATGAAAATTTAGATGCATAGTATTATAAAAAGCAATGTTAGAATTGTTATGAAAGGAAAATTAGAAGACTGTATAACTGCGGAAGCATGAGAAGGAATAGAGGACAGGAGAAGAGCAATGAAGACGGCAAGTGTTGATAGTGCATAAATTATCACGACATTAACATCCCAGCACATCTAAGTGAAATTTCTATGAATAGCCAAAGAAGAGACCACCTACACCCAAACTAAACCAGAGATAGGCCAAGAGGTAACTGTGAGAAAAAAAAAAAAAAAGCAAGAATTCCTGGAAACCTAAAGGGTAATAAGTAAATCCTAGGGTTGGGACAGGATAGCATAGGAAAGAGAACCTGAAGGGAGAGCAAAGAGTTAACATTCAAAACTGTGTGATCACTGCTAATGTAGCAAGGATGTGAAATGGAAAGTTTGTGTACTTTTTGGAAGGACTGAAGAAGCAAGACACTGTTGCTTTGTTAAAATTTGCAGACAATACTAAATACACCAAACAACTGAAACTCAATGCAGATTAGAGAAGGATCAAACAATGAGAATGACCACATCTTAGTCGTGTGTCTGTCTGTCTGTCTGTCTGTCTCTCTTTCTCTCTCTCTATGCCTATATAAAAGATAGGGTCTACCATAAATGAGCTAAGCAAGGATCAGGAACAATGCCAGATCCTCCAGCATCCCTCACCTCCTCTTACCTGGAAACTAGAGCTAAGGTAATGTCTTATACTGTTGAGACTTCAGCAAGGCTTTTAACACTATCTTTCATGACATCCTCATGGATAAGCTCAGGAAGTGTGGCTTAAATGAAAGGACAATTAGATGGATTGAGAACTGTCTGAAAGGCAGGATTGTAAACAGTGGTACAGAACCTAGTTGAAAGTCTGTCTCCCAGGCCTTCTAGGTCTGAAATAAAGGTCCATCCTTACTAAAATTATTTATCACTGACCTGGAAGAAGGGACAGAGTGCCTCCTCATCAACTTTGCTGATGATATAAAACTAGGAGAAAAGGCTGATACAGTAGAGTACTATGTAGCCATTCGGAGGGACCTGGACATACTGAAGAAACGAGCTGAGCAGAACCTCATGAAATTTAACAAAGGGAGTTTCAGATTCCTGCACCTATGGAGGAACAGCCCTATGCACAGACTGGATGCTCGCATGCTGGAAAGCAGCTATACAGAGAAGGACTTGGAAGTCCTGGTGGACAACTTAACCATGAGTCAGCAGTTTGCCCTTGTGGGCAAGAAGGCCAATGGTATCCTGGGGTGCATTGGGAATAGTGTTGCCAGCACCTTGAAGCAGGTGGTCGTCCCCTTCTACTCAGCTGTGGTAATTCATATCCAGAGAACAGTGTCCAGTTCTGGACTCCCCAGTACAAGGGACATGGAATTGCTGGAAACAGTTCAGCATGTGACTGTGAGAATGATTAAGGGGTAGGAGCATCTCTCTTCTGGGGAAAGGCTGAGATTGCTGGGCATGTTTAGCCTAAAGAAGAGAAAACTGAAAGGGAATCTTATTGATACATAGAAATATCTGAAGGGACAGTGTCAAGAGCATGGGACCTTTTTCAGTAGTGCCCAGCAAAAGGACAAGAGGCAACAGGAACAAACTGAGACATGGGAAATTCCACCTAAACATGAGGAGAAACTTTTTGACTGTGAGGGTACCCCAGCACTGTAACAAATTGCTCAGAGCAGTTGTGGAGGTGCCTTCTCTGGAGACATTCAAAACCTGTTTGGACAGGGTTCTGGGCAGTGTGCTCTAGGTTATGCTGTTTGTGCAGGGAGTTTGGGCTAGATCATCTCCAGAGGCCTCTTCCAACCTTAATCATTCTGTGATTCTGTAAGTGCGATTCTGAGTGAAACACAGTTTTTTTCAGCTTTCTGTTATAATAAATGACCTTTCCATTCTATACAGTCTGACATTAAGACATGTTACACTGTTGCTACAATAATGTAGCAAGTAAGTTGAAGTGAGAGGAATGAATCATAATCTTAACCAAACCATTTTAGCAGATAAGCAAATTGAAATTGCTTTTCATTTTTATTTCAGATAGATATTACTTTTTTAAAAACAAATGTTCTTCCTGCCCTCAAAAGACTTTGAATAGCATTTTTTTGCAAAGGTTCTAATTTTCATATCCACTGATTTAATGTACTATTGTGAGCAGCCCCTGCCTCTCCTATTATAAATAAATAAATAAATAAATAAATAAATAAGCCATCTCCCTCCTGAACTGCTCCAATAATGAGATGAATTATACATTAGTTCTCTCTCCCAACTCTGGACAGGTAATGTACTTTTTAATGCAACACTTAAGCACATGTTTATTTCAGCTCTCACTTCTCAATTTAATATGTTGGACTGAAGCATATGCATAATCTTTCTGGTTTGAATCTCTGAGATGTAATTTCTCTGTAGATCTAATTATAAAAAGCAGTAAAAATCACTTTATCATTAAAGTCAGCAATTTTGATTCTGATTGTTCAGGACGGAGGACTGATCACTTGTGTGAGAGAAGATATAATTTTTACCTAATCAGTTTTCAGAATAGAACCACATTTCATTGCCTTTTAAATTTATCTCATGAGAACAAATTAATCTCTGACATGCTCTAGGAATGAATTTGACCCTAGCATTTTTTTTCCCAGCAAATTAAAATGTATGGATTTTTTATATTCAGTTCTAGAAAAGCTGAGGAGATCAGTCTTTTTAATATTATATTAAATTGATTTATAAATGAGACAAGCAACAAGTAGGTGAGAGTTGTAGTTATTAAAAATAGGTAAGAGTAAGAGACATACAAATAATAATCAGATTTTCTGTTGCAAATTTCAATCTATTAATTACAAAGGAAATAATCTTCTGATTTGTGGTTAATCTTGTCATTCCTTATTTGTGGATGACGATTGTCAGATTGAGGAATAATTTTATAACAGTAAATATGAAGGCTCAGTAAGATTTTGACTGATGCAGAAATGCACCATAGCATGTAGAAAGTTCAAAATGTAGAATGTAGAATGTTCAAAAAACCACTTAATTGTGTGAGTGCATTTCTCTTTAGAACAATCCTGGGCTTACTTTGACTTAATTCAGATGTAAGTTCAGCAAAGTATACACTCTAAAAATGTTGTCCTAAATGTATATGATTCCTTGAGTGAAAACAAAAATTATTACTGAGTCTGAACAAGTGCATGCATTATCCTGTGGGCCTGGGTACTAATCTCATTTACAATTCCCTGTGCATTGCAGCCAAGCATGTTTCTGAATCCAACCCTTATCAAAGCCAGGTTTACACACCAGAGGCTTGTAAGTCACAAAGTAGTTCAGACCATTAGATCTCTGACAGGCACCACATTCAGGCATATTCATTCCTGACAATGTTTTGGCTTCAATTCTAGTTTATCAGGATTTACTTCACTTTAGAATAGTGTGGAGATATCATCATACTGTTGTTAAGAAAGCAGGTGATCAAACCAAAGTGACTTGTTGATGATACTTCTTTCTGTGTAAATCAGGATAACATATACTGAAGTTCACATAGCAGAACCAATTAAAATAAAGATAGCGGAGCCTTAATACGTTGTCTGAAATTTTCACAGTGTTGTGAATGTTTAACTGAAGTATACGTAGTTCACATACTCTAAAACTAGCCCCTGAAAGAACATGTCTTTATTTACCAAGATAAGCACTATTTATGCCTTTAACTAATTGTGGTATTTAATTGAGGGAGTGGGTTAATGTTTGTATTTAAAAGAATTTTGAATAGAATATATGTTATTTTCTATTCAGAGAACATAACATATACTTTTGGTATCGAAGGTGTTGGCTAAGATGCTGCTGTTAAATACAGCGAAATATATGTGGATGTACACCACCAAAAAAAGCCTTTGAAAAAACATGTGTCTAGGATCTGAATCAAAACAGATTTATTCTCTGGCAAATAAAGTTAATCTTCTGTATAATATGAAGCTGAACAGACTGAAAATCATACTCACCTCACTTCTCTCACAGTTGCCCAAAGTATCTAAGCATGTGATCATTGTTGAGGCTACTGAGATTTTCCCTTAAGAGCACTTTCCCTTAGGCATATTGTGTAATATATACTATATTTTCTGTTGGCAAAATTCTGCTGTCCTCACTGAGAAAAGAAATCCTTCCAAACCTCTTTTAAGAGTGTAAATAAGATTTTTGACTTTGATTTCAGTGGCTATAGAACAGACTGCAAAGATTATGTCTCCTGTATAAACATCATAATGATCGTGTAGGAAGAAGAGGGTCTTTGCATAAATTTAAACTTCTCTATAGTGAGCTTCTACTTTCAAGCACCAAAAGAGCTGGCCAAAGAGAAAGACCATGCAGAAAAAGAGAAAAGCTCTTATACTTTCCCTGATTTACATCTGTGTGGTGATGTGGCACCATGATGCCAACATGTCATGTTAAAACTTATTGCTATTATTCATCTCTTTTTTTTTTTTTTTTACAAATAGCAGAGTGTTTTGAAACATGAAAGACCTAGGTTCAGGGCTCAGTCTTGCCTAGTCAGATTTTATCTTCCTCCTATTTCTCATTTGAAGACATCACCACATCATTAAGGATATTCTGGAGTCAAATGACGGGTGGATTTTCCTCAGTCTGACTGACTGTTTTTTTCAGAAGGGTATAAATACATAAGAACTGAAAAAGTGAACAAGCACGAATAACATTGTTGTTAGTGTAGGCCATTGTCCTTGCTCTTGAGATTAAACACTTTAGTGGCGTATCTTGATTCCTGTCCTTCTGCCACTGATCATTCAAGTACATTGTAAAAAATAGACTTCAAAGCAGAACCTGAAAAAAATACCCAATTCTGACTTACCATATGAAGGACAGAACATTCAAAAGTTCTTTGCAGGAGAAAGGAATTAATCCAAATCTTTGGTGTTATGGATGAGTGTCTTAAGTACTGGTTAGTTAGAAACAGTGACACTTTTTTTTTTCCCACTATGTTTAATCAGTTTAGTTAATCTTTCCTTTCTAATATTTCACTTTTGTTAAAATTGCAAGAGAAAAAAATCTTTTTATTTCTCAAATAAAAATCACTTATATTAAAATTGAAATGCTTTGTTTGTTTGGATTTAGAACTAAAAAAAATCATTATTTGTGTAAGTATTAACTGAGGCTGAGTTTAACAAGATTCATAAAGAATTGATCGCTATATAGAAAAAAGGGAAATTAAAGGTATATGAGAGAACTGGATCAGAATCCTAAAAATCTTGAGAAATAGGGAAATCAGTCCAAAATAAACAAAAAGACACTCAGTAAAGCCAAGGACAAGATATCATACAAAGGAAGAACTAATTGCTAGGCAGATATACTGCAAGAATGGATCACAAATGAGTGACAGAACAGTAACAACATGAAACTGTAGCAACATCTCATCTCATTGTAGGACATATTTAAAGGTCCTTCACAGTTGAGACATCAGCTTAATACATCCATGCTGTTGAGATCTCAGCAGAAGCACAATATGTCATCTCTAGCACCACAGCTGAAGAAGCCCTTCCCAGAAAGATTCAGCAACAGGCACGTGGTCAGAGATGGAAAAGCCTGAAAGATTGTATATTTTTATTCCAGCAGGGTGAAACTCAGAGGGAAAGTGAGTTTATATAGCAATTGGTATGAAAAAGGGCAATTAGTTGCTCTCTCCTTCCATTAGAAGGATGAAGATGGAACCCCTTATTTTATAGCAAACACACAGGCTAGATATCATTGGGTGGTGGGGATATTGCCTTATTTTCTTCCTGATAAGACATGGCCATATGAGAAGTTTTAAATCCCTCCCACTCCTTTTCATATGTTTTTTCAGGACACCAAGAGTTATGTTGGTAAGAAGTGAAAATAAACTGGGGAGCTGTTTGTGTTTAGCTCTGGACATAAGTCCTGAATGGATCTTTCAATTCTGTTTACAATGTAAACACCTTATAATGGCAAGAAATCAGGATATGAAATCTGTATCTTTGGCACCAGGAATATATTTGGGTAGAGGTAAGGAGAGGGTGCTGAATTATCCCGCAATTATATCTAAGAATTGCTGAGACTACAGACTATACTACAGCTATGAGGCCTGGAAAAAAGTGTTCTCAGGGACTCATCTACAGAGCTCCTCACTGGGCAATGGGTGTTATTTTTGTTCAGCCACGGAACGCTTGCATAGTACAGGCCATGAGAGGACACAGAGACACAGATAGTCTGAAAACTTTCATTTAAAGAAAGCCCATGCAGTAATTTGAGTTACTACTTAGAGAAAAATTAACCCTCTTAAAACTCAAGAGCTTGCTCCTGCACTGAGGCTAGGTTTGCCAAGCTTTTGTCCAGTGAGATTTTTAATGGCCTGCTTCTCTAAAACCCCCTGAAAATAGGGCTTTCCAGTGGAAATACTGACAAAGATGTAACAAGAGCAATGCAAATGAGACTGCAACAACAATGTTTAGTTCCATAAAGAAAAGGTGGTAAGCATTGTAAGGCATTCACCTGGAGCTTGTGTATTTGGTATCATATCTAATTCAGTGTTCACACATAATATTATTTTTCAGCTTTGCTCAATGCTTAAATGGTAACTTTGAGATCCTGGAGATCTCAAAAACTTTTGTGCCTTGTCTTGGTAACCTTTCTCAACTCAGCCAAAAAAAAAAGTTGCAGTCTTTAATATTATTATCATTATTATTTATTATTCTCTATGGCAAGTAAGAAAGAGCTTTTACTTTGAGATTAAATATATTAAAATATTATAAAATTGATCAGATCTAAGGACATCAACACTGCTCCTCAAGTGACAAAAAAAATCTGTTGGTGGAGTGACCAATTCTGTAGGTTGCAAGAAAAGGAGAGAACTAGGGAATAACTCCAGATTTCAAAATACTCTTTATTCCTATGATTAACCTTGACACAACAAAGCATCAAGCATTTTCCTCAGTTAACATGGATAGAGTACATTGACAGCAGAAGGAACTGAATATATTAGTCAAATGCCATGGTTATGGACAGAGTAATGCCTGGGTCTATGAACTGCTATGATCTGTTTTGTGTTTTGTTTTTTTTTTTTTTTTTTTTTTTTTTTTTTTTTTTTTTTTTTTTTTTTTTTTTTTTTTTTNAAGTCTTCTGATATTTTTCCAGAAGTCCATGGGCAGAAACATGTCTTTTCCAATTTTGTCTCATCAGGGGTTGAGATTATCAAACAGTCCCAACACTGTCTAGGGTTACTATAGGGACTCTTCCATATGTGATTCACTGGTTGCACTGTCCTTGTATTCCCGCGGTACTGGAGAACAACAGGCCCCACCCTGTTCTGCTGCTACTTGCCCTGTATGAGGCCATGTATCAGAGTACAATAAAATTGCTTCAAGGGTTTTTGAAGCAAAAGAGCTTTTGTTTAGTCCACAGCACATTTCTCCAGAATGGCTTTCCTATACTGACTAAAGTATTATACAAAGCCAAAAACAGATATTAGCTGTTCCTCAGGCCTCTGCAAAAGTTATGACAATGTCTACGGAGATGCTTTTCCATTGTAGTGAGAGGTTTTAGGTATCTTAAGACCTCTGAGAATCTGAATGTGAGGATGAAATCAAGGACATAAGTTTTTAATATGAAGTCTTAAAGATTTGTTTTGCTTCTTCTCTTGTTCTTACTTAGCAGATTTGATTTTCATTTTTCTTCTCCTCTCTCTTTTTTTTTTAACAGAAGGAGTGTACTGTAGTATTAGACTGTTAGACCCACCTGTCTAATGGAAAAAGAAAGTTCTGCTATAGGAATCAGAGGGTTCTATATTTCCTGTACACTCCCTGATGCTGTTGAAGAGGATAAGGTGTCATGTGATTCAAGACCCATCTGATTTTCTGACTCCTGTTCTGGGATCATCTGTGTTGCAGAATCCCCTGACAGCCATATGAATGTGGCTGTGGGTGGGAGTTCATGATCATTCATATAGTAGCCTCAGGCAGTCGATACTAACATAAAACTTTTCTTGGTTTTCACTACTTTTGACTCCCCATCCCACTTCATACCCTTATGGTATTCAACTACTCTCACCAGATGGGAGGGGCTGTTTAGAGACTTAGTTTTGTGCCCCTGGAATGTTAAAAAGTCAGTTGTTCTTTATGAGGGTGAGCAGAAAAAAACTGATTTTTATAAACTGTTTATAAAACTGTACATCACAAACATGTGCTTCACACATGCCTCTATGTAGCTAGAAGCAACCCTCACAGTGTAATTCTCACAGTGATACTAGGTTCTACTTTTACATATCATTATGTACTCCTAAATTTGATTTTATTTAATTTCTTGCATTGTTTAATTTTTTTCCCAAAATATTGAAAAGTGGAGTTATGCCAGGAATTCTGTCTCCTTTACAGAACAGTTAGTACCTCGAAGAGGACAGCTAGTCAGTATTTTTTTGCAGGGAATTTCTATGACTTATTGACTAGAATCTCAAAAAGCAACAGAGAAGTTAAAAAAAAAAATGAAGGGGTTTAAGCGTTGTAAGACACATATAAAATTAATCACAAACTTAAAAAGACTAGAACAGCACCTTTGTGCTTTTCTTTTTTCTATGTTTACTTTTTCTATTACAGAATCCATCTTGAGGACCTGGGAAAGTACAATTTATAGAGATACACAGGAAGAATGCATTAATAAGTGCTCTTTTTGATTTAACAAAAAAGATCATTTTGTTTGATATAACAAAAAAGCTATATAAAGGCTCTGAGAAATCTGGTTAGTAGCTAGTACTAATACTGTAACTAGTCTCCTAGCATAGGCAGCTTCTTCTGTAGGAACATCTTAGTGAACATAGTCCTTTTGTATCAAGTTGATCTTTTTTTACATGTCCTTTTATCTTTTAATGTCAATTTATACTGTAAATACAGGATTTTAAATGCTATCTAAAAATGCCGTCTCCTATTTTATAATGATGGTCTTGTATGTCTAAATCTGGGAGTTAATGACACTCCCAGCCATCATAAAAATAAAGGCTGGTGGATATTTCTATTCTCAAGCTTTAAATTGAAAGTGAGGATTTATAGCTAAAAACTAGATCAAAGTAACTTAAAGATGACAAGTTTAAATGCTGCAAAATAAGTAAATTGAAAGTATATATAGGGAGGATTATGCTCTATAAGCAGTCTTAAGAAAGCACAGAGTAAAATATTTATGATTTAATACACAGACGTATAAGGGGGATTCTTCCATCTTTTTGTGTTAACTTACATAGATACTCACCCATTTTGGATGCTTGTGTAGCTCATGGCAAGAAATAGACAATTCAGGGCATGATTAATCTTAAAACTTCTTGCATTTGTCCCTGAGAGCATTTCTTCAGAGAAAAAAATGTGTGCACACCAAATATATATTTACAATGTGGAGATGATAGCACCCATATATGCACAAATTCTTGAGAGTAAATACTAATATTTGCATTTGTGCAAGATGTGGTGCTTGCATTGTGATCAAGAACCAGTGTTCACCTATTTCAATGTGCAAAGTGAAAGGACGCACTATTGAATAAGTGGGAATGCAATAAGTTGGAAAACTAAAGAAGAGCAGATAAAATAAACTATGTCCACACTGTAATTCAGAGGTGTGGTCAGAATTCTTTTAGACATATCTGTGGTATGTAACATATCTAAGCTACCTTAAAATTAGAAAGCTTTGGTATAGGCAGCAGCACAGCTGCAGCATTGCTTTGTTCCACATGAATTGAAAAATACTTCTGATGCTGTGGGTAAGTACATAACAGCTAAGTACTCATACTAGTAACCATAAATGCGGAGTTTTCAGCTATCTTATACACAGCAAATTCAGTATGCCTGCACAAGTTGCAACAGGAGTTCCAGTTTGCAAAGACATATGCTGACTTAAAGAGAGAGAGAGCCAAATAGTAAACCTTATCATCTCTGTATGAGACAGCCAGCAAATAAGAGACAAATGCTGACATGATTACTAGATGCCTGCCTCCTCTTTCCTCAGAAGGGAGCAAAGGGAAAGAACCTGACTTTTAAAGATGCCTATACAGAAGAGAAAAAATATATTTTGGGGTGAAATACAGAATAATCCTACAGCTCTGTGTATTTCATGGCAAATCATCCACATATCTGTAAAAGGACCTAAGCAGCAAGACTTAAATGTTCAGTGTTAAGAACAATATACCTACTTCAAAGTTTACAAATTTAGCTGAGTGCTGTAGTTGTTGAGAAATATAGACTGAGGGACTGAAAGTATCATGCTCTGTTTATTATGGAGCAAAAATAAACCTTGACACAATTCTTCTCACACTTGCTCATCTATAATGTTTGCCCTTCTTAGAGCAGTGCATATATAAACATGGTTAGTATTTGGTGCTCTGCATTTTTGAGCAACAATTATTATTATGGACCTTCTGTTAAATATTTCCTGCCTTCAAAGTGCATATTTCAGTTACGTTTTCTGGATACTTTCTGAATGAGAAAGAACTGTAGAACTGTGCTGCAACACAACCCTATAATAAGCAATAGCATATAGCATCATAACTCTTGAAAGTAGAATGCTTTTGCAAAAATGCAAAGATTTTGAAAGCGGTTACTCCAGTAACCAGTTCACCAGTTTCAGTTCAGTGGGCTTATATAAATGAACAAAGAAGATGATAGATAGTTAGATAATAAATAAATTTTTGTCTGTCCTCTACATCTAAATTTGTGAGTCCACCAATACTTATCTCTTTTTTTACTAGAGGAAACAATGGAGGTGAAGCACAAGATAGGACAACATGACTCAGCAGAAAATGAAAACAAATCCAAGACTTCCTAACACCTATGAAAACTAAAAATGTCTTTTCTTCAACTGGAAGTTTCCACATGTCAACTAACATGAACTACCAACCTGTTGTATGGCATGTGGATATTTCTTGCTTTGAAAGACAGCTTGCTCTCCAAGTTGTGAACTGGTCTCATAAGATTTGATTATGGGCCTGCTTCATAGTGTAAGAACTGGTAATAAAATGCAAATAGATGTACTAATTTCCAGGCCTCTTACTCATAGGTAATCCGTATAATTCCCATTTCCATTTCAATGGTGTTTAATGAAAAGTCAAGCTCACTGTACTTCCGCCAGAATATACAAACCAGACTATCTATATCCTGCATCATTAGGATAATCCTCTTAACCTCTATTTTTAATCTTTGTAACTGAATTAAAAAAAAAAAAAAAAAAAGAAGAAAGGATTGTACATGTTCTACTATTGTCATTATAACTTTTTTGATCTGAGCATCTAATTCCACCTATTGAAATCCATGGACAGATTTATGCAGAGAATCTCTATTTTAGCTGTGCACAGGTGCGTCAGCGGAATGAAGTAACATACAGTGCTTTCACAGAATCACAAAGTGACTGAGGTTGGAAGGGAATTCGAGAGATCATCTAGTACAACCCCCTGCTCAAGCAGGAATACCTAAAGCATGTTGTACAGAGTCACATTTAGGCAGGTTTTGAATATCTCCAAAGAAGGAGACTCCACAACTTCTCTGGGCAGCTCCAGTGCTCTGTCAATGTAACAGTAAAGAATTTCTTCCTCATAGAGAGATGAAACTTCCTGTGTTTCCGTCTGTACCTGTTACTCCTTGTCCTATCACTGGCCAATGCCAAAAAGAGTTTATTCACATCCCCTTTACATTCTCCCCTCAGGTATTTGTACATGTTGATATGTCTCAGTCTACTCTTCTGTAGGTTAAACAGGCCCAGTTTGCTTTTAATGTTTAATAATAAATAATAAAGTCTTCATAGAGTAACAGCTATTATTTTGCTTTTTTAAAAAAATACATTTTAAATACTAAATAGGGAAAAATAAAGGAAGTTATTTTGGCAAGATATAAACTGAAAAGACACACAAGGACCTTGGTTATGCTAGTGAACATAAATGTGCCTAGTATAAATCTCATTTAAATGTGTTGAAAGGGTTTATATCTCAGTTAGATTTGAATCTAGCCCTTATTGCCAGTCTTCAACATTTTTCCTATCTGACATTTTTAGTCTTGCTTCTTCTCTGTTCTTTGTCTTAACTTTTAACTGTCTGATTGTTGGAAGAAGCTTCATAATGTAACGTAATTATCCAAAGGGTGGAATTTGGTCTCAGTAAAGTTCACAAGAGTTATGGCTCGATTTTCTATTGTAAGAATAGCAACAGAGCTTTCCTGTGTTACAGCACTTCCCTTGTGGCTAATGTTTTTGATACACATAATCCTATTAGCTCCTTTTCTAGGGTTCGTATTGAGCTAAGGTACTGAGGTTTCTATGGATCAAGGTGTTATAACAAGTCACAGAAACAAACCTCACTGACTGTGCTCTCCATTAGGGATTCATTCTGTCAGGACAGGTTCTCCATAAAAATGATGAGAGAGGAAGTCTGGGATCCTGAAACCCTTGCAGTCCTGTCAAGGCTAGAGCACTTTTGAACACCAAATTCCTGTATTTCTATGTTATTCGGGCACTGACCTTTTAAAGAAAGCCCGTCTTGCTGCTGGGCCATCTGCATTTCCACTGGCTAGTGACAAAAGCCCTTAACAATCAACATAGCTGGGTTATCTGATAGCCATTAAATGTATTCCACATTAGCAGAGTAAATACTTCTGAGGCTACTTGATGTCTTTGCAATAAAAGTCTGAAGTGTAGCAAATCCGGAACTCAACGTTGAAATTTTTAGACTAATACTCAGGTGCCATCTAAATTCACCAGCTCCCTAACATTGTGGAAAAGGAGAAGTGCCTGAGATTGGAGTAAAAAAGAAGGTAGACAATGCCTGTGAAGTAATGATTAGTTAGGTAACTCTTTCCAGTTACCTAAGGGCAATGCTGTCTTCAGTCACCCGATGTGACTTTATGTCACAATGTCTCTGCTCTGTTCAAAGACAAGGTAGCACTCTCTGACTATTACATAGGTCCATAATTCCTGTTATTTAAAGTAATACTCCTCCCTCTCCCTTTTTATGCAAATCTATGGATTTGAGTTTTGTTTGTTTGTCTGTTTTTATGTCCCTATATGAGATCACAGAACGGAGAAAGGATTAACTGAGAATCTACTACCTTCCTCATTTACTTGGGGGATTAGAACTTTAGAGTGTATAACTTAGCCTGCAAAGTTTTTCAGTTTACAAAATATGCAGACAGTGGGTACTCAGCAAGGTGTTACTATAAGAGAGACAACGACAGAGACTCTTACTCCCAAACAGTAGAGAGTAAGTAAGGCTATAAGTCACATGAAGCTTTCTTACTGTACATGAGTAGCATTTCTCTTAGAAAAGCTCTGTTTTCTCATTGGATAGGAAGAGAAAATACATTTGTCACTTTGTAGAACAAATCCTACAGCAGAACACACAGGTTTTTAATCCTGAATAAATATGTTTACTCTGAAGGAATTGTCACAGCACTAATGTCCTTTCCTTTCTGGGGAGATGTTTGACCAAAACCCTCTGTTCTGACTGACAACCCAGTATGTGCAATATTATACAGAACTTGTTACTTCAGCAGAGTCAGAATGAGCCATTCCCTTCACAGAACTCATGGTCAGAAATCAGTTCAGTTACCTTTTAATCCAAGTCTGTTGCTCAGGCTTGAAACCATTGTTTTGGCTGCTGATAGAGTCTACAACCCAAGCCCATGGAAACAGGATTAATGGATGTTTGTCTTATGCTTCATGTTATATCAATCCTCCACATTCAGACTGACTAAAATACAGGTTAGCATTTCCCTTTCTTGCTTACTGTTAAATAGTTAAATTGGTTAATTTAATCGTTAAATATTTAACTGTTTGATGACCATTTAATGGTCATTGATCATTTAATCTTGTTTTCCCAGAAACTATGAGAATTAGCTTTTTTCTTTACATCCTTTGTTTGGTTCTTATTCATATAAAAAAATTATTCTTATCATATTCTTGAAAAGTAGTCTCAGGCTGGGATCACTGAAGTGGAATGAGTAAGTTAGGTGCTCTTATCTTATTCACTTGTACTTCCATGAAAAGATAAGCCTCAGTCATAAAACTCCTGAAAAAGCCTAGCATAGATGCACATGCAAGGAAGCCTTACCAGTGATAAATGATGGAGACATTATACCCTCTAGTGGCAGGAACACTTCACTCGTAAATCCCTGAAGCACAGTCTGCAACTTCGCTATGTTTTGTTTGAGAGCATTGCAGGGTGATAGTTCACAAGGAAGAAAAGGGGATACACAACCTAATCAAATTCTTGTGCACCAGGCACCAATCACCATCCTGTATCATAAGAAGAAATTACAAAGACCTGGCTAGATAAGTGGTTGCTAAACTAAGCTCATGTTCTTAATATGATGTCTCTAGAAACATGAGAAGTCACATTTATTGCTAAGTTGTACAACACAATATAAAGTAGGAGTAACTGCAACAAAGTCACTTTCCTTTCTTTCTTTCTTTGCTTCCATTTACTGTGCTTACTCTCAGCCATTAACATAGAATTACCTCTACTCTTATGAAATAACACAAACAAATATTAAACACCATTCATGCTCAGTTTACATCACAATATATCCCACAGGGCTAAAAAGTCTGGAGGAAAAAAAGTATCCCGGGTTTGGGTATTATTAAAAATATAAACATAAAAATTCACTGAGAACAGGAAAGTTTTATTGCTTGACATTTGAGATCATATCCCTGTAGCTAGTTTTCTTCTTGTACAACACTATTTGCCTTAGTAAAGCTATGGGAGGAATTAACATGTTATGCCTGCAAAAATATAGCAGGTTGCGCAAGGGAATTTATGAATTTGCTTTTGGAAGTCTAGTGTTTGGGTTTTACTAAACTATTTGCCTTAGGGTAGAATGACATTCCAGTGGTGTGTGCTTTCTTGAATTCCACATAATGCACACTTATTTTGCCTTAAAAACAGAAAAAAAAATCAACTGCAAGAAATAACAATCATCAGTAAAAAGTAAGAGATCTTTGACTAGATTCTGCGCAAGGATCAAGTGAAACTTTTTAAGTTTTTTAGTGGCAGATCAGTGTTATAGCCGTTTGTTCAGAATTTTTTTTATGGCAGATGGATTACTTTGTTTTCAGATTCTCTCCACTAAAGATTCAAGTAAAGGTTGTTTCACTTCAATAATGCTCAGATCACAATTTATTGCAACACAGCTGCTGCTTTGTGTTACTCCATTTACTTCAACTCATTGCCACACAAGAGCTATTTTTAGTCAACACTTGGCAATTAATTTGAGGTGTGTGACTGATTTCTGCTCTCCTCATTTTAGACCTCCTATGGAAAAGGTGATTTAAAAAGAATGTAGAAATACAGGGGCATGCTTTCCTGGCAAACAGATGGAAATGTCTGTTCTGTCTAACTCTATGGATAATCCATTGACAAACTTCCCATATTTGAAGCAGTTTCTTTGGTATGGAAAAAAAGCTGTCCGTTTCTCACCTTCTTCCTGTGTCCCCAGCCCTGAGCCTTCCAGGCCGCTAGCAGTCCATACTAGTCTGTATAAACGTGCATTAAAATGCTGGGGATGTTTGAGCACATCGAGGCATTTGTATTTAGAAGGCCAACCATACAGCATTTGTATACTTGCATTTACATTTGTTCATTTATAATGGAAAACTAGGCATTGACAGCAGGCAGAAGCTATCTTGATGATTATGTATAGTCACGGATTCAGAGATCAGTACTTTCAACGACTAGATTTCCATTTCTATTTCTATTTTTATGGAGTGTCCAGTCCTGTAGAAAGGAGAATAATGAAATAACTGAACTGAAATAAACTGAACTTAATTGGAATAGAAAATATTTTTGTAAAAGAAAAAAAAAAGAATCCATTAACCCTCCTTTTTATTCATTTTCATAGTATTTTTAGCTTGTGAGTGCATGGTTGTTGATCTGTAGATCTTTTTTTCAGTTGGAGAAAGGAGAGAGATCCTTTAAGGATTCCTTTGAGGTAAAAGCTAAAAGATGACTATTCCCTTAATTATACATCAGAGAGCAGTTAGGTTCATCCTCAAGACATAAATCCATCTAGAATCAGGCTTCAGTAAATTACACTTTTTATGAAATGATTCATTTCACAAATACTTTTGGAAATCTGCAATAAGAATATAATTATTTTTTTCTCTGTACCAAGATTGCCAGGATCTTTATTAAAAATTATAATTCAATAAAAAAACATTGAAAAAACAGGTGTTATCATGTGTAACATCAGCTTGTCGTTTCTTAGTACTAGGAAGTTCATCTTCATTTTTTCTCATTTGTCTTATGACAGTGAGACTGTAAATAAGAAGCCTTTAGGCTAAATACGGACATGACATAGTTGATTTCATTATTGTAAAGTGGTATGTAATAACAAAGTTGAGAAGCAGGTTGGGCTGTGCATGTAAAGGACAGAAAACAAATCTAGAAGTTTGGTCAAGAAGTGAGAAGATAGGGTGAGGGTAAAATCATGGGTGGTAAGAAATTCCTGAAGATGGTGAAAAAAGGAATGGGGACCTCCAGTGCATTGTAAATAGCAGCATTCTGAGAGATGAAAAACAGACAAAGGACAGGTGAGATGGAAGGATTAACTGTACGGGGATTGTTTGATAGAGCAACGAGGCTGACAGACGGGATATGAGCTTTCATTATTTGGGCATAGTTGATATAGCGGCATTACAACTGTTCTCTCACTTTAGATAAAAGCTGCTGAGCAACTGAAAATCTTTAACAGCCTAAACTTTCTCTAGATTTTGTTGCTCATAGAAAAGGAGATATGGTAAAGTAGACTAACAAGTCTAAAATGCTTTTTGAAAATAAGTCTAATTTTCCAGGGAACTGTGTACATTTCTTATGGCATGCTTTTTTTTTTTTTTTTAAAGACAGGAAATATGGAGGTCTGTTCTTTCACTGAAGTTAAAATATTTCCAAGGGAATAAGGTCCAGAATGAGATAAACTAGTGACACTCCTTTAGGTAGATATGCTGGACACAAAAGGCCTTAAAAGTCAAATATATGTCCTAAAAATCAGTGTCTAAGTTATTCTTTTATAATATTACTAGGCCACAAATTTGAAGAAATAGCATTTCCAGGAAAATTATTCTTGTCTCCTTTTCTTTATGCAAATACATGCAACACAAGGTGGAAACAGTTTTTTTCTGGGTCACTTTCTGGTTCAAAGTACAGCCTTCAGTCTCCAGGGAAAAGAATGGATAGACAGAGCTGATATAGAGGTATTAGGAGAGAGTAATTCATGCAACTATAGGTGATCTATATGCAGCATCCTCTTTACTAGTTATCTGAAGTGTCTGAGAAGGAGCTAGGAAATCTTTTGCTCAGTAGTGGGAATAAGAAACTTTTCTTGATTCTACCATACTTCAGTTTAATTGGAGTTACCACATTGTCTTGCTTAATGAAACAGCCATTCAGTATAGCTTGAGGAATTTTATTCTTGGATCTGTCTTTGGATCTGCTAGGCATGCTGCTGAACACTGACTCAATAAGATACATCAAGCAAGGCAAAAGCTAGATGGGAGATATGATGCTATGATGTTCTAAGGTAAGGTATTCTCATACTTTAGATATGATATTTTCATTACCCAGAATCACAGAATCATTAGGGTTGGAAGGGACCTCTAGACATCGTCTAGTCAAACCCCTCTGCTCAAGCAGGGACACCTAGAGCACATGGCACAGAGTGGCATCCAGGCAGGTTTTGAAGATCTCCAGAAAGGGAGACTCTGCTGTCTCTCTGGGCAGCCTTTCCCAGGCCTCCATTACCCTCACAGTAAAGAAGTTCTTTCTCACCTGGAGATGAAACTTCCTGTGTTTCAGTTTAAAACCATTGCCCCTTGTCCTATCACCAGCCACTATGGAGAATAGTTTAGTCTCCTCCTCCCAACAATCATTCCTCAGAAATTGGAACACATTGATTAGATCCTCTCTCATCCTTCTCTTCTCTAGGCTAAACAGGCCCAGCTCGTTTAACCTCTCCTCATATGGTAGGTGCTCCAGTCCCTTGATCACTTTTGTTGCTCGTCTCTGAACCCTCTCTAGGACCTCAACATCCCTCCGGTACTGGCAGGCCCAGAACTCCACACAGTACTCCAGGCAAAGCCTCACCAGAGCTGAGGAGAGGGGCAGGATCACCTCCCTCGACCTGCTGGCAACACTCCTAATGCAGGCCAGGATCCCATTGGCCTTCTTGACCACCAGGGCACATTGCAGACTTCTGGTTAACTTGTTGTCAACCAGGATTCCCAAGTCCCTCTCAATGAAGCTGCTTTCCAGCAGGTCAGCTCCTAACCTGTATTGGTGCCTGGAGTTATTCGTCCCCACATACAGGACCCTGCACCTATTTTTGTTGAACCTCATGAGGTTCCTCTCTGCCCAACTCTCCCCTGCCCAAGTCCTTCTATATGGCAACATAGCCCTCTGGGGTGTCAGCCACTCCAAACAGTTTGGTGTCATCAGCAAATTTGCTCAGGGTGCACTCTGTGCTGTCATCCAAGTCATTGATGAACAAGTTGAACAGCACTGGGCCCAGCACTGACCCCTGGGGGACACCACTGACCACAGGCCTCCAACTAGACTCGGCCCTGTTTATCAAAACCCTCTGGGCTCTGCCATACAGCCAGTCCTTGATCCACCTCACTGTCCTCACGTCCAACCCACACTTCCGAAGCTTTCCTATGAGGATGTTGTGGGAGACTGTGTTGAAAGTCTTGCTGAAGTCAAGATAGACAACATCCACGGCTTTCACATCATCCATCCATCCATCCATCCATTCAGTCACTCCATTGTAGAAGGCTATCAAGGTTCATCAAGCATGATTTCCCCTCGGTGAATCCATGCTGACTACTGATCACTTTTTCCTCCTTGATATGCATAGAGAGGGTCTCTAGGACAAGTCTCTTCTCTCTTGGTTATCTTCCTTGTATCTGGCCTCTGTAGTTCATGGGGACCAGACTTAGCAGTGAAGACCAAGGCAAAGAAGGCATTTAGTAACTCTGCCTTCTCCATATCCTCTGTCACCAACACACTCTCCCCATTCAGCAGCAGACTAACATTTTCCCTAGTCTTCCTCTTGCTGTTGATTTATTTGTAGAATCCCTTCCTGTTATCCTTGACATCTCTCACTAGTTCTAATTCTAAGCGGGCCTTGGCTGTCCTCGTCACACCTCTGCATTCCCTGACAATGTTCCTATATTGTTCACATGTGGTCTGGGCCTTTTTCTACCTTACATATGTTCTCTTCTTCTCATTAAGTTTGCCCAGCAGCTCCTTTCCCATCCACATAGTTCTTTTGCTCCTCTTGCTTGACTGGTAGGAATACACCAATCCTGGGCTTGGAGAAAGTGGTGCTTGAAGATAAGCCAGCTCTCCTGGACCCCCTTTCCTTCTAGGACCCTGGTCCCAGGGGTTTCTCCAAGGAGCTCCCTGAAGAGAGCGAAGTTGGTTTTCTTGAAGTCCAGGGCTGCAGTCCTAATTCTTGCCCAGCTTCCTCCACGCAGGACTGTGAATTCCAACATCTCGTGGTCACTGCAGCCAAGACTGCCCCCGACCCTCACATTTCCCACTAGACCATCTCTGTTGGTTAGGATCAGGTCTAGCAGTGCCCCTGCCGTTGTCACCTCTTCAATCACCTACATCAGGAAGTTATCCGCAATGCTCTTCAGGAACCTCCTGGACTGTCTGCTCCCAGCTGTGTGATCATCCCAGCAGACATCAGGGTGATTAAAATCCCCCACAAGGACCAGGGCCTGTGATCACGAGGCTTCTTGCAGCTGCCTGTAGAAGGCCTCGTCCACCTCCTCATCCTGGTCAGGAAGCCTGTAGTAAACTCCCACGACCGTGTCACCCCTGTTGCCCTGCCCTTTGATCTTCACCCACAGGCTCTCGACTTGCGCTCCGCCCTCCCCTATACTAAGCTCCATACACTCCAGTTGCTCTCTCACGTAAAGAGCAACTCCGCCACCTCGCTGTCCTGGCCTGTCCCTCCTGAAAAGCCTAAAGCCCTCCATGGCCACGGCCCAGTCATGAGAACTGCCCCACCATGTCCGTCTCAGTAATCGCAATGAGATCACGGCCCTGCCATCTCACAAGCATCTCCAGTTCCCCTTGTTTATTCCCCACAATGTGTGCATTTGCACAGAGGTATTTGAGTTGGACTCCCAATAAGCCTCTCATTCTAGCTATGGCAACTGCAACGTAGACTCTGTGGGCCTTAAGATGTCACCATATTTTGCCATATAGTCTCTTCAGGCCTGAGACGTCCTCCACAGACTCTGGAGTTAGGCTACTGCGAGTGGTAGAAGAGGCCATCGTCTTCCTTATCATCCGCTTCCCCGATGATGCCCTCTCCCGACTCGAATCTAGTTTAAAGTCCTCTCGATGAGCCCTGCTAGCTCACGACCCAGAACCCTCTTCCCACTTTGGCAGAGCTGGATCCCGTTAGGTGCTATCATGCCTGGTGCCATGTAAGTCTTCCTGTTTCCAAAAAAGCCTAAGTTGTGCTGATGACACTAGCCCTGGAGCCATGTGTTGATGGTTTGTATCCTCCTGTTCCTTTCTGTATTGCTGGTAGCACCAGGAAGAATGGAGGCAAATGTAACCTGTGCCCCTGAGTTCCTGATCATCTGCCCTAATTCTCTAAAGTCTCTAAAGACGACTCTGAGGCTACGCATTGCCGCATCTTCTCCACCCACCTGTAGGACCATCAACAGATAGTAGTACATGGGTCGGACCAGAGCAGGAAGCCTCTTGGTAACATCCTTAATCTGGGCCCCAGGAAGGCAGTAGACTTCTCTTTGGGGAGGGTTGCGTCTACATATTGGCCCCTCCATGCCCTGGATTGAGGAGTTGCCCACAACAATAACATGTCTTTCCTCTCTCCTTCTTGTGGTTACAATACAAGGGGGCTGCCTTCCAGACTGCTTTGTTACCTTAGGAGGAGGGGGCTATTGCCCTTACTGTCCTTTGATTTGCCTTCCCTCTCTAAGACTGCATATCTGTTAACTAGGGGTACCTGGTAGGAGTAGGTCGGAGAAGGTTTTCTCCTCCCACCTCAAGCTTGGACTCTTATCCATCATTCCTTATGAAGAGTTCCTTCCCCCTGTGCTGGCTGAGGGATAGAACTGCTATTAACTTGTTGCTGGGCTCTTCCCATTGCCTGCCCTTGTTTCCCCCTCTCCTCCTTACACAGCCTTCTTAGCCTTTCCAACTCCTCCTTTAGCTCCACTACCATGCTGAGCAGGTCTGCCACCTGCTCACGCAGCCACTCTCCCCCCGGGGTGTTCATGGGGAGTGTCAGGCTGTGACACTCCCTGCAGCCGGACACCTGGACGGCTGCGTGCTTCACCAGTGCTTCAGCCTGAGTGCCCGTCTCCTTTTTAGCGAGTGTGGAGGCAGCTCGCCGATGAGTGACTGCCATGGTGGCTGTGCCGGGGAGCTCGCTCCCTGCTGCTGTGTGCCCTGCCCGTGTGCCCTGCCCGCGCACACTGCTGCGCTAACTGCTGCGCCACGCCCTGGCGCGCTCCTGGTCGCTCGCGCTCGCCATATTTGCAACTCACTGAACAGAACCAACATATGTTCACCTATCACTGTCAATCTCATTCTGGTTATAGCTCAGTTCTAGCTTAGGTCACATTCTTTATGGATTTTTTTTTTCTCCCATCACACGCATGCATACTGCTTCTTCCATCCTTCTGATGTTACTATGGGAAAAGGCAGATTCACCAGTATTTTGCAAATATTTCACCCGTATGTTTTTATATGAGTAAAAAGTAATAAGCCTCCCCACACACAAAACAGGTCCTTCTTTGCCTGCTGTTACATTTCTCAGTAATCCATGAAAGAGTTAATTATCTCTTGCCTTTGCTAAGTGAGCTTTATTTCCCCTAGCTTTGCTGTGCTTTTACATGTGACTGCTTTGACAACATGCTCATGACTCTCTCCTGCCTGTCAGCTTCAAACCTGCATAAAACTGGGAGAAGAAGACTTACAGTAGTGATACTGCCTGAATCCACACAGCATACAGGCATGTAAGAACTTGTTGAAATAAATAGGAGACTTCTGTTCTAGAGACTCTAACAAGCTGAATGAATTGATGATAATACAAGCAGATAGAGACTACAAGTGGGTAGTGAATACAAGGTAAGAAGTGAAGGAGAAACATATTTTAGTAGTTGGGCATTTTACATTTGTTAATATCCATTTAATTTCAATAATTATTTAGTATTTGAGAGAATGAATTTTTTTTTTCAAATTTTAGCAGAAGTTATCCTCAATAGCAAAAGAGTGGAACTGCACAGCATATGCCTCTAAAGGCCCCCCAGAAAAAAAAGTGCATATGTTATTCTTGAGGTTTAAAACAGGAAGTGAAACATTAGAAAAGAATCTCACTCTAATACACCTAGACTCCCCCTCCACCTGCCCAGGGAATGTTTTTGTATTTCACAAAGAAACAAACTTAACAAAAATATACATACACAGGACCAAGATTTTCAAAGGCCCTTTGCAAGGAATTTCAGAAGCTTTGAAAAGACATTAAGGAGATGTTTGGTTTTTAAAAAGAAAAAAAAGTTAAAAAAAAAAGTTTTGCTGCATGTCCTTAAGAGAATCAGAATGCTTTAATTCATAGTGGTATCAGCAGTCACATGAAATGTTTTTTCTTGCCTACTTCACATTTAAAAGGAGGGCCCGGATGAGATTAGACAGAGGCACAAATATCAGCCAGACTCACGGGCAAGCGTGTGTGAGCTTAAGTAGAACCAATGAGTTTTTGATGTTAGGACCTAAACACAAGTTTTAATCTAACATAGGTATGGTTCAAATTATGCTTACATAAAGGAGACAAAACCTACCAAACACGGAATACTACCTGGTGCATATGCTCATCCAGTAAATTTCATGACAGTGGTAGGAAATGCTACTTAAGTCCTTCCATAAGGACTGTTAACATTACTTTTACATTTTAAACCCATTATTGCATATCTCCAAGACTTTCACTTCAAGACAATTGTAACGTGAGCTGTCATGAATTAACTCAGATGGGGCATTTACCAAGAATCAATTTTACAGTGTTGGTAAGGAGGAAGATATAGAAGGAACATTCGGTGAAATGCTGCTCTCTACTGGGGGAAGGATGTAAGAAAGACTAACCAAGAGGAATCTCCTGGTATATGCACTATTATTTAGTTGTGTCAGTCCCTGTGTTACAAATTAGTCCAGTCACCCACATTAGCTCATTCATTCATTCAAACAATGATTGTGGCAGATACTGCCTCAGTTAAGACTGTATCAGTAATTCTATATACAATATCTTGTGCAGGTGTTTGCCTATCTAAAAATTTCAATAAAAAAGACTAGTTTGTCAGAAATCTCTTCCAAACACATTTATAATTATTTTACATTTCATATTTGTATTACATTTCATATACATTTCATACACATACATTCCATTAAGAAATGTTCTGATTTGCCTTAGAGTAGCACATTTGGATTTTACCAAATAAATCATCTGGTCCTAGCATATGTAGCACTGGACAGAATGACTGATGCTAGGGCACCGTAATCATGACAAAGTAGAAATTAGACAAGTGAACAGGCTGACAGGATGAACACAATTAGTATGGTTATAATTGAGAACATGTTTGAGCAAAAGTTTTAAGAGTCCCACAAAGCCTGAAGACAGGGCTACCGAAATGCAATCTGGCATCTTGTTCTCATGACAGATCATTAGTAGAGTTAGCTGGAGAATATAGCTGTAAAACATAGGCAGCCTGTCTCATAGAGCCTATTCTAAACTCTACTATTCTAAATAGTAGAATGGCAATAGAGGAGAGCAGCTTTGAGCTTGTTCAGACATCTTCTTGTCAGAATTCCTTGCAAAACTGCCTTGAAGGCAAAGGGGCCAACGAGAGCTAGTTAATCTTCAAGGACAACCTCCTCAAAACACAAGAACAGTACATTCGGATGTGTGGAAATTCAAGCAAACATGGCAGAAGGCCAGATGACTGAACAAGGAACACCTATTTAAATTCAAACACACAGACACACAAAGGAAAAAAATTCCAAGAAGACAGAAGCAGAAGTGTGTGACTCAGAAAGAATACAGAAGTACTGTCTGAGCATGCAAAGAAGGAGTTAACAAAATCAAAGCTTAGTTGGAGCTTGAACAAGTGAAGGCTGAGAAAGGGGAAAAAAAAAAAAGAGAGCTCTTCTAAATATATTGTCAGTAAAGGAAGGCTAAAGAAAGAGCTGGTCCACTGTTCAAAAAGACGGCAAAATTTAGTGACGAAAAAGATGGAAGAAGATGATGCTTATTTTTTGACTTCTTAGTGGTAAGATCTACCATTAGATCCCCAAGCTTGCTTATGTATTTTCTTACGTATTTTTACGCACAGTAAAGGATGACAGAGATAGGGAGCACTTAAACCAGCTGAACATGCTTAAGTTCATGCATATGGTATGCATATGAAGGTGCTGAGAGATCTAGCCACTATTGCTGTGAGGCTGCTTCATACAATCTTCAAAAGTTCATGACAGTTGGGAAAGGTTCCTTGTGACTGTGAAGATGGTTATCCATCTTCAAAAAGGGCCACAGAATGCAAGGGAGTACAGTAGGGTTAGCCTAATCTGGAAAGCTAAAGGTGCACGTTCCCATGGAAACCATTTACACACACAAGAAGGACAAGAAGGTGTTTGGGAGCAGCCAGTTTGGATTTAGTAGGGTTAATTATTCCGATCAGGCCAACTTGATTACTCTCTACAATGAGATGACTGAGTATACAGGTAAGGAAATGAGCGTGGATGTTGTATACTTTGATTTTAGTGAATATTTGACATGGTCTGTTAGTATAACATCCTTATAGCCAAACAAGGATTGAGTGATGTGTGGAAAGTTTGATGGATCGTGAGTCTCAAATAGGAGTAAACAGCAACAAAAAATCCTTTTGAGGCAAATAATCAGTGGCATCTCTCATGAATTAAAATTAGATCTAATGCTGTTTAATATTTTATTTCTAATCTAGACAACGAGATAGAGTACACTGTTAGCAAGATGCAGACAATACTAAACTCAGGAGGGCAGATGATATAGTGAAGAGCAGGGCTCTATTCAGAGAGACTTAGAGAAGCTAGGAAAAAGGGCCTAGCAGTAAATGTTTGAAGTTCAAAAAGGCAGATATGAAGTCCTGTATCTAGAGAATAATTGTATCAATTTATGCAGGCTGGGCAGTGTTTATCTGAGTAGCAGTTCTGAAGAAAAAACACAGACTTAATGGACAACAAATTGAACAAACATCAGAAGTGTGCCCTTGCAACAAAGAAGGCTGAATGTATTCTGGGCTGTAATCACTCGAGAGAAATGATTTTCTTCCCTATTCACACTTGCGATTCCTCTTCTGGAGTGTTCAGTTAAGGACTTCTCAGTACCACACAAAAAAAAAAAAAAAAAAAAAAAAAAAAAAAAAAAAAAAAAAAAAAAAAAAAAAAAAAAAAAAAACCAACAACAACAACAACAAAAAAAACCCTGGAACATACTGCATCATATCTAATCTACAGGAGTGCTACCAAAATGGTCAGAAATCTGGAGAACATTACGTATGAGAAGAGACTGAAAGAGCTAGATTTGTTCGATTTTCAGAAGAAATGGTTCAGGGAAGATCTGATGTTTTAGATATAAGCATGGGTGTCTGTGTACTAATGGGAAGCAGGGCGGCCTGTTTAGAAGTAGGCCGTGAATTGCCCTACACTAGTAACAGCAGATTTCAGGCTGCTCCAAAACAAATGGAACCAACTCACCACAATCCAAAATTTCAGCCAACTAAAGGGGCACATGGCACCTCTGCTAAAATATTTTTAAGAAAAAGCAGTAGTCACTAGGTGTGGGAGATCTGTGAAACAAAGAGGAGACATCTAAAGAGATGCATTAGGAAAAATACGAGGAGTAGCTAAGGAGACACATGCAAAGCGATGTTTGTGAAGACATTTGTGCATAGCTGGAGATGAACTCTTGTAAGGATGTGCTGGAGAAGGCATTCTTTGAGGGACTTTGTGCCATGGAGAACTGATGCTAGAGCCAGGACATCCCTGAAGGCACCGCAAACTGTGGTGGACCCATACTAGAACAGGAATGTCCCAAAGATATGTCAATTTTGTGCAGGACCAACTCAGGAGCATGAGAGCAGTGAGAATAAAAGATCAGTCAAGAAAAATGAGCAAAAGATAAGGAGTGCCATAAGGTAACCAAAATACAACCCCCAAATAACTGTGCTGTCTATTGCCTTACAAAAGAAACTAAGATGAACTGAGCATTAGGTGAGATACACCTCAGCAAGGGTAGTTGAGACTTTTAAATGAGGAGGGGAGGTGGTGGACTGAAGCTGAGACCAGAGAAGAGGGACAGAAAGTGCTTCCCTAGGTTTTTGTCTAATTATTTGTCTCACACTAGAGGGAAAAAAAAAGTTTATGTGAAGTAGCAAGAAAATAATAAAATTATCCTAGTTGAGAATGTTTTGCCAAGAATCCTCTTTTTTTTCAGTCCACAACTTCTTAATGGGAGGATATAGAGAAAGCAGAGTAAGGTGCTTCTCAGAAGTCCACAGGGGAAGAATGAAACAGGCACAAATCAGAATATGGGAAATTCTGGTTTAATAAAAGGAAAATGTTCACCCCAAAGATGGCAGAACAATGAAACAGGTGCCCAATGAAACTGTGGTATCTCCATTCTTGAAATTAGTCAGAGGTTTATTGGACAAGGTCCCAAACAGCCGCTCTAATCAGACAAGCTTTGAGCCAGATTTTGAACTAGATGACCTTCAGAAGTACAATTCTACATACATGACACTGTGATTTGATGACTGTATTAAAGTGACAATTGCAAAAGTCTGAGTCTCAGCTAAGAATCCTATCTAGATGATTCAGCAGATCATATGTGGTACTGCAGAACATACTAAGATTGCTGTTCAAATTAAGTAATTAATTCAGCATAACTGCACAGACCATTGAGGGTTTACCAATTCAGGGTTCCACCAGCTCATGGAACTGTGTATCCTTTCACAGAATCACAGAATGGTTGAGGTTGGAAGGGAGCTCTAGAGATCATCTAGTCCAACCCCTCTGCTCAAGCAGAGAAACCTGGAGCATGTGGCACAGGGTGGCATCCAGGCAGGTTTTGAAGATCTCCAGAGAAGAAGACTCTACCACCTCTCTGGGCAGCCTGTTTCAGTGCTCTGCCACCCTCACAGGAAAGAAGTTCTTCCTCACATGGAAATGAAACTTTCTGTGTTTTAATTTGTACCCATTACCCCTTGTTCTATCACTGGTCACCACCACTGAGAAGAGTTTGGCCCCATTTTCTTTACATTCTCTCCTTCATGACATAAATGTGTTCTACAAATGCTTACCAGGGGATCACTATAGAGACAAAAGGAAAATAATGTCCCTTATTAAGGATACATTAAAGGAAAAAATTAGCAGTGCCCCAATAGAATACATGTGGATATATATGTGGTAATTTGCATGTGTGCGTCTGTATGATGTTCTTCATTCTAGCATTTGCACATAGCTCTGTGAGAAAATTCTTTAGGATACATTAGAACGTAAGTGAAAATGCATATTTATGCATATTTGTGAGAAAGAACATATGCTTATTGTTAAAACAAAGGGTGATTTCTTATCTCCTTTGCAGTTGTACTCCCTAAGGTCCCCCTTTCAGCTAGTCTGTCAATCATTTTGTTAAGAAAATAGTGCAGATTCTGATCAGCCAAGGATTTGAAAAAGAATTGAAAAAAGAACTTCTGATTTGCTTTATTTCACCACCCAGAATGCAGTTAAAACCTGCAGTGAGACATTTCCATTTCTGTTCAGATCTAGAATAAGGTGGAGACACATTTGTGAAAGGTGTTAAGGTTCTGTCATCACCTTTCTTTGCTGATTAGCTAAGCTCATTCAGGCAGGAAATATAGCGTGTTGCAGCCTTAACTGGGAAATAACCATCGCCACATTAGAACATTTAGAAGCATCCAAGCAGTATTCTGCTGTGTTCATGGTAATTTGGCAGCCATAGCACCATGGGACATCCTCTGCAATGCAAGGGCAAAGGAGACCTAAACTTTGATAAAACTCAGAAAACTTCATTTAGATACAGGACAAACTTCACTTATACTCTATAAGTCAACCAGTCACTGGCTACAGAATCACGATTCCTTGATACCAATCATGATTTTTCCTTCTGCCATTTCAAAAGCAAGCACATAACAAAACAATTACACATTATTGTTATGTGTCCTTTACATGGTCTGTTAACAGCACCTTCACTCAGGACAGTATTCTCTTTAGGAGTTTGGTGTAAAGTAACTCTTACCTTTGTAAGAGTGTGTCCATCCTCCATTTAGCCTATTTATCACTAAAAGGAATAGCAGCACAGAAGATAGATCAGAGCTTATGGCATTTCCAGCACTGTGACGCTCCAAGGAAGTATTCTTTTCCTTTTCAGAAGGACAGAAGATAGTTCAATAGTTGCAAAACAGGCTGTAATTATTACCTGCTTTGCAAACTAGTGTTCTAACTACCGCACACTATGAAAAGTATTACATATTTCTCAAAAACCCTAAGCAGGTCTCAATATTTCGCCTGGACTTGGTGGAAAGAAACAATGATTTCAGATCCTGCTTCACTTTATCCAGCCCATATGGACACAGGATGATAGACAACTTTAGCTTGAATGCAGAGCATATTGGTGAATCCATGTATGTTCATACCAGCAAGTTGCAAGTATCCTGACATTTAAAGCACCTGTGGGCAATTTAGTTTCTATAGAAGGAAAATCTGGTGACAATTTCTGTAAGACACTGAAAACAACCTGAGTGCAGATTGGTTATTCACATGGACTACATGCTGCTCTATTTAAACTAAAATTCAACCCATTTTTCCTAGACCTTTTATAAAACTCAGAAATAAAGTAAAAATAACAACAACAACATGCCATTCCTTAAATGAAGCATACCAGATGTAACAGTAATTGAAGTTAACTGAAAACTGGCTTCTTGAAGCATTTTTGAATCAAAACACATATCTGATGTACATGTTAAGTAAGAATACATATGCTATGTAGTTGGGTGTGTGCATGAATTCTTTCCCTTAGAAATGTACTTAAGTGTTAAGGTCAAAATATCATAAATTGTGTAACTGAATTATCCCAGTTCTTTTACTCTTCTTTGCCTTTTACAGAACTTCTCAAGGTGCTTTTTATCTTTCTGTTAGTAAGCCTTTCAACTCATAATATCCTCATATGCAAGTGTGAGATACATGAGCAGACAGTGGGGTGAACTGAAAACTGACAGAACTGCTGGGCTCAAAGGATCGCAATCCATAGCACGAAGTCCACCTGGAGGCTAGTCACTGCTGGTGTCTCCCAGGGTTTGATAGTGAATCTGATTTTGTGTAACTTTTTCAAGAATAACCTGGATGATGAGACTGAATTAATCCTCAGCAAGCTTGCAGATAATAAAAAAACAAGAGGAGTGGCTGATAAAGCAGACGGTTGGTTGTGCTACCATTCATAGGAACCTCAACAGGCTAGAGAAATGGTCAGAGAGAAACTCTGTGAAGTTCAAAAAAGGCTAATGTAGAGCCTGTAGAGGAGTAATCACGTGTACCTATAGAGGCTGGGGTTGAACTGTTGGAAAGCAGCTCTGCAGAGAAGGACCTAGTAGTCCTGGTGGACAAGGAGTTCAGTGTAAGCAAGTATGCTGATTGCCCTGGTGTCAAAGAAGGCCAGTGATATCCTGGGTTGCATTAGAAAGAGCACTGTCATCATGTTGAACATCTCAGACCTTAGAGACAAGAGAAGAAGCCTAGAGAGAGGAGACTTGCCCTCAGTAGAGTAAGATCAAGTTAGGGAACACTTAGGTAAACTTGACTGAACGCATCCATGGGACCTGATGGGATGCACTTGAGAGTACTCTGTGAGTTGGCAGATGTTATTGCTAAGCTACTCTTGATAATCTTCGAAAGGTCCTGAAGAACAAGGGAGGTGCTGGAGAACTGGAAGAAAGCCAATGTCACACCAGTCTTTAAAAATGACAAGAATGAAGACCCAGGCACCTACAGACCAGTCAGTCTCACCTCCGTCCCTGGAAAAGTGATGGAACAGCTCAACCTGGTTGTTGTATCTGAGCATGCAAAGGACAAAAAGGTGCTCAGGAATAGTCAGTCTGGATTCACCAAGGGGAAAACATGCTTAACTAAACCAATAGCCTTCTATGATGAAATGACTGGTTGGATAGATGAGATGAGAGCAGTGGATGTCATCAATCAACTTCATCAAGGCTTTTGACACCATCCTTCACATCATCCTTTCAGACAAGCTCCACAAATGTGGGTTAGATCAGTGTACAGTGGGTTGGTTAAGAACTGGCTGGATGGCAGAGCTCAGAGCATTGTGTTCAGTGGTGCAGAGTCCGGTTGGAGGCCTTAAGTCAACAGTGTCCCGCAGGGGTCAGTCCTCGGCCCAGTCTTGTTCAATCTATTTATCAATGACCTGGTTGAAGGGACAGAGCGCTCCCTCAGCAAGTTTGCTGATGATACGAAACTGGGAGGAGTAGCTGATAGCCCTGAAGGCTGTGCTGCCCTTCAGGGGGACCTGGACAGACTGGCAACTGGGTGGTGAGAAACCTCCTGAAGTTCAACGAGGGCAAGAGCAGGGTCCTGCCCTGGGGAGGAATAACCCCAGACACCAGTACAGACTGGGGACCGACCTTCTGGAGAGCAGCTCTGCAGAGAAGGACCTGGATGTCAAGGTAGACCATGAGGCAGCAGTGTGCCCTTGTGGACAAGAAGGCCAATAGGATCCTGGGGTGTATTAAGAAGACCATCTCCAGCAGGTTGAGGGAGGTGATCGTCCCCCTCTATTCAGCCGTGGTGAGGTCGCATCTCGAGTACCTTACGCAGTTCTGGGCTCCCCAGTACAAGAGGGATGTGAAACTACTGGAGAGGGTTCAGCACAGGGCTACAAGGATGATCAGGGGCCTGGAACATCTGCCCTATGAGCAAAGACTGAGAGAGTAGGGCCTGTTCAGTCTGAAGAAGATAAGACTAAGAGGGAACTTGATCACTGTATAAAAATACCTTCTTGTGTGCAAAAGGTAATACAGGCCTTTTGGTCAGTGTTTTGTGCTCTGGAACTGAGAACTGCATTCATTTGGTGGACAACAAGTTGACCATGAGGCAGCAGTGTGCCCTCGTGGCCAAAGTGGCCATTTTCCATTCTGGGGTCCATCAAGCAGAGTGTCTCCAGCAGGTCGAGGGAGATGATCATCCCCTTCTACTCAGCCCTGGTGAAACCACATTTGGAGTACTGTGTGCAGTTCTGGGCCCCCCAGTACAAAAGGGATGTGGAGCTGCTGGAGAGAGTCCAGCGCAGGGCTACAAGGATGATCAGGGGCCTGGAACATCTGCCCTGTGAGGAAGGGCTGAGGGAGCTGGGCCTGCCCAGCCTAAAGAAGAGAAGGCTGAGAGGGGATCTAATCAGTGTGCATAAATACCTTAAGAGAGGGAGTGAGGAGGATGGGGTCAGCCTTTTTTGTGGTGGCCAGTGATAGGACTAGAGGAAACGGCCACAAACTGAAGCACGAAAAGTTCTACAGGAACTTAAGGAAAAAATTCTTAACAGTGAGGGTGACAGAGCACTAAGAACAGGTGTGATTCTGTGATTCTGCTATTGCTCAGTGCTTGCTTTCCCCACTCAAGGCAGAATATATTTGCTGATGGAATTGCTGCTATGAAAACAATATTCCATAGCCTTCAAGGGTTTTGTGTTGAAAAATTTGCCACACAAATCTGTCATATAAAAACAAACATGTATCAAAAAGGGGAAAATTTTTCCAGAGGACCTCAAGGCTAATAGTCTGAAGTCATCTGGAAAGGAGATAGTCATGGAGGCCTTTTTCCTGCTTCAAGGTAGTAATGGTATCTAATTGTTGGGTATGCATAAAATCACATGACAGCTGAACAAAATATTGCTGCAAGAGCTATAAAATCATCTGAAAATTGGATGAGACTGGTACATACCAGGCCGAATGGTATAGACACAAAGTGAGCTTGAATATAAAAAATGTGCTTGGGTTCATGTATCCATTGCTTCTGCAAAGTTCACCCTTGAAGTCACATAGAGTTCCTGAGACGTGAGAGATTCAGTATAATTCCTGTCCCTGTCTACATCTGAAGAGGTTTACAAAAGCATTCTTTAAAGCATCCTTTAAAAGTAGAAAAAGGGTGGAAATAATATTCTTCAACTCAAATTCTGATGCTGAATCACTTTGTGAAAAAAATAATTCAGGATCATAGACTTGAAAGCAATCTACTTACTTAATCATCATACGTCTCATCCGACTTCTTTCTCCTGAATGTTCCTCCTATTTGTATTTTACATCATGGCAATTGCTTCCAATTGTCAAATAACACAAGGAAAAAACATTCTCAGAAGAACAATACAACTCTCAAGTGTTTTACAGTTCATTGTTACATTACTGCATTTGATAATCTAATGAAATATTTGACTTGTCACAAAAGACAAGACATGAATTCAAAGCATTAACTTTCCAACAGGAAAGCTTTTCTAAGTATGACTGTGCCTGTGACTATTAATCTCTTTTATTTATGATATAACATCTGGAGAAGAAGACCCACAATGGGATATTTACACTATCAGAGATCATTATGGTAAAAACTGTGGAAATTACGAACATGATGACATGATGACTATCCTTGCCAAAAAAAAGCAGAAAAAAATATATTTTTAAGAAGAATGAAAACAATTGTTTTGCCTTTATACAGTCTAATTTGTTGATCTTCTGCAAAGTTACATAGGCACTATTTTCTGTGCCTATGTAACTCTCTCAATTCAACCAATCATGAAATCCTGGTTGGAATCATCACATTTAACTTACTTACAAAATACCTGTCATCTCTCTTTCCCTTTCCATAACCTTCACTATACTAGATGTACGCGGTATTTTTGCTTATGCGCTAATGTCTATTACACATGACAGTGTGCAAGGATCAAGTACAATCCCTCAGAAGCGCTAACACAATACAGGGTTTCTGGTTGCAGACTTCATTCTGAGCACAAGCCTCATCTTTCCTGTCACCAAAGTCAGCCTCCTCTGAGCTTTGCCCCTGGGCAGCTCAGACACTCCAGCCCCATCCCTTGCTGCTTGATCAAACTGGTAACATGCTGTCAGTGGGTATATTCATTATCTTAATCTGCTGCATGTGTGGGAGGGCAAATTCCACTTTCAATAGCACTACACATCTGTTTGGCTCTAATTTGGAAAGTAGTAAAGAGGAGTCTACTCTAATCCTTTCTTAGTTGTCCTCTTCCATCTGCCATTAGCACAACAGTGACATTTTTGTAATGGCTTAGAGCACCATCACATTGTCCTAATGCACTCTGATGGGTTCACACTAAATTCACTACCAAAAGCACTCAGTGGACCAAATCCTTAAACATCATCATTTCTGTATACCTCACATAAGAATTGCCTGGCCAAGAATCATAGGAGATCTAAGGAAGGAAGTGGAGTGGTTTAGCGTGGAAACAGATGAATGTGACAAGTTCTCTGAGATCTTATTTCTTCTGGACTGACCTGAAAGTACTTTGCTAATTGTAATTTGAATTAAGTGGTATTAAGAATTACCCAACAGACGTAAGTCATAGACTGGCGAATGGCTGCTTTCAGAGTGCTTGCCAAAAGTGTGGCTGCTGAGCAATTGGAATCCATCTGCCAGGATACAGACACATACACAAAAGACACAGCTCTAAGATTATGCACACTGGCTCCCCAATAATCAAATGATACATGGGTTCTGTTGCTCTCCCTCATTTCTGAAAACCTCAACCCTCTTCCTTGTCTTTTAAAAGGACTAGAAGGAAAGAAGGAAATGGAAAAGAAAATGGAAATGGAATGAAACTTTCCATTTTCATGAAACATTTGACTCCAGAAGATAGTATTTTATGAGCTCCACTGGGACATTTTTATCATCTGAAAAGAGTTAACTTCTTTCTGGGCACTGCAGGTGATATCAGCCCCTGTCCCAGCATCCAGCCACTTGTAAAGTTTACTCATTAAAAGGCATCTCTACTTTTCTCAAGGGTTTGACACCTTTGTGGGGAAGGAGCAGGTAACTACAGCCAGCTAGGGATTTAAAGTGTATGAATTGTCTGTTGAATGCTGCATTAATGTCCTCATTCTTATGCCCTGGAATGTGGCATTTCAGCGGTCACAGAAATCTTTATTTCAGTATTTTTTTTTTCCTTTGAGAATGATGAACATTTGTTTAGTTTTCTTAATAGATAGAGATCAAAAATCTCTCTTCAGAAAATTACACAGCAGAATCACTCCTTTTTACTGCTTTACTTGTTTTGATACACAGCATAAATCCAAGCAGTACAAGGATGGATTAATATAATAGAGTCAAATAGGAAAAATGTTAAATATAAAGCCACATATTGACCCTCACTGGGTGCAGAGTCACTGATATCTGCAGATCTTGCTAATTGAAGATCATGGAAAATGCACTCTAAGTGATGTGGCAAGCTGAAAAAAGAATGAAATAAAAAAAGAAGAGGGTGATATAAAAGCAAAAGGCAAGTAGAAATTAAAAGAGTGAGTATTTGGGAATACGAAGTGGTCATTATTCAAGTACTTTCCATTTACTGTGCAGCCTGCAGAAATTCCAACAATGAATTTCTACCATCTAAATAGAGATACAACAATTGTTCACATCTCCTATGAATTTAAATTCCTAGTGAAGAGCTGTAAGCCAGCAATCCATATATCAGATAAGTACAAAGAGACAGTGTTTGAAGAAAAGATTGACAAGAGAAAGAAAATAGCCCTATGTTGTACTACATGTGAAGAAAGAATCACTTTTTTTTTTTTTTTTTTTTTTTCCCCCATGGTTTCTAACGTATCTATGACAAAGAACTTTGACCCTAAGTTTGTTTTGGGACTCCACTAAACAAGCAAAGAAGTAAGCATAATTGTTATCTCCATTTCACAGAAGAAATGGCCACCACTGGCCATTTCAGTGGCTGGCCACCACTGAGAAAAGGCCAGTCCCATCCTCCTCATTCCCTCTCTTGAGATATTTATATACATTAATCAGGTCCCCTCTCAGTCTTCTCTTCTTCAGGCTGAACAGGCCCAGCTCTCTCAGCCTTTCCTCATAGGGCAGATGTTCCAGGCCCTTATTCATCTTTGTAGCCCTGCACTGGACTCTCTCTAGCAGCTCCACATCCCTCTTGTACTGGGGAGCCCAGAACTGCACACAGTACTCGAGGTGCGGCCTCACCAGGGCCGAGTAGAGGGGCAGAATCACCTCTCTTGACCTGCTGGAGATGCTCTTCTTAATGCACCCAAGATCCCATTGGCCCTCTTGGCCATGAGGGCACACTGCTGCCTCATGGTGAACCTGTCGTCCACCATGATGCCCAGGTCTCTCTCTGCGGAGCTCCTCTTGAGGAGGTGAGTCCCCAGTCTGTAGGCGTGTCTAGGGTTATTCCTCCCTAGGTGCAGGACCCTACACTTGTTGAACTTCATGAGGTTACTCGTCGCCCAGCTGTCCAGTGTGTCCAGGTCCCTCTGGATGGCAGCGCAGCCCTCAGGGCTCTCAGCTGCTCCTCCCAGTTTCATATCATCAGCAAACCTGCTGAGGGAGCACTCCATCCCTTCATCCAGGTTGTTAATGAATAAATTGAACAGGACCGGACCGAGGACTGACCCCTGGGGGACACCACTAACGACAGGCCTCCAGCTGGACTCGGCACCACTGATTAAAACCCTCTGAGCCCTGTCATTCAGCCAATTCGTAATCCACCTCACTGTCCACTCATCTAATCCACACTTCTGGAGCTTGCCCAGGAGGATGCTATGAGGGACAGTGTCAAAAGTCTTGCTGAAATCCAGATAGATGACATCCACCGCTCTGCCCTTATCTATCCATCTAGTCACCCCATCATAAAAGGCTACCAGGTTAGTCAAGCATGATTTCCCCTTGGTGAACCCATGTTGACTACTCCTGAGCACCTTCTTCTCCTCCATGTGCCTGGAGACAGCAGCCAGGATGAGCTGCTCCATCACTTTTCTGGGGACGGAGGTGAGGCTGACCGGCCTGTAGTTGCCCGGCTCCTCCTTCTTGCCTTTTTTGTAGATCAGGGTGACATTGGCTTTCCTCCACTCATCCGGCACCTCCTCCGTTCTCCAGGACCTTTCAAAGATGATGGAGAGCGGCTTAGCTATGACATCCGCCAGCTCACGCAGCACTCTGGGGTGCATCCCATCGGGGTCCATGGATTTGTGGGTGTTGAGTTTCCTCAGGTGCTCTCTGACCCAATCTTCCTCTGCCCGGGGCAAGTCTTCCTCTCTCTAGTCCCTTTTCGTTTCCCTAGGGTCTGAGATACTAAAGGGCTGCTCTTGAGGGCTGTCAGCCCTACCTGGGCTCTGTAGTTCCTGGGACCAGCCTTAGCCGGGAAGACTGAGGCAAAAAAGGCATTTAGTAACTCTGCCTTCTCCATATCCTCTGTCACCAACACACTCTCCCCATTCAGCAGCAGACTAACATTTTCTCTACTCTTCCTCTTGCTGTTGATTTATTTGTAGAATCCCTTCCTGTTATCCTTGACATCTCTCGCTAGTTCTAATTCCAAGCGGGCCTTGGCCTTCCTTGTCACACCTCTGCGTAAATCCCACACAGGCAAACTACTCCCTCCCTCCAACCTATTTCTTCTCCAGCTCCAACAGATGACCTACATAAGGGCCAGAAATTTCATAAGCTGTATGTTTCTCAGTTGTATTTACATGAGATTCAACAGGTGCATAGACCCTGGGCTGCTCCTTTTGCATAACATTGCACTTCATCAAAAAAATGACTGGTTTCTATGCCTTCTCATATCGCAAGAGCAAGAATATTTTCTTGGATCTCATTGCTTATTCCTGTGCAATTCCCGTCACAGTCACTATGAGTGCACAGCACTTATAAATGCGAAATCTAGGATACAGAAGCCTTAGTAAAATCAACAAAATGTGATACAGGAGATGGAGAAGAGAATCTTTTCTAATTTTTTAGAGTTCAGGATGATTTTTTAGAGTGGCTAGTGAGACACGATCCGGTTGAACACCCCAATTCTTTTCACTTGAAAACGCTATCCACTTGATCCAAAAATATTGAGTTTTAGCCACAGTCCTACATAGAAAAAGGTACTTAATCCATCCTCTTGAGCCTATGTTGTGGAACGGTGGTTCCGCAGCGTTCTGTGTGATGGTGCTCAATAAAAACCCTGACAGCCACCCTATATGTATATATGTATATTTGTATATAGTTATGGGTTATGGGGTGCCTTGTGCAATATGGCTACCGGCGAGCTGCCAATCATCCTGCCCGCTGGGTGACCCTGGTGAGGTGGGGGCCAGTGGCTCCAAAGGTTTCTTCTGGAGTCACCGGGCAGACTAGGAGCCCTGGCCAATGGCAGGCAAACATGAGATGGCAGAATTAGCAATGCCTTCTGACATCATTAAATGAATAAATAAATAAATAAAAGAATTTCCAGAGGTTAAATTGACAGATCCTTATTTTTAAGTATTCTGTCATATTTTACAAGGGTTGAAAAGCAAACTAAGAAGCTAAGAGTCACCTTTTCCATAACAGTCTCTGATGAATTTGTCTCAGAAGCGCTGGTCACCACTTGTATTTTTTATTACTTGCAAAAGGACATTTCTTTGTTGCTTTTGGTTTCCCTGGTTACTTAAGTAAGTTACTTCTTGAAATTATGTTTTATGGTTCATGGCATCACATTACACCGACAGACGCTGCTACTAAAGTGCCACAGCCTTATGTCTCTGAGAACAGTAATTGGGAAAAAAAAAAGAAAACCTTTTGATGTAGCAGTTGCTGAAAATTCCTTCTGAGGCCACTGATCTGAAGAACAATTCTCCATTTACAGAAAAGCAAGATTTGTCAAGGGGTATTTTTAATAGCCTATGTAAATATCAGTTGGTGGATTCAACAAAAATGATTACAGCACTAATTCTTCACCACTGTCTGCTTGATCACATTGAATAATATGTGGTGTATATGCGACTATATGAAGAGATATCTAGAAACTCTCACACACTAACTTTAGTACTTCCCCTACTCCCAATAGGACGGCAATTTCAAAGGACTTCCAGCAGACTTCAAAACAAAGCTATGAAAAGAAGATCTAGTAGCCATCTACCTCTGGACTTTCTTGAAGTAATTACATGTAAGTGGGCTATAGTGAGAGTATTTAGCTACTAAGCATCAACCCATGTCTCAGAAGTAAAAGCAATCATCCAGCATGGTTGCTTGAAACAAGTATGCAATAGTCAGCAGCAGTCTGCCCATCTCCAGGCTGCAGGCTTAATAGAGTTTAAGACGTAGAACTAGTCTACCGCTACCCTAACACAGTGCATATGCATGTGCATTTGTGTGTACGCACGGATGTACACAGGCAATATATACATACTCAGGTACACACACGTATAAAAGTCCATTAGAGTGTGAGGGCTACACAAACAACCCTGAAAAAACAGTATCCCATTTTCAAAGGGTACCTGGAATGTGTAGGAAAAAAGGGAAGCTGTATGTTCCCAGATCTAAAACTTCATAGGTAATATACCAAAGATGAAAACAGGGATTCTGCATAGAAAGGACAAATATCAAGGGCTGATCAGGCCAAACATAAAAGAAGTTCTGCCAAGGTGAGAAGGCAGGTAATGAGAAACATCTGTGCTGGTGCCTCTTCACTGAATTTGGCTGTAGGGGTGCTATGTGAAGGGCTGTGAGTGGGCTACACTCAACTGTATGGCAGCTGCAGAAAGAGAAGCTTTAACTAGAGAAATAGTGTCTTTGACATTTATTAGTGAAATGATGATAAAAACCAGCTTTGGTCAAACAAATCTGTAGAGAGCAACATTATTTAGACAGCTGAATCACTCAACAAACACATACAGATATCTGGTTTATTTAAACTCTTACAATGATTAAAATAGACAAAATTACAGTCCTTAATACTTTGCGTTAGGCATCCTTTCAAGTGACAAATTCACCTCTCTATTTCTAACATTTCCAAAGTGGCATAATTGAGATCACTTGGATTTAAGGGCCTGTATATAGATGACCATTTTTGGAAATGATAAATGACTCATCAAGGTCACACAAATAGCTTGTGGCAGAGCTCAGATTAGATCCAAGGTGATCTGATATCTTATAGTACTTCCCTCCAGCTTTTTTGGAATTGAAATGTAAGAAATCTAAATGGGTCACTTATTTATTCAGGTGTAGCTACTCTGCCTTTTGTCAGGAGAGGAAAAGGCTCTTGCCACTAAAAACCTGCTAATGAAAGAAGTGGTTCCTAAGAAGCCAAAGAAGAACTTTCTCAGAGTTCATATTTACCATGGAAGATAAATCTGTTCATAATTTTACCCTCAATCTTCTTGTTAGATCCCGAGAAAATAGTCTCACTATATTTTTTGCTATATTAGTGTATATTCGATAATTCTGAGTAAGATGTCCAGCTCAAAAACAGACTGTGAGATATTGATTTTCCTTACATGGGAATTTTATGTCTTAAATAAGAAAATATTCCATTTTATTAACAGTAGCTAGACTTTTTTTTATTTATTTTGAGGATGCCAAATGCATACTTCACCTCAAAATAACAGTTTTTTACTAGAAAATGCTTCTTGGTAGAGATGTCAAGTCCTAACCTCAAATAAATAATGAACATAAACAATGCAGAGGAAATCTCTTAATCTATAACTTTATTAATATCTGATATCTTACCTAACCTACTATGTAGTTAAAACAGATTACTCTCTCAATTGAGGAATACAGAATAATTTACTTAGAGGAAAAAAGGAACATCCTCACTGTCATGTTTTAGCCTGAGGAGTACCTCCAATGAAAAAAAGCACATGGAGAGACAAAAGCAACCAACCAAACAAAAACAACTTTCACATTTTCAAGTAAATTCTCTGAATAAATTGGGGGGGGGGAAAGAAAAAAAAGAGTTTGCACTGGTAATTAAGGTGCAAACACATATTTACTGCCCTGACATACCAGCCTAATGGGGTCTGAAATTTTCTGGCTATCTCAAACTTGTCTAAAACCTCTTGTGGTTTATTTGATGGTAAGAGATTCTATTTTCTGTCTGTAATAAGAAGTAGCAACTGCCGGAGTAGAGAATCAGTAGGTTAATCACAGAGGATGATGGGGTCTGAGAGTTTTTTGAATAAAAGTGATCCAGTGCTTAAGGGCAGCAAGGTTACATAAGCAAAAACTGTTCTCACTTAAAACGTGGAATCTTCAGGTAAAATTACCCCCTTTCTTCCTACGATCCTGCAACAAAGTCTGAAACATATCAGGGAGACAGGTTGTTGTAGGTGCCTTTGAAAGATCATTGCTATTAATAATATAGCATGATAAAATAGCTTTACAAGGAAAGGTGTACAGTTACATAGAAGCAGAACAGCTGAGTAGATTAAATCAACAGGCCAAACTTATGACCCTGTTGATTCTCACATTTGCAAACCCATGCAATCTGTAGAAAACCTGGGATCTTCTCTTGCTTCGTCTTGCATCTGGAGATCTGCCATCACCCCAACTCTACCATGCTCACTTTTACCCCCTCCACAAAAAAGGCAGAAGAGTAGCAGAAAGGTGTTTCATTGACAGATGGGGTAAGGATCATATTGCTTTTCACCCTCAGATTATCCCATTTCATGCAAGGTCATTGACTGCACTGAACTCCAAAGGAATTGTTCTGGCTTCCCATGGATGAGATACCATTCTACTCTATATTTTTAGTGCAGGAGGGCTGTGTTAAGAGTCTAGTCTTGCTTTCACATCCTTTGATCCATGGGGCTACACAGACTGAAGCGTCTCATTGAATCATTCTCAGGGAGCTGTGGTCAAGTAATCATAAATAAATTCAGTAAAAATTTCAATAAAAAGTTAGACTCACATGTAATTAGGAGGCAGCTGTAGCGGCACAAGATATTTTGTTTTAATTGTTCGCTAACATTCAGTGTTTGCAAAATGGAAAGCAGGGATGGAAGAAGCCAGTGTTGCTAATTGATCACTTCCATGCAGAGTCTATGGGAGTAACTTGTCATGAAAAATACAGGCAGAGACACAGAATTTTCCTGCAGCGCCTCAGGAGAACAAAGGCATTCTAGCTGTTAAGTGTGGTGGGTGAATCAATTGAAGGTGCAGCAGCATCTGAAAACATCACAGCGACCAGGAAAAAAGAAGGAAAAGGAGGAGGAGGAGAAAAGGGGGAGTGGGCAGGAAAAGTTTACAAGTCTCTCAGGTCTTATTTCAACTTGAAAGTGTTTCGTTAGGATAAAAAAAGAGACACTTCAGACAAAATGAAATAAATTGCCATTAAATTGAAACGGCATGAGATTAGCATTCATTTAATGAGATTTTTCTTGAGGTTTTTTTTTTACTAGTTCATTTTAAATCAGACTTGCGCAGACAAGGTCTGAAGTGCTGTAAAAATGCAGAAAAAAATGCACGTGTGTCATAAAAAGTATATTGTTGGGCTTCATCTGCACATAATCCTGGGCTAGTTAAACCAAAAGTTATTTTTAGATTTTGTTAACTGTAGCATTGTATTCATAAATCTATAGCCTGCATTTCATTTATTCCAATGCTTTTTTTTTTTTTTTTTCCCCACCACTTTGGCAATAAAAGCAATCCTTAACCAGGAAGCAAGAGTAATTGAAATCAGTGGAAAACCTCACATGCTCACAACATTTCAACACCTTTGAGAGCTGGATAAAAGTGCAAAGTGACATAGACCAGAACTCCACTGGGCTGCAGTTTATGTACATATATTTCATCCTGTTGGTGCAGCTGAAAGGGGGAGCACTAGGAAAGAGTAGTGGAGCAGATGAAAAAATGCTAGTCTCAGCTCAATCCAGATAAGTAATTATTAATGAAGCAATGGATGGAGGAGGGGAAGAAAGAAATGTGACAAAGGATATTACATGGCCTGGCAGATGCTTAGTGAGACTTTTTCCAAGTGTAAAGGATGGAACAGAGAAAGCACACATGCTCATCTATGTTCTGATTCACTCAATATGCTCAAATATCTGCAAGGGAGCTCAGAACCTTTTAGTTAAGTTCAGAAGACATCAATTGAAAGAGGTGACAAAGCAGTACCCTGCAGGACCCTACAAGGCAACTGCCTCAGAAAGCATTCATTTTGCTCTCTGTAGGAAAAGAATTTTTGATTTCTATAGCCCCAAACTTGTAGACAGTCTGTTAGCAGCAGGGAATAACTATCTATTTGTCATGGTATAAAGCAGCATAATAGAAGTACCATTTTACTCTGTAAACATCTGTCTGGTCCTGAGATGGCCTTCAGCTAGGGCTAGTAAAGGAGCCACTTTATTATGTTCAAGTCAATGACCAGAATGAAAAGATGATATAAAACTTAAAAATCATACAAACAAAAAAAAAAGTTGCTGAAAAAAAGATTTTTATCTGATTATAAAACAATATGTGATCTAAAAGTGACCAGAATATGAATATGAATATGCCTTCTAAGTAGACTGAAAAAGGATATGAGCGTTTTGGTATGGCCTATTTTCTGCCACCACCTACAGTGCATTTTAACAATACATTTGATGAAGTACACATTCAACCTTCTGATCATTCATACCTTCTGATCAAATTTTGTTTACCATCTATTTTCTCTGACTTCATATTAGTAATGACCTCTATTGAGGTACATTCAGTCACTGTTAAAAACTAACTGGGGGTGGTAGCAGGCGTACCAGAGAAAGGAGAAGCTGTATTTGCAGCCATACCCTCCACTCCAGCAGCAAGACTTTACCTTTCATGGAACTTGTAGCGAGATCTCAACTTTAGGAAGGAAATGAATCAGAGGTAGAATGACCTGAATCCAATTAGTCACACCCAAGTCAGCTGCAGTTCTGTTTTTAAATCAGTGCTGAACAGAAGCCAATGTGGAAAAAAAAAAAAAAAATGTATATTGAATCTGTAGGAAAAGGAGGTAGAGCCTGCCCCCTGTGGCTTACTTAAAGCTGCCTGCATGTTAAATCGGAGGCCAGCTTATCTTGCTGCTAAGAACAGGAAGGCCAATTCCAGTGGTCTGTAGTGCACTAGGATTGCATGGGGCTTATTCAAGCACCCTCCTTAAGTACCTGCACGTTCTGTATTTGCTCCTCTGCATCCTAGTCTCATTTCTGTTCAGGTTTGCCAGAGCAGGTCAGCAAGTAAATTATCCTTTTACTAAGTCCTTAGCAGGAAACATAAACATAATTTAAAAGTTACTGTCCTGTGAAAATCAGTGCCAGGTGTCTTAAAAACAAGCAAACAAACAACAGCAACAACAACAAAAAATCCCATTGTGGGAGCTTGACATGGCAATATAAATATAAACAAAACTCTAGGTACTGGATTCATTTTCTCTAGTGCCCAAATTTCTGCACTCACTAGTCATCTGGCAGTCATTTTGAGGCAGTTTAAATGGGCATGATGTTTCAAAAGGCAAATATATATTTTTCAATAACCAGACACTTGTACTTTCATAATAAAGCACCAAAATAAGACTTTTTTTGATTGTGCGCAAATCCATTTTTCAAGCATTTTATTTAGCCTGTCAAATTCTGTTAGGCTCTGACCAGATACAAAAGAGAGCATTTTGTTTCTCCTTCAGCTAAAGCCACCTTCTCCCTTCTGTCTCTCAAGCCAAGTTCAAAAATAAAAATAATTTCAAATACCAGAAAAAATTACTAGATGAGCACATCAAAACATCCTATGATTTCACAGTCATAATGCTGATTTTTTTCTCAGTATGACTTCTTCCCAGGACACTGACTAACAATAAAAAAGTGGTATTTTAAATAAATCATAGAATCATAGAATAAAATTTTAACATTTTTTGCAATTGCCAAGTACAACCAATTCAAACCTAAAGTATCTTTCCTGAAATATTAGCCTACCATCATACTCATTTTTTCTGATGTCACTCATGCCATATCTGTGAAGAATGAATCCAAACAGTTAATACACTTTTTTTCTTTTTTATCATACAGAGATTTTATATTAGAGAGAACTAAATTACCTTTTTTTTTTTTTTGGTTAGAAGTTGAGAGAAGTGAATCTGTGTCTCTGTACTACCTAAAGGTAAAAATTATTAATCCTCCAACTGGTTGCTTGGTGAAGGAAGAGAGTGATGTGGCCATTCCCAGAATGCATCTATAAATGCATAAAAAACATATTAAGAGAGAATATGAAAATGTATGGAGATGTAGAAGCATGGATAAGAGATGGCAATCACTAACCAGACCATCAACACATGTCCAGACCCACTAATGAAAGAGTGTGGGTGAGGGAATATGACTGAGCATGAGTGTCAAGTCATACCATCTAGCTGTTATCAAGAAGTGGGAGCTGAGGCAGCTTCCGTAAGCTCATCTCCTGTTTATCCCACTCTGTGTATTTTTGGAGTGTGCATTGCTTGTGCTTCTAACAGTGGATAGTGCAAAGGAATGGCCAGATTCAGAGTTGTTTTCACAGCTTACAGGGGTCATGCTTGCCAGCGTGGAAAAACAGACTAAGCTGGGAAAGGGGAAACTTAGAGTTGGCAGAGCTCCTGATTCACTGAGAAGACCTCAAGATTAGGTGCTGTGGACCAGTGCAAGTCAGACTCACAGTGTTAAGATCAAGTTGAAGGCAGTAGATGTTGCCCTTCCTCAGGCAATTGCAACATCAAAAATGAGTAATATTTGCTCTCTGAGTCTGATCCCATGGAAAGAGAAGATGAGGCTATGTCTTAGCCAGGCTGAACACCCAAAATGATGCTATAAGGTGAGTCACGAGTAGGTCATATCAACAGACCCTCCTAACTTACGTCTAATACCACGTGCCTTGGGAGAACAGTGCTAGTCAAGGAATGATTATTATTTCTTATTTTAAGGAATTCTTTGTCTGTTTTTCTGATTTCCTACAGTGTGGAGATATCAACAATTACCACGTTCTCCAGCAGTTTTGAAGCTTGAAGTATGTCCTAGAATTTGAGCCCACACATATACCAGTCTATATGAAAAAGACAGATGTCACCATTTCCTGAATTTATAATCAAAGCAATTCATTCTGTTCAAATTCCCAAGTACCAGTTAAAAAATCTGACAAACGCCAAGCTCTGCTTTAGGAGAGGAAGAAAAAGCTAGTAGCTGCTTTTGTATCCAAAAGCAAGTAAATTGAGAAGAATTCCTATATTCACCATATAGGAATCCAGGCGAAGTCTAAATTTGGTTCAAGTGTCCATGGGTAAGAAAGTTTATATTTTATTCTAAAAGTATTTAAATAATTGAATTTCTTTAAAATTTCTTTATTTAAATTTCTTTAAATTTAAATTTTAAATTTCTTCTAAAAAGTATAGCACCAAATGGGAAACTGTCTTGTTATTTTCTAGGATTTAATACAACTAGGTCTTTCTAGGTCTTAATACAACTAGTCTGCATGCTGTATTTCTTTCGTTATTTGAATATGGATGGTATTATCTGTTGTCTTGGTTAATGAAGATATCTCCTTCAGTTCCTTCTTAAGTCAGGGATTTGGTGATTATTGCAAAAGTGACTGCTACTTGCTAATGAGAAGATTAGGGAAAAGAGCCCATGAAGTTCACTGGCTTATCTGTGAGAAGCTTCTTTGTCTATTTAAAACATATGTATCTGTAACAGGGACTGTCACCAATGTCTGGATTTGTTGTTTATTATTATTATTACTGTAAATAAAACAAACAAAGCTCTAAACTACGAACCTAACTACATGCCTAAGAACTAGTCTGTGTTACCTTTATCAATTCTATGACTTAATCCATATGAAAAGCTCTAGCTAATGATGAAACAGAAGTGGAAATTATTAAACACCCAGGAAACACTGCCAGCTTATAAATCAAGAGTGAAACACAAGCATGTGAGCAAGCATGAAGAAGCCACCAGTCTGTTCTGCTCCAATGTAGCAGGCATTGTAGCAAGACTGATAAGCAGTGATAGCAGTCCCAATGTTTGCATTAATTTATTTTGGTATATGATGACTATGAAGTTAAGCAAATCTGAAAAAAACTCCAGGGTCTGATTACTTCAATGGAGAGAGATTGTCACCTCCTGAAAGTGACACTTAAATTGTAAGGAAGTTGTTGTTCTGAGGTTTTCATTGATTAAATACTGTTGTATGCTAGGACATGATGCAGCTACTTCAATAAGAAAGTGTCTTGCCTCTGGGAAAGTTTGTTTCTTCCCTTCTAACCCGAAGCCTTGTTGCAGACTGGCTCCATCCTGCATGCAGATTTGCTGTTCCTTTTTCTGTCTCCTAGGTCACACTTATGCTGTTGGTACTCTGCTTGATGATCCCCTCCCTGCCTGCTTCACCTCAGTTAGTTCTGTCAAACTAACTTCAGTTGCTGTCAGAAAAAGCATCCTTTAAGAGAATTTAGCCTGATAAAGAAGGCAGAAATAGCGGTGCAGTAAACAAGCAGGTTTCTTGCTCACTGTTCAACATCATTAACAGAGTATGACCTTGTGTATTTGTACAGCAAAAACTGTTATAAATTCAGCACTTCTACAATCAACTGCAAGTATGCTTGAAGTATTAATTTGTATTATACAAATTAGTATTATATATACTGTAAGTATATAATAATCGTAAGTATATTCTTATAATTATACACTAAGTTGTATTATAAAATTTAGTTTGATTTGCAGCACACAGAATAAAACCATAATTTATCATTTAATTCATTTTTCTTGAAATACTTCAGTTTGTGGATGGGCATATTTCAGTTTGTAGCCAAGTACTGAGAAGAGAAAAAAATCCTTAAAATTTGTCTTATTCAAAACTCTATTTTTTCACAGACAATCCACTACTAGAACTTTTTTGACTAGTCCTAAACTGTACAGAATCCAGTAAAATTTTTTTTTTCCTATTTCTTTCCTCTGGAAGTGGAAACACATTTTAAAAACTGCAGCTCCATATTCACATATGTGGAGTTCTAAGAACCTTATTTGATTTTACTTTTCCCACAGACTCCTAAAACAGGTCGCATATTTGTTTGTTTTTTAAGAAGTACTAGTTGCCACTGGGAAAGGCGTGAATTTAGAATCTGAAGGGGAAATGATGTGAAGAAAGATCTTCACTGGATATATTCAATATTCTCTTATGTTTTAAAATATCATTTACTATCCTTTACTATCCTATACTATCCTACTATACTAGAAGGTTTTCTCATAACAAAAAGAAAAAGAAAAGATTACTAATACAATTTTCTGAAAAATTCCTTATTTTAATCCTAAGCACAATTGCCCTTTGCAGAATCTCAGATATAAAAAGCATAGAAATTTGTCATGATGTGTCTGCCATTATTCTTCTTTCTTAACACTTGGTCTTCATAAGTATTTGTATAAAAATATATTAATGTAAAAATATTTTAAGCAAGGAAATAATACTCCCCTTCATTGTGGCCACTACCCTTCAGTGCTTAACTATGGAAATGCCCTTTCTCTGTTTTCTCTTACCAGTTGCAGAACTTAGTTGTTAAACTAGTGGTAAAAGAAAGTTTCACAAAATGTAAAACAATAGAAAAATATTCAAAAAAATAGAACTGAAACATGACCACATGGTTTCAAATTGATGTACCTTGAACTGATAATTTGATAACATCATACTGTAACATATATAGACCATTGCAAAACAAATTAAGTTCATTTGCTTAAGATTTCTACCCAAGCTATAATTGTCTTTACAGCTCTGTGGATTCACAAAGAAAGTTACTCTCAAACATTTCATGCTGATTAAGCTAGTTGAGGAAAAGAAAAAAAAAAGTCATACACAAATGCTTTGAGGAGCTGAGTTTCACATGATGAGCAGTAGCTCGTTATGCCGCAACAACCTGACTAATTATGCCAGGGCTGAAAAGCAAAAGGATAATTTTGAGTATTTCACAAGAATATTTTAGAGGATGCCATTTTGCCAACTTTTTTTAGCATGAGAAATCTTAGATATTTTCTAAATGTCATTGCAGTTCACTATGACTTTTGATAACCTGAATTGTGTTCATCTGACAACTGAGAATAGAAAGAAAGCATTCTAAATCTTATAATAGTTGCTGTAAGCAAAGACTGTTGGTACTAAACAGTATTTAAAATCTCAGAAACAATTTCTGCAAGTTTCATGCTCAATTTTATTTGTCATCAAAATGTCCATAAAGATGAACCTAAAAGCAGTGCAGTTCAGCTTATACTGAAATACATTCACTCATTCACTCCTTTGGTACCTGCTGGGAAAATAATAAGCCCTATCATTTCAGTTTGTAGTCTCTGCTGGCTATGTGTAGAGGAATGACAAGAGATGGATTTGTGGCCCAACAAGAAGTACAACACACGGAGTCCTGGAGCTCACTATCCTGTAAAATTGGTCTATGGCTTCTGGAAGATGTTTAACATATTCCTTTCCACTTTTAAAAGATCAGCAGCATCAGAAGATGGTAAGATCTGACCAGTCGGTGAGGTTTTCAGCATAACTTTTCTATGAATAGCCCTTTAGTCACACAAGAAGATTCTGGCCAATGCTTCCATTGTGCAGTCATTTTTTACCAAACCTTTCCAGACAAATCTAAATCCCTACCACTAAGTCTTCTTCACATATTTAAAACTTAAGAATTCCCTCTCCAGGAAAGTAAGCATGCTTCTATTTCCTTCCTCCATATACCTGTGCATTTTTAGTGAAGAACTAAGTGGTAATGGAAATGCTACAAAAATCCTGCATACTCATGAAAATCATCTCAGAGTAAATAAATCATTGTTATTTTATGAAATAGAAAGAGCCTAACCATGAGAAGGAAAGGAGAGGGAAGAGGAAGTGGGTGGAGAGGAGCGGGAAGGGGAGGGGAAGGGAAAGAAGAGGTGAAAGGGAGGGAAGGGAAAGCGAGGGGAAAGGTAAGGGAAGGGACTCACAAAAATCCCCTAAATGAGTTTACCTTAATGAAGATATTTCTGTTCATTACATGTATTGGAGTACATTTTGATCTACTGAAAGAATAATTGTGCTCCACGTAAGGGGTAGAGTTTCTGTACAACAGCAAAGAAAAACAGAGTAAAAGGGAACTGGTCTATGAAACAGCTGGTTTTACTGCAAACACTGTTCCATTAACTGTTGTAAACACACCCAATGTCAATTTCAGTCTGTTATAGTTTTGTTTTGTTGCTCCTTAGTGGTAGGAATAATCATAATTTTTAACTGTCAAATAAAATAAAAGCATGCATACAAGCTGTGAAACCGCATCAGGAAGGTGTATCTACATATAAGTAATAATCAGTTCCATACTTTTTACCACAATATTCTCTAACCAGACCAATTAAAACAAGTCACAATTTTACTTTGCCCTTTCACCCTCATTCATCCTTGTTTGCTCTCTTCCTCTTCCACCCAGCCCCCCAGCCAGAGCTTCCACTGTTCAGCTTACTATAGCCATCCAGCCATCTTTTAGCAACTGCTTCTTTTATTTCATGTGCTAAGCAGCTGCAGAAATTGTAGCAGCAGAGACTGTTCTGTAACAACCACTTTTATAATAGTAAATAGCCAAATGGGGCTCGCAAAAACCCATTAGTTTAGGAATTCTCCATTATACTTAAATCTGGAGGAGAAGCCTCACTATACAGGTAAAAATAATTCTGACTAAAGAAGATTTAAAAGGAATATCGGGTACATTCTCTCTGTAGCTTACCTTTTGTAAGGGTTAAACATGCTGTGTGGCATGATTCATCTGTCTGTATATATCTTTTCGATATGGATGGACTCAGAGTTCACTGAGGGAAATTGAGTAATTAACTCCCTGTCCCAGTAAGAGCTTTAAAGGTAGAAAAACAAATCTCTCAGTTTGTCCCCCCACAAGAGATGTATTCAGCATCTGAAATCAGGTAGAATTGGCTCCTCACAGTTCAGAGGGACTTAAACTGATTTCTCAAAAAAAAACAGAATATGGAAGATACATGATGGCAGTTGAACTCTTTATGAGTTTACTGATACGAATTGGTATATAATCAGCAAAAAAAAAAAGAAAAAGAAGGAATGCTTGCTCACACTTGCTCTTCATCATACACCTTTCCTCCTCACCTTCATCATCTGCATTAGCCATCCATTCCAGAGAGCTTGGAAGACAATCCGTAAATATTCATGTGATCTTTGTCTCTTAATATCAGAACACTAATTTTCATAATTTGGCTTACAAACTGTTCATATCTTAATATTGGAAAATATTTTCTTTTTACTGTAAGATGTAGCAGTTGAAGTAAATACAAAATGTGAATATTTTATATTTATAAAAATATAAAATTAAACCTCAAAAAAATCAAACAAAATGTTTAATTCACTAAAACTCATCTAAGCAAAACAGTTTCCTAATATGTCTAGGTATAGCAAAAACATATAGCCAGTGGATAATGTACTTGGACCACTAGCAAAGTGTCAGGGAGGTATTATGAGAAGCTTATCAAAAGAGTTATCATAGAACATATTCAAATATATTAAAGAGAAGTAAATCTCCAAATATGTAAATGCCACATAAGCAAGTATTGCTTTGATCCAACAGGTAATTCTCAAAACAATGAGGTTAAAAAGAACATTAGTACTGTTGGAAAAGAATGTCCCATAGCTGCGGTCCTGGAGTTCCACCTTTACACCATAGCTTTTTCTGTAATGTGGGGAAGATCAAAATCATTGGCATTGAAGTTTCAGGTTTTGTATTCCAATTTCTGCTTTTATCTTGAATACAATGGTAAACAAATGCAAAGAGGTTTTCCAAGAGCCTAACACTTCTTGTCCTGCTGGCTGCACAGGATATCTTACCTACAAGAATCTCATGGGTAGAACTTAGGAACAAGACAGTATTTATTTATTATTTACCTTATTACTCACTTTTTTATTTATTTAGTTAAATAATAAGAGGTAACACATCCTAATATTGTAGTGCAGTGTGCACGCAGAGTGCATGTATAGTGCAATTAAATTCACTTTTCCAAAAAAAAAAATGTCCAGTCAGAAGATAAGAATTCAGCTCTCCCAGTGTCCTGGTTTCAAAAGTCTTTTCATAAGTGGAAGGAATCCTTTAATGTGGAAGGTAGAAAAAAAAAAGTTATATGTAATCCCATGGAAATGAAAGTAAAGAAAAGAATATCAAATTAAAATTTTAAGGTGGAATTGAAGCAAGGAATAATTACCAAATCTCATTGTTAAAGATAGTTAATGTTAAAGTTAATACCTCATTTGTTTCAGGGGCAAAAATCCACTGTATTTTTATTCATTACAATAGGTCAAAAATTTAGTTTACTTGTTAAAAGAAGTCAAACCAGCCTTTCTGTCATGTTTAATTGAGCTCATGCATTTAGTTATTTTGTATTTAAAAATAAAACTTCAAATTCACTAGTGTCTTGCCTTGTCATAAGCCAAACTAACTGTTTTTATTTATGCAAACATCTTTCATGAAATTGCTTCTCTTTTAAAGGTACATAATTAATTTGTATTCAGTTATCTATACAGGCAAAAAAAAGGTGCATTTGTTGAAAAAATCAGTTTTGTTGCTATTTTCTAGAAAAATGACAATTTGCTTAATTCCTTGTCAAGGGAAACATCTCAACAATGGGCTTAAATCGTCTCATTTTATTTAGATAATATTTAAATACTTAATTTACATATTTCATTTATTTCAGATTCATGCGAAACTCAAAACAAAGTCTAAAATCATATTTGTCATTACATTTGACCGTGCTTCTATTAGAAAAACAAATATTCTTATATTTTTACTTCTTTTTCATTCTTTTCTACAATAGAACTTAATAGAGATTCTATTTTTTTTCCCATTTTTTACATTTTTATTTTTTCCATTTCTTAAAAATGTTAACAAGTGTTAAAATGTCTCTTTTTTTCCTGGGTAAATTTTATTTCATCATTAAAACAGTCTAAAGCATTACATATAGTTAATTGCCTTCCACAATCCTTCTAAGTATTTCTTACAAAAGTATAAAGTGAGGATAAAGTGAGGCTCAGTAAAATTATGTGATTTGTCAAAAACCCCCCTATAATCCGAGTGTTATAGACTCAGACGTTCACAGTGGGAGTGATGTATATTTATCCATAAAATTTGTAAATATTTAAATTTGATGATATTTTCATGTATCCACTCCTTGTGCACCTCTTGACAGAGGAATGTAAAGAAAATAAGTTAAGAGTTTAATTAATTGTTTCAAGAGAGAAATCACAAATTACATAGCTACTCCAAATGGTTTTCCTTCTCATATTGCTTTAGGCTATTTGCTTTTTTCTTTCTCACTCATTGAAATTATGCCTCATTCTTTGAGTCATGATTTAACTATTACGTATTTTTCTTTATTAAACTAACTCATACACTGGATGTATATCATGTGACCCAGACTACTTTGAGGGGTCATCCGTCTATGAGATTATATATATTTGACCTCATCTACAGTAGAATATTTTAATCCACCATTAAGTTTCTTAACTCTTTCTCTTCAACCTTTCTCATTTGGTCAGATGATTATTTGGTTTCTTGTAAAGATTACAGCATAACATAACTCTCTGTATACACAAATACTTTGGGTAGAGTTTTTTGCAATGTTGGTTTGACTAATCCCAGTGAAGACTCTGGTAAAGGTCCCACTAATTTCCTATCTCATGAGCAATCTGCGGTATAGTGTCTCTCGTAAACTCACTGGAGAGTGCATGTTCTGGAGCAGCTACACAATACCAGGTGTATTTCAGTAAAAGTCTGCTAAAAGACTTTAATTCCATTTTGATATATATCAGAGCTCACTTATGAGAAAAATCCAAGATGTCTGTGCTATTTCTTTCCTGTCAGGCAGCTAAGAACATCTGAGTTTAGCCACAAGAAAATTATACAGCACTGCAACTAATCTTCTTGAGATAGTTTTCTTCCAGGGTAGAAGAAACATCAATAATTTAGTAGGTGTGAGAGAGAACAAAATAAAGAATTACTTCCCTATTAAATGAAGGGAACATTGTAGTTCAGCATCCTGTTACCATTTCTGTTCAGTGTGTGATTTCAGTTTTTCCACAGGTAGCCCGTGAACAGCTGTAACACACATTGTTTCTTGCCTGATCTATGAGCAGAATATATGGTGTGGTTAACCAAGGTAGTGGAATATTGCAGCAGGATTGAGATCACAGAGAACAAAATAAAAGTGAAACCACTGAAGTGAAAAAAACTAGGTAAAACATAGGATCTGTAGCAAAGACTATTTTCTTCATTTCACTGCTCCAGTAAGGTTTATCTGTAGGATCGCATTATTTTTATCCTTTGATTAAAGCAAAATTATTTATTGTAATTGAAAATAGTAACATCATTCAGACATATATATAGAATAGTTCAGAAAGGTGTCGGCAGAAAAAAATCTGCTGAATTTAAAGTTACATAGCACTGAAGGCAAAAGCATCTAACCCCCAGAGCAACCTTCAGAGCTGTCATATCAGACAAACTATACCTGCCATGTTTTTGACTAAACCACTTGGCAAGATTAACAGTTGTGCAATGGACACTGAAGTCACTGAACAAAAATTATCTGTATATTATTTGTCCATTGGTATCTACTTACAAAAACGTTTTCCTATGCTGTTCAGCTATTACTATGGAGTAGAAAAAGAAAAAAGGCTCACATAAAAATACACACTCTGCGCACTCCTTGTTACTAAATTTGGAATCTCAAATTGAGGCCCCTGGTTTTCGCAATTTTACCATAAATTCATTATCATACTTAAAAGCATGAGATTTTTAAATTTCATGGCATACTTAACTGAAGCCTGAACATGAAAACTAGAGAATCCCACTTACAACTAGGTTCTATACACAGAGAGAAAAAACTGCAAATGACAGGACATCCTAAATTATTATTATTAATTATTGTTACTGTTATTATTATTTTTGTGACAGGATATTTTGTGTCTCTTTATGATCTTCTGATATTATAGGACATATTTTTGTTTTGGATTAAAACTAGAAACCAGACCTGTGAAGGCTACTTCTTCATATGCTCCTGTCTCACTGCACGATATTACGCCATATATACTACTTGCTGCTGTGGTTTATCAATCAAAGGAAGTCTGCATGGTACAAGAAAATGTTAAAGAGGCACAGTACTGGCATTTGTTGAGTGAAGAAAGATTGCGTATAAACTGGGGCATTTCCGGCAATAGGTGGAAAGTTCTACTCGAGAAATCTTGTTCATGCAAGCGAATTATAAAAGGATGAGAGCAATCAGGAAATACATGCACTAGGAAAACACAGGTTTGGGAAGGATGCTTGATACTTCTTAATTAAGCATATAACTAATATTTCTTCTATGTCAAAAGGAATCTCAGCTATCACACCAGACTGCATGAGCAATCAGAATTAATGCAGTATTGGATTCTCTCACATTCTATACTCTGCTTATTTTCTTTCCTCTTCACCTGTAGTGTTCAGAAATGATCATGAAAGGTGAAGAATTACAGGCGCAAGGATATTGCAAAGTTACGGGCCACATTCTATATGGTAGGAACAGTGAGGCTCTGACCAGGTTGCCTTGTACTCTTAGAGCTTCCTTGAGTCCCACATGTAAACAATTCAAGCATTTGGAAGTGTACAACATGACAAAAAAGAGAGAGAAGTTCTGGTGTGGAGGAGAGAGAAAAGGCAGATGTGACTTGACAAGTTAAGAGGAAATAGACTTTCAGGCTATGTAAACTTTGGACAGCTAAGCTGACACTGTATCCTTGAGAAACAAGAGAAAACCCCATATCAGCCAGATAAAGGCATTACTAAGTCACTAGAGCATGTAAGAGTGACCAGCAGGCATGCTGATATATTAGAAAAGGCAATCTGAAGTCATGAGAATATGAAACACTATCTAAGAAGAGACATTCTGTATAAAATACAAGGAAATCTCCATAGAATCGGCTAGGAGATATGCCAGAAGCAGGAGCAGTATTACTGACTACAGCTCAAAAGATTCAGCACCACATAACAAAAACTGTTGAAATGTTATGAACATTCTCTCAGTGGTAGCTGGCAATAGAACTAGAGGAAATGGCCAAAAATTGAAGTTCCAAAAGTTCCACAGGAACTTGAGGAAGAACTTCTTAACAGTGAGGGTGACAGAGCCCTGGAACAGGCTGCCCAGAGAGGTGGTGGAGTCTCCTTCTCTGGAGATCTTCCAAACCCACTTGGACACCACCCTGTGCCACATGCTCTAGGAGACCCTGCGTGTGCAGGGGGGTTGGACTAGATGACCTCTAGAGGTCCCTTCCAACCAAGTATTCTATGATTTTGTGATTCTATGATCTTCGGTCCTCTGTCCATAAGTTACTTCTTCATTAAAATTCCACAATTCTCGCCCATCCCTTTAATCATAAGAACATGCCTTTCTATAGCACCTATCACATGAAGAGTTTTGTAGTCATTATGACCCTCCAGTGAAGTGTTCCTTCAGTTTGATCTGAAAACCAGAGGCTGCATGGTCAAGATGGTGCTGAATATCAGCATTAAATCTTACAACTTTACAATCTGTAGTACATTTAATTACTATCTCTGATCTTTTTCATCCTTTTATTCAAAGAGAAGACCATTATCTAATATCTCATATTTTCATGAGCCAGCTCCAGTAAATTAAATCAGAGAGAAGAATAGGCCTGCACAGTATCAACACCACAGTGAAACACTAGCTGCTTTTGAGCTCTCCCCTGTATTTTCCTTGGGAGGCTGCAGCAGCAGGTCAGAACAGAAGGATTTTCTGCAGACCCATAGCTCAACAGCAAATAAGGCTTCCCAAGCAGAAGATATCTAATAAAATAAGTGAAATGGAAAAAGTCACTATATAAGGCCAGATCTCAATAGTTCTTCTTAATTATGTGATTCCCCAAGGCCTGGCTCTCCATCCCTTTACATTTTCAAACTGGGAGGTCTTACGCGGTGCGTCCACCTGTGAGGTCTCCAAAGTCACTTGCAAGAGGGTCCAGCTTTTATAAAACCAAATCACCAAAACTTGCATTTTCTTTGTTACCAGTAATATCTGGTATGTCCTACTTTCCTTATCTTCCAGGGTTCTGCCCTCCCAATTGCCAGGGAGGTTCTCCAATTCCTTGCTGCAACAGGGGCTCCCCAGCGACTGCAGATCTGGGTGATTGCCTAACATATTTAGGCAATTGGTGATGTATCTTTCTCTTAATCACTATTCTCTTGCTCATAGAGTAATGGTTAACTGCATTAGCCTGTTTATTTTATGTGTTGTTAAAACCCAGTGTATAGTAAATTTATTGTTTCATTAGATGTATCAATTCATTTCTGTATGGTTTGATATTAATTGTAAACCCAACTGTTCTTTCCCTTGGTATCTGGTTCTTTCCACTGCCCCTTGTCAATTGGCAAAACATACCTACATTTTAAATTATAAACATGTTCTCTGGAATAATTTGTCCTGTGCAAACACACTCAGTTGTGTGGAAAACATGAGCAAGGGATAGGGCCATATGGGCAGTCTGGAATTTTTTTCAACCTTTTTTAGTATGGAAAAGAAAATTTAACCATATGGATGTAAGCTGTGTCACACCAGCTTACAAAGTACCTGTATAATTTATGTTTTCTAAACCCTAGAATGAAACTATGAAAAGAAAAATCATAGGTGAGAGAATGATCATTAATGTTGAAAGATTTCTCAGACCTCTTTCATCTCCTTAGTGTCCCAGATACACCTGGTATTTGTACTTGTACTGGTACTTGTGCTGTCCTGCAACCCTTCCTTCCTCTTCTCCCCCAAAAGAGGAGAAATATGCAAGCTGAAATAGTCATTTCAGCTAAATAGTCATTTCATCTAGGTTGAGAGCTAGCATAGAAACCTGTAGTCTGAAAGATGCCTAAGTTTTCAAAAACTGAAAAAAGTGAGAAAGTAGGAATGAATGCTAAATTCAAATTTAACTAAGGTAATTCTTGTTTGATTACGGAAATATCTTTTTGACTGCAGCTTCTTCATACTCAACTTACAAAACTATTATCAAATACTGGAAAGATTCACCTACTTTACAATACTATTTAGCCTTCATCTAGATCTACGATGTCTATCTGTGAGTCTTCTAATATCTTCTAATTACAATACTTGATTGAGATTTTCAAAAATCTTTGAACAGTTAAGTCCTATTAAATCTTAGTGGAAATCTAGCACTTACCTGCCCTATTTTCCTTGGAAATTCTACCTTTAGTACTTAGCCAAATCTGATGTGGTGAATTTGGGCTTTCACCATGTGTTCAGTAATTTCTGTTGGCTCTGTGTTGAAGAAAAATGTTTTCTTCAAGCACATCATTCTTTACTCTTCTAAACACAGAGGATTTCACAGATCACTCTAAAGAAAAAAATTACAAGTTGTTTTTTTTTTTTGTAACATGAAAAAGGCAGTATTTATTATCTACTCACCCTGAAATATTTACTGTAGTCTTGTTGCTTTAAGGACAGCTGTTGTTCTGTTCCTCATGGAAAGTTATAGCACATCATCTTTTCAACCTCTGAAACTCTTCTTCCTCAAACAAGGAAGTTATCACAATACTACACCAGTTCTGGCTGCTTTGGCTCCATGTAGTGTCGGCCTATTAAAGGAGACAGTAAAATAATCCAGAGGGGCAATAGCCATTGGGCTTTAGTTAGCTGATTTTATTCAGCAGCACAAGATCTTTGTAATAACAGCATCCTCCACTTTCAAAAAAGATGATAAAAGACAACTCTAGAGCTATTGTGAGATCCTGGAGTATTAAAAAGGTAAAGAGATATCAGTGGAATGCTGATGTCAGTGATTTGAAAGACGAACACAACAGCATTGTCAAATAACAATTCGGGCCCATCCTGGACACCTATCTGCAGATCATAAGGTGTGGTCAGGCTTCTTGCTCTGAATATTTGCTTAGTATTTTTAGATCGTGAAAAATCAACTGAATTGAAGCTTTAAAAAAAAAAAAAGACCAGAAAAAATATTTTTTTAAAAAAAAACCAAAGTGTGTGGTCCTTTTTCAAGGAAGATTTTCATGAAGCCTCTTACATAGGGAGCTAGCCATCACTATAGACAAACCTGGGACATGGATTAACCACAATGCATAACCAAAGTGTGTTGTATTCAAGCAACACAGACAATGTATGTTATCAAAATGTATCTTCCCAGTTACAAGAGCATACTTTCTCAGCCAAGAAAATAAGATACTGCTGTGGGAAGTCGCCTGAACTTTAAATGCAGTCCATATTTTGTCTACTATTAGTATTCTGACAAATGAAGATTAGACCATTTTTGAAAACAAAAACCATGAGCCCCCAGAGCAGCTAAATAACATTAGCCAGGATTAAAAGATCAACCATAATTTTAGTGGACAAAAAATATATGAACAGAGTGGCATATTTCTGTAAAAAAGGAAGTACTCACATCGCTAACTGTCCATTCATGTATAATCCATCCTTCCTTGATCAGTCAAATCTCTTTCCGGAAATGAAAGCATGGTTTGTAGTTAATTCCTCTCCATTGAAAAGAGAAAAACCACATATTAAAAATACTTAGTAGCACTATAATTACACAGTGTACCAGGGTTTTATGACTGGAAAAACAATGATGGTCTTCAAACAACCTCCCAGCTTAACCATGTTTTTTGAATTACATTCAGAGACAGGGACTTAGTTTCCATGTTACTTGATTTCTGTGGATCAGTTTTCATTTTAGGAAGAGCATTGCCAAGAGGGTGAGGGAGGTGTGCCTTTTCATTCTAGGCTCTGCTGTACAAGACAGACTTTCCAATTTTAACTATCCTGTGATTCTGTGAAGTTGAAATAGTCAATTCCTCATTATGTAGGTGATCTATATACCACACCAGAGCATGCATTTCATGAAATTCCCATGTTCTTCAGTAAAACAAAGTAATAATTCTTATCAATGTTGCATCTGAAACAAGCATATAGTGAAATGATATAGATATAGATATAGATATAGATATAGATATAGATATAGATATAGATATAGATATAGATATAGATATACACATAGCTAAGCAGTTAGAATCTGTGTCACTGAGTTTGGCAGATCTCACATCTGGATAAGAGTCAGCAAGTTCTCCTCTACAATTGCGTTACAAGAATTTATTCCTTCAAAAGCAGAGAAAATGTTAAACAGGAAGCACAACTCAGGCCCACAAATGTTTAAACATTAGATGCAGCAGTACACCATGGAGAGAATATATCCAGGTAGGCTTAACTGGCCCACTTAACTACACATTCCTTAGACTAGAAAAAAAAAATGCATAATAGGAATTTCATATACACCTAATCCCTAGAATAGGATTTTGACTGACTGTCGTAACAAAGGTATTTAGAATTGCAGTAGAGGTGTTAGCCGGTCACATAGGAAAAACAGAGCATAACAGCTTTCATCTATTTGAAAGAAAACTATTCTATCTGCAATTTTAACAATATCCTTGAGACAACCACCTGTTAAAGGCCAAGAAAAGTCATTATCAGTGCAACAAGCTTGTGTATTCAGAAAGGTTGCAGGTATCACATCCAAACTGTGAAAGAGAGCATAGGCAGGAATGCCAAACATATTCCTTTAAATCTATTAGATAGTGCTGTGCTCTGTGGACTTGTCATAAAGGATCTAAACGTCATTTAGGTGTTAGTCTGTGCTGCTAATAAGCCCCAAATATCAAAAGACAAATATCAAGACAAAATAACTGTGTCTTCTAGTTTAGTGATGAACCTAACCTAGCACAGCCAGATTTCCTTCAGCTCTAGAGAAATTGTTGTTGCCAACCCCTCAAGCATAGATATGGTCAACTTTCTCATATTCTTCTATTTAGCTCTGCTAATATTCATTTGGTGTAATTAATACTGCACTTGGTAGAGCCCAAGAGAAATTCAAATCTCAGAAAGAAACACATTTTTTTTTTATCTTTTGAAAAAAAAAAAAACCACCTTCCTAGAATTACATGCAGTAATCCACAAAGCAGTTTAGCCTTGACCAACTTCCTGATCAGACAAGCAAACCTACTGTCATGAGTAAGACAAATTAAATGACAACTTGTAGTAAAAGTGAATACTGGTGTTTATTTAAGAGCTCAGAGCCTTTATCCTATTGATATTTCACACACTTGGTCATTCATTTGCTTCCTTGCCTTCTAGCATTGCACTCTTCAGGTCCTGGGGTTCCTTCTCAGATGAGAGACCAGAAAGGCCAGAAAAATGTTGTATCAGTTCTTGCCCTGCAGCTGCTCGGAGTTACCAGTTCTCTGGGCTTACTCTCCAGGAACCATCCACAACCTCCAATATCTCCATGCAGCAATCTGAGCTCCATAATTTTCTCCTCTCCTCACTTTCAAGATATTTCTCCTAGGCAAGATCTTTCTCTTTTCTGGGTCCCGTATTCCTTTCCAAGACCCAGTTTTGGCAGGGAGGAACCCTTTTTTTCTGCTTCTTTCTGGAACCCCAAGCCAACCATACTGCTAATCAATTCTTATATGCATAAGCACAACTTGAGATCAGCATCTAAATGAGTAGCTCGGTCTTATGTAGCTTTATTAACTGGAAGATGTAGGAATTCCCACTTCTGTTTGGTCCAGGTGTTATCAAAATTTACAAGCAGCCTATCCCAGTTGCAGCTATCAAGTAGTAGCAGCTTTTGCTCCTTTGAGAGTTCAAAATTTCAGTTTCAGACATGCACCTTCACATGTGCATACCCAGTTATCTACAACCTGTTAGAGCTAACAACATCAGCTATTTTTGTTAAGCTTTATTTTTTGCCTTACCTCACCCACACAGTGACCCACCCGCACAATAGTTCTTTATACTTCATTCTGTGTTTTCCTCCTTTTCATGGTCTTCATTCAAGCCCAGTGATTTAAAAATTATCTTCTTGGCTCTTTCTTTTCCTTCAAACATTTGAGACTATAAGCAAGCAGAACCACTCTTTCTCTCAAGCATTCACAGCAGCAGACTTTCAGTTATTTTATGTGGTTGGAGAAAATGAGCAGTTAAATATGTATTCTTTTTACGAGTAAAAAAAAAAAAAAAAAGACATAAAAAAACCCCCCAGTAATCTCATCTCACCTCTGTCTGAAAAAATCTAAGATTTAAGGCCGACAACTTCTGTTCCAGAAAGAGAAATACTTATCCAATATTCAAGAATCCTGGGAAACTCAGTAGCACCACAAGATTATGAAATTCCACCGCAGTGGAACACTAGCAGACAATGCTATAACAACATATTACTCCTTATCTCCCAAGTACATATACAGATATATATTAAACACACACAAACAGAGAGAAAATCCAGTTTGATATCTTTTAGTATTTGGCCACCATTACTTTTGTACTTGCACAGAGCTCTCCTTTCAAATAAAAAATGTTTAAATTACAGTGAAATTTTCCAGACCAGATAAATCTGATTTATTTGAAGCATGTCTGGTTTTGCCTACCAAACTTTCCTCTTCCTCTTGCGTCCACAAGGGAATCTCATAAATTTCTGTTTCCTGGAGAATTTAGAAAGCAGTTAATATTAAATCACGACTTCTGGAAATTAACTTGGAATATTACTCATAAAATGGTCTTCTCTCAGATGATCTAAATCAAATGTATGTCATCTGTTGATGGAGTTTTTTCTGCAAATAGAAATACCAGAATGGATTGGAGTCCATACTATTCATTTATTATTATTATTATTATTATTAATATTATTATTACTTCAGAGAATAATGTTGGATCATTCTTCCAGTGAACTTGCATAAAACAGTTTTTGATTTTGTGTACTGGAATTAGAGAACTCCAGTGGATATTCTGTAGGATATAGAGGCAGAGCTAGTGATTTTATATTTCGTATCAAGCAGGAGGAGTCAAAGAGCTCCAGGAATGTTTTGAATATTCATTAGTAGACTATAGATGTAGAACAATAGAGATGAAAAGAAAGATATACCTAAGAAGTAAAAAACAGGAAAGACTGAAATTCTTGCTGGGTATGGCTTGACGGAGGGATCTGAGTGTTGAATTGCCAAGTTCTGACAATGTACTTAAAAAATATGCTCCTGAATTTCATTCACATTCCTCCTAGCATTTCATAAATGAGCAGATGTAGAAGATAGGACACAACCATCTAAATAATGCAGACAAGCTGAATAGCATCTATCCTTCTTTCCAGCAAGCTTAATCTCAGATGAAAAAAATGCAAATGGACACCAGTGTAACTGATATACCCATAAGATGTCCACTATGAATTAACTTGTCGCTTAAACTGCAAAAGGGTACAGTATATACTTGAAAAGAAATCTTTTCCTTATACAGAGCACAAGATTCCACCTGATTCCTTCACCTCCTATCCTGATGCGTGATGTAGCAGAGGGCAGCAGACCTAGAAAATTTAAAATGGTGCCATTTTATGGAAAATAAAATGTCTTAAAGAAAGGTGGAATCCTTTCCCATGACACTTTAACTCAAGTTTCCCAGGGTGAAAATGAAATGAGAATAACTAATTGCCCACCAAAGAGATCATAAAACAGTCTTACTGCAAGGACAATATCCTGGTACCAGAGAAACTCAGATCAGATTTCCACTATAAATGAGGCAAAAGAAAGGTGTGATCCAGTTTTCAATATAAGAACTTGCAAGTAGAATGCAAAAATCCAGACCAGTAGACTTAGGCATCCATGGGTCCAGTTGGTAAATAGTTTCCTGTTTTGCTAACAATTCTAATATGGTCATATAATTTTCCTAATTTGAACAAGGATAAACCCCAGAATTTTCAAAAAGAGTAGGAGATCTTTCACAGGAGGGAGATTAAGTATATTAAGTATTCCTTTTTTTTTTTTTTTTTTTTCTTATGGAGTTGTGAGAGAATTGCTTGAGAAAGAAGAAAATAGAGAAAAACTAGGGCCTAACAAAAGTTATGGTATTATTGAAGCTCGCTTGAGGTGAGAGACAGTTACCACTTCCAGGATAGTTGATATGCACAGAATCTACTTCTCCATGATTCCCTTGGCAACACAATCTGCCCTCCCAGCACACACTAGTAAGAGCAAATGAAGAGTGTAGAAGAATGGAGACACTATGGCCAAACTTTGTTGGCTTCCCAGCAGAGGTGGTAATCTGATGATACCGTGCAGCTGATGAGTGAATGGAGGCTGGAACAGAGTGGAGACACCACGACCAAACTCTGTTATACTCCCTGTAGAGGTGGTAACCTGGTCATACCATGCAGCTGACAAGCTGCATAGTATGATAAGATGTCTGGTGCTGGGCCAACAAAGGTGGCAGATCAGTCCCTTACAATGGACTTTGCTCAAACATTTCCTCATTCTAATCCGATTATAATACCAATACACAGTTGATTATCCGCTTCCAAGAAATGACCACTCCTCACTGAGCATGCTTTCTAGATTTTTGATTAACATGGGAGATTTTTTAAACCAAACAATGACAATAGTAAGTATGACTAGAGTCACTCCAGCTCCACCTAAATGTAAAAGAAAATATATAAAAGGTGAACTAAGGAGGAATATAGAGGGAAGAAGAAAGACAGAAGAGGGAAGAGGAGAGAGAAGGAAGACTCCATTGTAACTGCTGGATCAGTTAACAGTCTGAACATCTTTCTTCCCCTCAGGTCAGGATGCCACTTTAGGAGACTCATCAAGGTTGAAAGTCCTCTCCCATCTTCTGGGTGACTGATTATTGTGCATTTGTATACTAACTAAGAACCTTATACTCTACTAGAGAATTTTCTGTACTGACATCCCCAAACCTGTTCTCTAAATGTTGCATTTGAATAAATCATGCTCTTTGGGAATTTGACTACTTATTTTGAAGGCAATTGGACCTACAGTCAAAAGGCTGTTTGTGAATCCAATACTGCCAGAGTTGAGCTTATAGTTGGTCATATTATTTGTGTACTCAACTTGCTATTTTGAAGGCAATCGGACCTAGAATTAACAGACAGTTGTGAATCTGGTACTGCCAGAGACAGGCTTATAGTTACCATAGTATTTGGTATTTCTATTGAGATGAGTCTAGCCGCTCCTAGTCCCTCTAACCTGTGCATACCAGACAGAATGCAATTCATCTCTTACCAAATTACCAAATTCCGCCTCCCCACTATGAAACTTGCAACAGGAGACAAAGTCTAAAATTGAGAGGAGAATAAATGTTACACAAAGTAGTTTTACAAATGAGGAAAAAATAATTTATTCCACTGAGCTCCAACCTTTCAAATTGAAGTTCTAACAATCTTGAAACTTTTTTCTGCTAAATATATTTTAGACTGAAGACTTGGAGAACATTAAAATTTCTGTAAATTAGTTTCAGCTTGAATAAACCAGTATTTTTCAGGAATAATAATAAAGATACAGATTGACAATTGTTTCTAAAGTTTGAAGTCGTCACATGCAAGTTACTATAAATATCAAGGACTTATATTTACAAATTTCAATAACAGGTGAAATATTTCAGAAGAGAGAGGAATTAAGAAAGAAGCAAAAATTTTCATATTTATTTGTCAGAAAAAAAAAAGGAAAAGTTTGTTATTCATCTTGCATCTTACAATTTTGTCTCTGGTTAGAGGTTGACTTTAAAAACTGCTTTGATACTCATTTTTCCAAGTAGAAGATATCCAAAGATGAGTTTGCCATATTAAATTCAGTCAAAAAAATCACTGTAATGTGAAATTAATGGTGGCTCAGCTTTCATCATAAAATCTTCTCTCCTGCTGTGGTATCCTGGGAACCACCACACCTGAAGAAAAAAAAAAAAAGGAAAACATAAAAAGGGAAAAGGAAAAAAAATTAAAAATAAACAGAAAGAAAAATTGCCCCCTACTGAAGATGCCAAACTACCCGTGAAGAGTTTAAAGCATGTTGGAGATCTTGTAACTCTTGTATAATGTTGATAAAAATGTTCAAATAAGAATTTTACATTTTCATTGCTATTGCCGAAAGTTTAAGGCATATGAAAATATAAGCTTGACTAAAGTATGGAGTATGCCATTTCATAGAATCACAGAATGGCTGAGGTTGGAAGAGACCTGTAGCGATCATCTAGTCCAACCCCCTGCTCCAGCAGGGACCCCTAGAGCAGGGGGCACAGGGTGGCTTCCAGGCGGGTTTGGAAGATCTCCAGAGAAGGAGACTCCACAACTTCTTTGGGCAGCCCCTTCCAGGGCTCCGCCACCCTCACAGGAGAGAAGTTCCTCATGGACATAGAACTTCCTGTGTTTCAACTTATGCCCATTAACCCTTGTCCTATCACTGGCCATCATTGAGAACAGTTTGCCCCCCTCCTCCCTACGTTCACCCCTCAGGTATTTATACATATTGATATGATGTCCTCTCAGTCTTCTCTTCTCCAGGCTAAATAGGCCCAACTCACTCAGTTTTTCCTCCTCAATAGATGTTCCAGTCACTTCACAACCTGTGACGAGTAGCCAAATATCAGTCAAAATTGCAACAATTTTATATGCTGTCAAGAAGTATGATTTTCTCCTCAAACTCTCTAAATAAATAGATTAAATCTGTAAGTTCTGGGATGTTTCCAGGTACACTCTTTCTCATCTGCTCGAACAATTTGATTCAAATGTTCTATGCTCTATGCATATGTATGTCTATGCTCTATGCTTACTCTATGAAACACAAGCACAATTCAAAAGGATAAACCTCTGTTTTCTCACTCCTCGGGGGGTTTGTATTTGTCATATAAAATTTAAAAAGACAGTCTACAAACAACTGGACAGAATGAAAGAGGCAATCCTCTTAGAGAAACTCGTGTTCAACAGCCTATTATGCCTTAAGATACCCATAGTATTTCTGGTGGCACAGATGTAACACAGATGGCTCATAAAGGTTCTCAAATAAAGGTAATAGACAAGTTTTGAACTCTGCAAATTATACATTCTGATTTTAGAATTAGTAAAATTTTTATTTCAGTACATTTGAAATTCACTACAAAATTGGGTGTAATATTTATCAGTCATGAGCAAAGATAAGGATGCTTTTTCCATTCCAAATGTAGTATTATTTCAGCAATAATCTGAAAGTTTGTGCAAGACACAAAGATTAAGGTAAGAATGGAAAAGTAATGTAGAACTCCTGCATAGCCTGGATCTGCAATCCCTTCAAAAAAAGAGAGTGCGTCTGCACCATCCACAGATTTGAAACAGATGTGGAGTGAGCAGACAGCTCTGTGCAACCTTACTGAATTACTGTGGTAGAACAATAATGGAATCCTAAAGATGAACATGAAGGAGGTATTTTACTTGCATATGATAGTAAGGTTGACCATTGAACATTGCACCTTAGCTGCATGTCATTTTAAGGATGTTTCTGAGAGGCACAATAAAAGGACTAACACTATAAAATTAACAAACAAGTAGCAGTAAGTGGTTCATGTAATGGAAAAATAATCACTTTTACAGACTATTCTACAACCTATTCACCAGTCTACTTATAGAGAATGGAGGAAGAATTGCTTATCAGCACTGGGAACCTCTACACATCACTTTTTATATCTATTTTTTATTATTATTTTCCAATATTTTCCCAAAGTTTCTCTAATTGAAGCAAGTCAACTCCTCCAGCAAGCACCCCAGTGACTTCAGCGCTGGGATTCGCACAGACACACACACATACACACGAGATCTCAACAGGATTCGGAACGCAGTTTAACACGGAGAAAAATGACCACCCCTGGGCACACGCAAAACGCATCCAGCCCCCAGGAGATGGCGCTGCATGAACATGATTGCACCAGCCCTCACAGCTAACCGGCGCTCCCATGCCACCCGACCCCAGCTTATCTGGAGAAAAACTTGACACACGCGGAAATCCGGCTGGTGCTAGTCACTGTCTGCAACATGGGGAGTCCCAAAATGGCTGTGATTGCTCCCTTCTCAGCCATTCTTCCCACTGTGACCTTAGAGGCTATTTTGCATGCCTGACTGAAGAAGACACTGAGAGCACAGACTTCTGCTGTGCAGAATGAAGGGACCACTGAGGAAATCTATAATACCAGGAGCAGTGTTCAAATCTCTGTGTGACCAAAAGTCCTGCAAATTCACAGAAACAGGGCGCTGATACGCTTTTTCATCCTCTCTTGAGCCTACTGCTTTTTACAGGACCAGAACTTCACCATACTGCTGCTATCCTGGCTCTGTCTCCCCAAACTCCCTGCCATACCTCTTCAACTCTCCTAATACTTTCCCCTGCTTTTATCAAGCAGGTCCTGACTGCCTTCATCTACCCTGTTCCACATTCATGCTTTCCCCAGACTTGTGATACTGCTGAAACCTCCTGGCATAAGCTGCACGTGCCTCCTACTGTGGTATTTATGCCTAGCCAGGCTCTCTCCCAGCCCTCTGGTCACGCTGTACATCTGTCGCATGCTCCTAATCCTGTGTAAGCTACACAGCTTGCATTCTAGGCCGCCTCAGCCCTGGCATCTGCCCCTCACCTGCGGGACTCTCTTCACCCTGGAACTAGAGAAAAAAGACACAAATTCAGAACCAGGAGAGACAGAGCCACGCTTCAGAAATGCACTCTAATGCCCACATGCTTTTAGTAGTGAGATCAAATCTGCACCTGTGACTAAGGTAGAACTTGTGGTAGGTGTGACGGCCAGCCTTCATATCGCTTCTTCATCTGGAAAAATCAGTGTCCTGTGTAGGCTGGTATCCTGTCTCTGGCAAAAGACAGCATGAGCACCTATGGAAAAATATGTCTCTTTTGCAATTCAGCCATCTCTGATGTACGGTAGACCCTATGCAAATTCCTATCCCTCCAGTCCACAGACAGCATCTGGGTCTGAGCATAATGGGTTGAGTAACAGATAAAAGTGGGGTTTTTTTTAAGATCTATCAGATAACTTTTTACTCTTCAAGTGAATAAAATGCTCATAGTGGCAGGGAGCATGACAAGAAGTACTGAACTCCAGTGATGGTTCTTATTTTCTGTAGATTTATGTCATGGCATGAGAAGGAATTTCTCCTAAAATGTGATCTGAAAAAAAATTTCCCTTTTTTTTTTCTTCTTTTTTTCATTTCTGTTTTTAGATATGTTTTGACTAAAATGGTCATCTAACAGTTTGCTGAATCTTTTCAAAGCATTCTGATCATTATCCAGGTATATTGCTGCTTTTGGACACTTGCATTTAGTTAACTTTATTTCTGGAATCCACCAAAACATGCTCATCTGAGAGGAAATTATACAGTCAGATAAGTGGTACAGATCCTGAACAAGTCCACAATCAGGGATACTAAACCACTGCAATTCTGGAATAGGCTAGCTGGATATAGCTTCCAAATGTTTTTCATTCATGTGAAAACACATGAAGCCATAATCTTGTAGACATCCCATATGCCTGGATTCCCACAGAAAATGCTGAACTGAGCAAGACAAGGGTATAATAATAATAATAATAATAGTAATAGTAATAATAAAACACTTTGAGATGATGTAAAGAACAAAAATAGGTAAGAGAGTGGACCTGGTAGGGAAAGGCATAGAGAGAAAAGGGACATGAATATACTCCTCAGAAAATAAAAGAAAAAAAAAAAAAGAGTAGTGTTTCTTTGTTCTAATATGAGAAGGTGGGCATGAGGAAAATATTTAAAAAGGAAACAAAAGAAAATTGCTCTAACGTGGGGATCTAGAATTTCATGGCAAAATGTGTGTTATATTCCCTTAGGTTTTTCTTCCCTCATCCTACAAACACATTCAATCATTATGACTGGTTTTCTATTTCTACTTCTGTAGAACAAACCATGAACTTGTAAAAGACAAAACTGTTCCTATAGGTTCAAGAAGAGGTAGATATCAGGCCCTGACAAATTTATTCTCAATTCTCAACATTCCCAATTCACAGATTCTATTATTTTTTCTCATCCATTACCTTTTTAATTTAATTTAGATAGGATTAATCATACTATTTCAAAAGCATTCTCTCTCTCTCCATATATATATAGATATATGTAGTTATATGTATAAAAGATATTTGTATCAGATTTAACCTATTTTTCTGATATTTTGAGAAGGACCTTGGGTTTAATGTTGCAGAATGATTTCTTGTTACCAGGAAAAAAAAAAAAAGCTGTTACAGTACATTAAAATGAAGGAAATAGATAGGCCTCATTTGACCAACTATCCTTTTAATGAAATATTTGCTCAGTTGTTTTTTCTTTGTTTGTTTGTTTGTTTGGTTGGTTATATTTAAAAGAATTTAGAGTCAACAGAAGGTATATGTTTAACAAATCCTCAACCTGCCTCAGCACACCACTGCCAGTATGATCCAGTGTAGACTCAGGAAAAGAGTAGGGCTATTCAGGCTCTTGTCCACTTTCCCTGTGGCTTTTCTACTAATAGAATTCCTGACAGAAGCCAGAGGTGTAGAAGACTGTGTTGTGTGATACTCCAGAACACTAATCAAATTTTATACTGACCAGGAATTCTTAAAGATTCAAATCAGAGAAACATGAGAATTTGTCAGTAATATTGACAAACAGGTTCTGCTACATCCAAATAATCATGTTTCCTCAGAAAATGTAAAGAAAGCTTGACAATCTTGCAGAATGATCTGCTTGGATAGTAACTTTCATCCTGTTGCAACATCAGGTAAACAAACATGTTTTATCCAGACCACTAAGACAAACTGGTCCAGGGCAAAGAATGAAATGTACGTTTCACAATGTCACTTGTCACTAACAGCAATTTCAATAGTATGGGATATTTAAGTTACTGTCCATATTCACATTCAAACCTTTTAGTGACTTTCCTATGTTCTAGTCACAAAAAAAAAGTTTTCTTATCAGCCATGAATTTACCACCATTCCAACATCATTCATTGACTTTCCCGCTGTTTACACTGTTAGTTCTATTCTCCAGTTCTTAGAATTTCTTGGTAATATTGGTTTTGACTTCCTGCTTGGTGAGATGCTCAGCAGAACCATGCTTATATTCCTCATTAGCAAGTGATAGCATCTCTTGATCTCAACTTCATCTCCCCTGTATTCATTTCCAGTGAGCTGTGTAGTAGGTAGTATGAGGAACCTTTCCTCAGCAAGGGGAACTGACAGCCATGGACTTCAAAAAATATGAATCATAGATTTTTCTCAACATATAGAGAGCAAGTGAAAGGGAGGGAATATAGAAAGGTAGAAAAACAGGAAGGATAGACTAAGAGGCAAGGTTAGAACACACAGAATTATCTGGAGAAAGAGAGAGGGGGGAGAGAGGAGGAGAGAGCGAGAGAGAGAGAGAGAGAGAGAGAGAGAGAGAGAGAGTTCTTAACCTTTAAAAGAGATAACGATGTTACTCACTGTTGATAGTCAAGTTCTTACAGCATTGCAGATGTGAGGACAGCCAGAAAAATCATTGACTGCTTTTGAAAGAGTAAAAGATCTGTCGCATTTGGTAGCTCTTTAGGAAAATTCAATAAGGACCATGGTACAGCATTCAATCTGAGGAAGCAGCTTTATTTTGACATTACTAGGGAAAAAAAAAAAAAGCAGCCAAAGTGACTGCTGTCTCTGTACTCACGCCACCTAGCTTTGTGTGCCTGTTTCTTTAAGCTGGATCCTACTAATTTTCTTTGAAAGTGCTTAAGAACTGTTTGAATGTCTTAGACTAGTCAGAGCTTCAAACACACTTGGTCTTCACTCACTGTTATCTAGAAAGTTTATAAATGTGACTTAGAAGTCTATTTTAGGTAGACAGAAAGTCATCTTTTCAGGGGCTACCATGAAAAAAATCTGACAAAGAAAAACAATAGGAAAAAAAAAAACTTTTAAAAATACCTTTCTTCTCCTCATGAGAAGGATGAGGCTTCCTCCTCCTCTCCTTTCTTCTCCAAGAAAATCATTAAGTTTGAGGAAACCAGAACCCTTCCACAGAATATCATAATAACCAAATGTACACCTGGAAGTGCTTAGAGAATTTTGAGATCATATCAGTCTTAACTACTATCTCTCGCTGCAGAATCAGTCTTGACTGGTAACAGATACATGCAAAGCAATTAACTGACACTTTATGTGGACATGACAGCCTATGGATGTAATGTCAGCTCCTAGAAATCTTGACAAGATAGGCACCTGAAGAATCATCTCATTTAAATTATCAAGATGATATCTTGTACTCATTACTCAAGTAAGTAATTACCTTCCCAATTCCCACTGTGTTCACTGAGTAACAGCAGTGCTAATAGTCCCTAACCTCAAAAATGTGAATTTCAAAGCACCTGGAGATTTTTATGTATATGTCTTTGTAAAGTCTGATTGCAAAATTAGGTTAGATGTTGCTTCCATGTATATTTATGCTCCAATTTGGAAAAGAGAAACACAGTTTCTCTTTAAGCCACAAGCACCCACACCAACATTGCTTTTCTCATTTCCTTTTGTTAGCATTTGGTGTTTAGCATGCATGCTTGTTTATTAATAACAAATAATGGTAATAAAACTTTTTTTTCTGATAAATTGATTACATTATGACAAATTGATCACATTGTACTTTATTATGTCTCTTTCACAGGGTTTTTCCCGATCAGAAGACCACTGTACCTACCTATGTCCATACACATCTGTAGAATTGGGAAAATGAGCCACAAAGCCTTGAATCCCAAGATTGAGCAAAGCTCTCTCTATTGCTCTGATAACCCTACATACTAGCCTGATCTCAAAAAATGTATGTAGGTTACCTAAAGTGGGCTGTAACTATTGCCTAGAATTAAAAACAAAAACAAACAAACAAAGCCAAACATAGATGTAAGCATGTCAGCTCTGATACTAGATGCTGGAGTTTCCTAGAAATTAATCCTCCATTAAAAGAGCAGATGGCCCTGTGTGTTCCAGTGGCTCAGAGCACACATTATGGTCTTTGTAATTGAAGGACTTATGAATGATTGGGTCTGTGTAAACCTTAAGTTGGATTAGTATAATCCAATGCATGTTAGAAACAGTCTGCAGTGCTGACATGTCATGTCAGCTTCATAGGGCCTTTCAGCCCCACACAAAATTGCATCACATGTGGGACCCAGTGTAGGACTATACAGGAATAAACATATCCTGGCAGTCTTACTGGATTGTTTTAATGCTTTCAACAGTGAGCTAGTACTCATAGATGCAACAAATGAAGTCACTGCTGATTGACCTTCTAAATCATTGACAGCTACTTATTTACAAGGGTCACAGACAAATAGCTTAGGCCCTAGCACTGACCAACCCTTCTTGGGGAAAATAAAGTTGCACAATGCGTATTGAAGAGCACCTCCCTGCAAACCTGTAGCTTGCATTGTCAGAAATTCAGGTGAGATAGGATTGTAGAGATAAACTCAGCACAAGTAGCACACTTACAGAACTAGGCAAGCTGGTCCACTCACAGTCATTTCCTACCTATTTTTCTTGTATCAAGATACAATCTCTTTGAACTTACCTTTCACAGCAACTGACTGTCTCTTATACAGATATCCATCTAAAGTCCACAGAAATTATTTGCCAAAATCACAAAACATCAATCAGCTACCAGTTCTCCAAAGAACTTTACAGCTCCTGCAAAATCCAGCCCCTCACACAGCCTGGAATCATAGAACCATAGAATGGGTAAGGTTGGAAGGAACCTCTAGGGATCATAAAGTCCTATCCCCCTGCTCAAGTTAGGGTCCCCTAGAGCACATGGCACAGGGTGGCATCCAAGGGGGTTATGAAGACTGGCAGAGAAGGAGACTCTACAACCTCTCGCGGCAACCTGTTCCAGTGCTCTGTCACCCTCACTGTCCAAAAATTTTTCCTTAAATTCCTGTGGAACTTTTGGTGCTTCGGTTTGTGGCCGTTTCCTCTAGTACTATCACTAGCCACCACTGAAAAGAGGATGGCCTCACTCTCCTCACTCCCTCCCTTGAGGTATTTTTATATCCTGATCAGATCCCCTCTCAGCCTTCTCTTCTTTAGGCTGAACAGGCCCAGCTCTCTGTGTCTTTCCTCATAGGGCAGAGGTTCCAGGCTCCTGATCATCCTTGTAGCCCTGCTGTGGACTCTCTCCAGCAGCTCCACGTCCCTATTTTACAGGGAAGCCCAGAACTGCACAAAGTACTCCAGATGTGGCCTCACCAGGACTGAGTAGAGGGGAGGATCCTCTCTCTCCACCTGCTGGAGATACTCTTCTTAACCTACTCCAGGATCCTGTTGGCCCTCTTGGCCACGAGAGTACACTGCTGCCTCATGGTTAACTTGTCATCCACCATGACACGCAGGTCCTTCTCTGCAGAGCTGCTCTCCAGAAGGTCAATCCCCTAATGTGTACTGATGTATGGGGTTACTCCTCCCTAAGTGCAGGGGGAGTTGAACCTTATGTTGTTTCTCTCCACCCAGTTGTCCAGTCTGCCCAGGTCCCTCTGGATGGCAGCGCAGCCCTCAGGGCTGTCAGCTGCTCCTCCCAGTTTGGTATCATCAGCAAACTTGCTGAGGGAGCAATCCATCCCTTCATCCAGGTCATTAATGAATAAGTTGAACAGGACCGGACTGAGGACTGACCCCTGGGGGACACCGCTAACCACAGGCCTCCAGCCAGACTCTGCACCACTGATCACAATCCTCTGAGCTCTGCCATCCAGGCAGTTCTCAATCTACCTCACTGTCCATTCATCTATCCCACATTTCCGAAGCTCATTTCCAAAGCACATTTCCGAAGAGGATGTTGTGAGGGACAGTGCCAAATGCCTTGCTGAATTCCAGATAGATTGCATCCACCTGTCTGCCTTCATCTATCCAGCCAGTCATTCCATCATAGAAGGCTATCAGTTTAGTCAAGCATGATTTCCCCGTGGTGAATCCATGCTGACCACTCCTGAGCATCTTCTTGTTCTCCACATGTTTGGAGACAACAGCCAGGATGAGCTGTTCCATCATGTTTCCAGAGATGGAGATGAGGCTGCCTGGTCTGTAGTTGCCTGGGTCCTTCTTGTCATTTCTGAAGACCAGGGTTACATCATTGACTTTCTTCCAGCTCTCAGGCACCTCCTCCATTCTCCAGGACCTTTCAAAGATGATGGAGAGTGGCTTAGCTATGACATCCGCCAGCTCACGCAGCACTCTGGGGTACATCGTATCAGGGCCCATGGATTTGTGTATGTTGAGTTTCCTTAAGTGTTCTCTGACCCAATTTTCCTCTACACAGGGCAAGTCTTCCTCTCTCCTGTCCTCTTCTCTTTTCCCTAGGGCTTGGGATTCTTAAGGCCTACCCTTGGTAAACACAAAAGCAAAGAAGGCATTCAGCAACTCTGCTTTTTCTATGTTTTTCATAACCAGGCCACTCACCCCCGTCCACTGGCAGGACCCCCTGACCTTCCTTTTGCTGTTAATATACTTGAAGAAGTTTTCTTCTGTATTTTTAACATCCCTTGCCAGATTACATTCCAAGCATGCCTTAGCTATCCTGGTCGCATCTCTGCAATCCCTTCAACTCCCTGAAGCAAAGTCAGCTCTCTTGAAGTCCAGGAAAGCAATCCTACTTTTTGCCCAGCTTCCTCCTCTCAAGATCTAATAGAAAATCCAGTGAGCCTGAAAATGGCTTGAGGTCAAATTTTAAAAAACCACTGTATAGAAAGTGTGTACAGGCCAAGAGACTGTACAAAAATTCTCATCATTTGGTCAACTCCCCATAGATCATTTCAGAAACAATCCTATTATAGAACACCACAGAGAGAGACAGTCAGTACAGAGAAGACTCCAGAGAAAAGACATAAAAAATGTGTGCTAGCACTTTGAGTCAGAGTCAAGCAGTTATCAAGATGGACAAAGATGAAAAAATTAGATTTTTAGAACTCCGTGAAGAATGAGAACAAATTTATTCTGCTTTACATCATTAAAAAAAAAAGCTTTAATATTTAGATACTTACAATCAGGATGGTGTTAGGAGAAAAAAGAGAGAGAGAGATAATTTCTCATGCAAAAATGTTTGGTTGTTGCACTTCATCAAGAAGAAAGGGAACAAATTTAGTCTTTCTTCATCCTTTTAAAAAACTTAAATATTTAAATACAATTACAAAACAAAGCTTTTGACACCATCCCTCACAGTATCCTCCCGGCAAGCTCTGGAAGTGTGGGATAGGTAGGTGGACCGTGAGGTGGATAAGGAATTGGCTGGATGGCAGAGTTCAGAGGGTGGTGATCAGTGGTGCAGAGTCTGGTTGGAGGCCTGTGGTTAGCGGTGTCCCCCAGGGGTCTGTCCTTGGTCCGGTCCTGTTCAACTTATTCATTAACAACCTGGATGAAGGGATGGAGTGCTCCCTCAGCAAGTTTGCTGATGATACCAAACTGGGAGGAGCAGCTGATAGCCCTGAGGGCTGCGCTGCCATCCAGAGGGACCTGGGCAGGTCCCCAGGTCCCCACCTGGGACCTGCTATAAATTATTCACAATCAACCGCATACTAACTACAAGGGTGATATTTTTTCAGTAATAGCCAACATCACCTTGGATAATCTCAACCTTCGCTTATTTAAGTCAGACATGTGAAACTTTCATATTTCATCCCACTTGCTACTCATCTAAAGTTTATACTCCCTGGAAGCAAGCTGCTTTGTCCTCTGGAGGACATGAAGTGAGCAAGCAACTTAGAAATTGCCTGTAGCAGTGCTGCACAACCTGAAGCTTTCACCACAAGCTGAAAGCCTTTTCGAAATGTGTCTGTTGAAAACATTGCAGTAGACATTATACAGAGGCACAGACTTGGTATGTTGGGTCATTCAGAGCTAACTGGTGCTTAACATTTCAGTTAGCACTATGTAGGAATATGATCTCTACCCCTGTAGATACCCCACAATAGACATTTCATTCTCCCAAATTTTTGAAGGAAATAACACAGAGGGAAAGTTCTTTGCTTTAAAAAGAGAGAAAATATGAGCCTCTAATTTGTTCAAGCAAGACAGAGAAAACAAACAAACAAATAAACAAAAACAAAAAAAACCCACAAAAAATACACCACAAAAAAAGGACCCCACACAAATTTTAACTGCCCAAAATATTATAGAAGACAAATTCTGGAAGACACACACATACAAGCAGAAGGCTAAAGATAGCCATATGGCAGCCTGAATATAGCCAAAAATGGAAGCAAAAGTTAATCCATTTAAAGAACTAGCAGCAGAGTTTATTTTTATTTTAGGGAAAGTTGCTAGTGCTAGAACACAGCCTGTTCTGATGGCTAAAGCCCATATATTCTGATGGGAAAGCAAGCTGTAGTCATCAAGGCAACCAAGTATCTACAAATCTAAACTCTGACTTTGCACCAGTCACAGAGAGTAACAAGAAGCTGGTGGTATCTGACAGCTGTCCCCTTACTTATACATGCATACTTATTTAACTTCATGTGGGATATCATTCTGAACTGACAAGTACTATTCATAGATGAATATTTTGGAGACTTTAGTGCAGAGAAAATGTATGAACATTTTAAGGGGGACATGGAGTTCCTACAAGTCCTGCTAACTGATGTTAGCAAGATGTATTTTTTCGTTTAACTGTAAGAAGAACTTGAGGAGGATTTTAATTGGCCGATACATTTTTTATTTTTTTCTAATTTGCTATACAAATGCTGCAATATTCATGGGGGTCAATGAATGCATTTCAAAATACTTAACATAACAAAAGCCACTGTGGAACATTCATCAATGAAAAAAAAAAAAAAGAAAAGGACATGCAATTCAGAAAGAAAAGAAAAACAAAGTTAGTAATCTAGAGGCAAGAAGAAATTGTTCACCAGAGATATTTGATAAATATGCACACTACATTCAAGAAAAAGAGATCCAGAATAATTTATACAGGTAAAAGGGAAGAAATACAGATAACATCTTCCATTATGTTTTACACAACTGATATTGATTCCTCCCTTTACTGTCTTTCTGTTCAATTTTCTTCAAACTCATTCATTCATTTTTTTTCTCTTAATTTCTCTATATAAGAAAAGATTCCTGTCAAAATCTGAAAATACACTGTCGTATCTTTGTTTATATATCTCTTGAAGACTTACTCTTGTCTCTGCCCTTTCTAGACACAAGGCTGACAGCTGGTGTACCACAACTGACGCTCATTATACTAATCTTAATCAGTTCACAGCTACTGTGCACTCCTCTTGACAGTTTGTTTTTCACTGTACATCCACATTGCAACAGCTCCAAGTCAAGGAATATTTATTATCATATGTGAGCACTGTAACTAGCACAATGAAATGCTCTTCTCAGATGTATCAGAAAAAAATCATTTGATACAGCTTTTATCACTACTATTAAACCATTGAAGGAGTCTGAATCCTAAAGAACTCAGTAGCACAGTCATGCTGTTTTCATATTCTGATTTTATTTGCACAAAGTGCCCTGCCTTGGGGCATCAGAGGCACAGATTTTGTTCCACTATTTCCAGTAGTATTCAGCCCTTGTTTACATAAAAGCAAGTATTAGCAAACAAATTGTACTTGGGTTTTATTTGTTTGATTGTGTGTTAGAATCTCTTATAAAAGCTAACCCTTCCCCTTTTGCTTCCACAGCAAAATAAGCTCTTTAGATAAAAGAGACAACAAGCACAACAGGGTCCAGACTTTGAGCTGGCGTAAGGAATTCAAAAGTATTTGCATTCCCCCAGGGTTTAAGTTTTAGCTTACAAAATTTAACTCAAAACCACATTTACAGCAACCAGACTTTAACCTCTTCCCACTGCTCAGCCTTATCCTGGAAACTTTCATCCTGCCATCACCAATGTTAACTCTACACCATTCAAGATCACTTATGGTGGTTGTAATCCTCAGCTACAGTCTGGTTGACAGTACACAGTGACACTGTGCTCCTGAACAGTGATAGGAACATCCACGAAACTGCTGTCTACTAGCCATTTATTGGTCACTGCTTGGACTTTCTCACGTTTGTGCTGGTGAGCAATGTACAACAGTTGTGCTGTGTCTTCTTTATATTTGTTCCAATTCAGCTTCCTTCCATACCCTCACATTTTAGGTTATTCTATCATTTTGTTCTCTTCATCCTTTTCTCCCAGTTTTTCCTTTTATCCTTCTGTAAGTGGTACACCTCTTTGCCATAGCACTCCCACGAAGTTCCTGCCAGTGCAATATTCACTCGATGGAGGTTACTCATACTATCTTGTTTTGGGGCTGCACCTCTCTAGACCTTTTCAGGGACAAACGAAATAAAGGAATCAACATTGAATGTACCATCCAAAGGCACCTGAGTACAGAATTGCTTCTGGAAATGCCCATCTCTCCCTGCTGTGATTGAAGAAGGAGCCCAAAGGCACCATAGTCCCTAAGCTAGTGGCAGGAAGCAACAAGAGTAGGACTGCACCAGAAAGAAAAGTAAGCCAGGAACCAGGGGTGAACACAACCCAGACAGATGTAATATATGGGTGTTGACTCACTTTTCAGATCCTGACACACTGACTTGACTTTCTGGCTTGATCTCAGACATGTCTCATCACTGTAAACTTTATGGGTGATAGCTGAATTTGTGGCTAATGCTAGTTACCATCACAAATGTGTTTTTCGGATCTTGTGGGACTGTGCTCTCATGAGCAAAGCCTCTGTCCCTTCCTGCCTTACTATGACTCTCTGCTCTTGGATCCTCTTTCTTCACAGAGCATTCTGCCTCGCTGCTTCCTGGAAAGTAAGGATTTCTAGAAATCAAGCAAAGATAATTCCTTTAAGAAATGCTAACCCTACCTGCATGTATATCATCCACTTCTTCAGACAGAACACTCACTCACTCACTCACACACACACACTCACTCACACACACACACACACACACACACACACACACACACACACACACACAAATACATTTCAAAGAAGCTGTGTGCTCTTATGTTGTGTAGGGGAATTTTTTAGATAGACGGCATGCATGACTGGCTGTCATACCCTAAGGGAAACATCATCTGGAAGCTCAAAGGAGCAAATAATTTGTTGTATGGAAAAGGCCCTCATGCAGAGACGTAAGGAGGATTACAGTCAAGTGAACTACTTCCTTTCTTCTCTTTCTTCTTCTAATTATCTTCTGTCTGTGAACTAAAGATCTGTGTAAACTAAGATGATACATATTTCTTTTTTTCACAGTTCCCCTACATATACTCTGGGGAAAAAAAAAAAGAAGAGAAGGAGGAAGAAGAGGAGGAGGAAGAGGAAGAAAAGGAAGAGGAAGAAGAGAAAGAGGAAGAGGAGGAAGAAGAAGATTTTTTTTTACCTATTTTAATCACTAAATTCTTTTTCAAGATTCATAATGTAAATGCTTTTCTGTCTGTCAGCCCTTCTACCCTGTCTACCTCTTATTTTGCTCAGTATAAATAAATCCATTTAAAACTGTAAACTAAGTGAGTTTGATCATTTTTTGTTTTGAATGCCAAGTCCTTGAACAATAGCTTATGCAAAATCAAAAATCCCATAAGCAGGGATGACATAAATGAATTCTTGAAAAGCCCAGATTTCCCAGATAGGATCATATGTCTATTAGAGCAAAATGATAAAATTTATTACCTCATCTGGACAATTTCCAGCCAATTTTCCATTCATTACTTTTGGAAATCATTCAAAATCTTTACTAAGAGTGATTTATTTTAGCTAAAAATTAGAACAATATTTCAATAATATAATCCTTAAAAAAAGAAATATATATAAATAATTAAAAGTAAATAAAAATCAGACAGATAACAGAGAAGGGAAGGAAAAAAAAAAAAAAAGAGGATGTTCCTTCCTTCCAATTCAGTAAGTCAGGTCACAATATGTTTCAGTACATATATTCAGTACTTATGTGGAAGATTATCCCAGATGTATCCTTGCTTTAGTGATCAATGATTCAGTGAAACACCGGTATTTTCCTGTTCACACCCTAACTTCAGATGTGTATGACCCCCTATGGCACTTGTCCCCAGGATTCTCCTGCTAATTCACTCTGCTGCAATATGAAAACTAAAGGGTGTTATAATGAATGAAAATATTCTGTCCAGTTACATTTTGCCCAGTGTTTTTCAGTTGTGAACTTCTCCCCCAGAAGAGACTGCCTCCGCGACATTATAGAAGCTTCCTCAGCTTAATGCAAGCACATGCTGTAGCTTCACTAGAAAACAGACATCATGCTACAAGACTCAATAACAGAATATCCCTTTCATGTCTACAGATTCCCTTCTCATCCACAGAAAATTAAAGAATCAGTTACTGTCTCACTTGCAGTATAAGTTTCTGTGACTTGCCAAGCACAGAAATAAGGAACCAGATCCTCTCTTCATTCAGAATGCCACAAATAGGGATAAGACCCTATATTGCTATCTCTCACTGCAAAGCATCATGTTTTCTATACTGTGATAAGGCATTCTTTGGTGAAATAATCTTAGAATACAACCTTTTCTTCTGCAAAAATTACTTTTCTCAATCTGCTTTTCTCTCAAAACTCAGTACTCCCTAGCATTTTTCAGCAAGCTCAGAAGAGATGTCTTAAGCTTTCTTGGAAGAATGTCAGACTTTGGAAGACACAGAATACTGAAAGCAAAACAAAACAGAGCAAAGCAAAGCAAAACAAAAAAAGCCCTCTTTGCCTTCCGGAAGGAACAAAAATTTGTAAGTTTTGAGTGGGCCTCAGAGAAATAAAAGGAAAAGGAAAAAGAAATCAGAAGAGGAAGTCACAGGGAATAATGGGAGATAAACAAACAGAAACGAAAATATTTTCTCTCCTAATTTATTAAACCATCTGCTTCAAACTTTGAACCCATTTCTGTTTAGCAGAAAACTGTGTTAGCTGGGGAATGAGGAGTCAGGAAAAGAAAAGAGGAAACTATATCCTTTGTCCTACTCCTGAGGTTCTTCTGTTTCTGTTGTGTCATACAGTTCTGACTACTCTAGAGGCAGAATTCTGAACTAAAGAAACATCAGATCTGACTGACCATACCAGTTTGTATATTCATTGGATCGCCTTCAGTATAGTTAGGTTAGGTTAGGCAACATTCCTCTTAATGGAGGGCAGGATTCCATTAATTCATAGGATTTGCAATATACCATTAGTACCTGGAGAAACAGATTGGGAAAGATTTTCATGGATAAACCCAAGAAATCTCTGCTAGTATTATAGTAAGAAATGAAGGGTTTTCCTCATGCTCTTCACAAGAGGACCGAATAGAGTGCTTTCCAGAAATCTGTAGTACATTCACATCTCTGTGGGCAATGCTGAGAAAAATGAGACCTGTAAAGAAAACATAACTACTAAGGTTTGTAAGTGCAAACTGAAGTCTTATTTACTTATTTATTGCAGCTAACGAGCACTTCTTTTTAGCTTTGCTAATTGCTATTTGAGAAAAACAAAATATCTTTATAGAGATTTTCTATTTATCCCAAGGAGAGAAATTAAAGCTGAGAAAGAAATATGGAAATCTGTTGGTGCAACTCTTAATCTGCAAAACTTAACAAAAGACATATTTGAAACACTTTTTTTGTGCTGTTTCAGGAAAGAGGGGTTTACTCCTCAATATATAAAAATGTCTCAGATCCTTACAGAATAAAAAGGTTCTGAAGCCATGGTAACTTCTACATTACTATTAAAAGAAAAGGAAAAAAAAAAGCTGTAATATCTCTGAAGATTTATGTCTCGCTCCAGTAAGCTTGTCACATTGTGTGGGTTTATGTTATGTCTTTAAAGATAACCTGATATGACCTGGCACAGTGCTATGGATATTTTTTTTTTTTTCAAGAGAAATGGTATTTCTAGTGCTACATATAAGGAACAAGATTTCTAATGGGGTTAGAAAAGAATGTAATCAAGTAATACTGTTAATGAGTTCTTTAGAAAGCATGCAATTGTGTAGTAATTTCAATGTCATTGTGCATAGAAGGTAGAATACTACAGAACACTGTGGCTGTAGAGGAAAAAGCTCTTTACTCAAATTGTGGCCTCACAACTGGGACAACACTTCTTCTATAGTAGGTGGGGGAATAACGTATTCTTGTCATTTTCCAGAAAGCTAAAAACTCTGTGATTATAAAAATGCACTGTAAATGCAAATTTAACTACTGAAAACTTTACCCTGAAATAAGCTCTGAACATATGTACTTGAAAAAGTATCCTTTTCATCATTTATAGGGCCTTAAACTCTGAACTATTATTATCCTGAATAGCAATATTTCAGGCTATCACTATTTCAGCTGTTGGACTACCCATAATATCCAAAATCAGAAGGTGACAGATAGTCCAAAAAGATGTTATTATGTTGTTCAGGGAAAAAAACTAATGGGAGCTTGAAGCATTTATATGCTTTATATTTATATATAGTGCATCTATATGCACTATGCTTTGTTTTTAGGAACTTCCCAACCCCAAAATGCCCTAGAGGAGGAACAAATTACCAATGAGTCCACGTGTGCATCTCAAAGAGGATATGGAAATTATATCTTCTCTCTGCAAGAATTGGTCCTACAACATAATTTAGTTAATTAGACTCATTGTTACCACAGGAACCATCCCTAGCAGATGGTTTGTATATCCAAAGCAGCAGTTGTCATTATGTTACAGTAAGCCTCAGCTAAATACAAGCCAGTTTTTGTAAGTTGCCTGAGAAATAGCTGGGGATGAGAGAGGGGAAAATTGTAAGTAGTTTCATATGTCACTGAAAGTCATATTTCTTGGGACAAACCAAAAACATTCTTGCAGTGCTTTGACAAAGAACATCAGCCTTCTCCCAAATGCTCAGACAAAATCAGTTCCAAGAGGCTAGAATTCTAAGAACACACCAGGAAATTATTTATAAGGGAGATATTAGGGAATCACTTACTCCAAGAATTCCCATTTGGAAAAATCTCTGCCTAAAGAAAATATAGAACTATGTTTCCTAGACATTATAGCAAGATTTTAGAGAAATGCATTTATATAACTGCTGCTCAGAAGACTCTTGCATTAGCCCTGGGAATATAACCATAATTGGAAACTGGATGGAACTATTGATAAATAGATAATCTCAAAAGAAAGATCATCTGCATCGCACCACATCCCTCTGGGATCGGTCGCCAGGACTAAGCCATCTCACTTCCTTTCAGAGGCATTATTCTTTCTGTTCCAGAGATGATCTCTCTGCACAGTGTGTTCTCTGTAGTACAAACAAAATAGGCTGCTGCAGTAGGAGCATTGGGAAAGAGAAAATTACAGTATACTTGCCTCTGCAAACCAAGTCCCTGGAAGTATTTCATGCCTGTGACACTCATTACTGTTCAGTGCAGCTCAGTGCATGTTTGTTCTGTGATACACAGGTTTGTGACCAACAGAATACTGAATAAGCTGAGTTAGCAAGTTTTGTTTCTCCTTCACAAACTTCAGTAATATCAATTCATTTAAGGATCTACCAAATCCTTTAATCACTCATGATCAATAGTTTCTGCCTTAACTGTACAAGTCTATGACCCTTTGATAAACTTCAAGCCAAACTTCCACTCTATAGATTTTAATTCTTAAAATTTGTTTGGAAAGTTTTTCTCTGACTTCCAGTCAGGACCTGTTTCCTTTCTGTGACAAATCATAGAAGAGATCAGCCATAACTGAAAAAGAATCTATCCATTTGAATTTATTTCTTCATCTTGTGCCATTGCCTAGAATATATCATGTGCTTGTAGACACTGACAGACTTGAAAAATTATTTCTTCCCTTAAAGGCAGGACAGTCTAGTCTTGCATAGAAGCTTTCCACAAAGAATTACGACCTAAAATTTAGTCAGTACTTCATCTTACTCCACATCGAACCATCCTCCCACAAGCCTTCCTCCCACCAACAGGAACCACCTCATCATCAAACGTATCAAACGTATACATCACCGAGATTAAAAGCATCTAATTTAGAATGAATCCTTATAATGACCTGTCCAGCAATGGCATTAAAACCTCTCTGAAAATTCCATATCATGCCCTGAGTAGTGACATTCCATGTAGAGATGAATAAGTCCCATTCAGAATCAATCGATTCTTTTAACTGCTCTAAAATGGACACATTTGAGTGTATTAGTAGATAAAAGGAATAATAATTCTCACACTAGCTCAAGATCTTTTCTGGTTTTGACTGACACGTCTTGGGGGAGCGACTACTGAGCAAACATGCATCTTTCTAAATTCTATTGCTACAGCATTTTAAAGACAATGTAAGTTTGCGTTATTGTATCCTCTTTGCTCTGATTTGCAGCGAATAAAACAGTAAGTTTTATGGTCTACGCTTTGAGATATTAGTTCTCTTTGAAATCTAAATTTAAATTGAATCAGTCTCTGGTCCCACCATGACAAATATTTTAAAACTGCAGCCAGCTATGTCTTCTGGCCTGCTATCTCCTTTTCACAATTATTGATTACAATTATTTTACCAAGAAAAATTTTCTTCATACGTCAATAGAGTTGTGTTTAATCTGACATTTTACTTTCTGAGTAGAAGACTGGGCTTGATCATAGTATCAATTTCTGTGTGTATTTTCAGACAACACAATCAATCATTCATTCATTTTAACAGTATTTCCCCTCCTTGGAATCATCAAGAAAATTATTCAATAATTCGCCACTAGGCAGTTTCCAGAAAGCAGGAGATTGGTCACACAGATCACATAGTGCAGAAAGACCAAATAGTCCTGATAGTCACCAGTGAGTCCTATAGTTGTTTGAAGAAAAGTTAAATCTGGATGAGAACCAGACACCTTACTCTTCCTGGATTACATATTTTTAAAAAAATTCTGTGATCTCAATCTGGTTCCTAATAGGAGCATCTTTCCTCACATTCAAAAGTCAGAAAGAAATGAAAAACCTTTTCTTTCAACAAGTCAGTTCTGATCGCGTCCCTAGGTTATGATAAGCTCACTTTGCTGTGTTAACCTGAAAGAATTTTGGGCAACAGCTGCATAAACTCTTTATTAAAAATGTACATATCCACATCATTGAATTCAATTCCTATTTACACATTGTACCTGTTCTCACTTTTTTACTATTTAGAGTGAGATAAAGTCAAAAGCATGAAGTAAGCTCCACCCACAACCTTACCAGTCAGCCTATGAGATATTCATCAGTTCTGTCTACACTGGAAAATGCACAATTCTCTACTCAAATTAGTGCCATGTTTTGCCTCGTATTCTTGATGTATGCTCTGGTCACTGATCGGCTCCACTCCCTTAACTTGAGGGCTGCCTCAAGATGATAAGATGTATTGAACGATATCTGTTCTTAGGTCTCGTTTTAATGTAATGCAGGAATAGGTCTGAAAAAATGTCTCTGGTTTTGTCTCATGTCAGCTTAGATGGTTGTTCTGTCATAGTGACCTTCAAGGCATAAATTATTCAACAGATATGATAATAAGACCAGAGCTAACTAAAAACTTCCGTCAGATTTCCAAATCCTTTTCAAAGGCTAACATTAGCTTTCATCATTTAGATAATATATATTCAATTTCATTTGCTAATCTAGTATTTGACAAAGGAACTACGGGATACATTAAAATTAATTTATGAAATCACTAAACTGAAACCCCATACCAGCCTTTAGCATTCACCTCTACATTTAATAGGCTGTATCATATATCATGCTGGATGGTTTTAATCAGAACCAGCAATACAGTGCAGCACAAGGCCTGACTTAAAGATACCTGAATCTCAGTAAACTTAGATTCAAAGGCACTCAAAACCTAACTTTGCTATTGTGACACTAATTTGTGTGCCACTATCCTTGAATCTTTGTTATGACCTTGTTCAAAGGCCAGTATAGCACTGCCTCATCAGATAACATGTTGAAGAAACATGATGAGGTTTTGATGATACCGCGTCACAATACTATCATATTAACCAATTGCTTTGGACACATGTTTTTATTAATGCCAAGAGGATGGAGACATGGAAAGCAGTTCTCTGCTTACCCTTTAAAGTAATATCCCTACCTTTCAGAGAGCTCACATGGTAGTATTCAGATGAAATGCAGGGGAATAGAAATAAACTTCTGTGACTGTAGAAGCCTGTGCACTCTCTGTGAAATGGAGTGAAAAATCAGCAACGTGCTGTCAGAATAAAAAGAATGTACCAAAATATGCATATACTTGGGTGTGGTTTTCCAGAAGGATAACTCAGCATTTCTGTCTAGTGTTTGGAGAAGCAGAGGATCTTAGATTTCAAGTATTTGCAGTTTCCCCTTCTGCTTCTGAATTTCCCAAGGGAAATTTGTTATTTTCCTCCCTTTAGATTTTCTTTTTCTATATTTTTGGTCATGTATAGTATATATAGGGTCTTTTCTAAAGTAGGAACAATTAAGTCAAGAGACTTTCAGATGCATATGGGCAGTCTTCCTTGTTCTTTTACTGGGCCGTAGACAGACAGTTGTTCATGGAAGTGTCTGGGATGTGGCTGAGAACAAGTCCATTGCTGAACATGGCAAGTTTAGCATCAAAATAACCTGCAAATGCCTACTGATGGAGAATTCACACACTAGAAGTTATTTTGCTGCAGTTATGCTACAGACAAGTAAGACAAACTGTCTTATTTAACTTTGCCTACTTGCATCAGCATAAGAACTGAGATATAGACCAAGTTAGATTAAGTTACTGAGGTATTACAAGACATAAGATAAATAGACCTCCTACTCTAAAATTTCAATTTAGGACAAAGAAGACATAGTTGGGAGTGACCAAACTCTCAATATGCAGAGCCTTTGAGAAGCATAAAGTTCTCAACCAGTCTGCCTCATTTAAAACATCTCTGCATAAGTCATTGGCCTCCAAGCTGTCACTTGATCTCCTCTGCGCTACCATGGCACAATAATGTGAAACTCTACCTGTGCTAGCTTTTCCTGACTACCCTAAAGACTCATGAGGACAAATGATTGAGAATGACCCTTATGTTCTCCCAGAGAATTGTCATGACTTCACTATTTCATACCTTCAATGATAAATCATTTGAATATGAAAAAAAGAGAGGGAGGGAGGGAGGGAGGGAGGAAGGAAGGAAGGAAGGAAGGAAGGAAGGAAGGAAGGAAGGAAGGAAGGAAGGAAGGAAGGAAGGAAGGAAGGAAGGAAGGAAGGAAGGAAGGAAAGAAATTGGAAGGTAGTTTGGTTTTCACTTAACAGGCAGACTCTTCACTGTTCACTGAATAGACAGGAATATCAGAGTCCTAATTTCTGGGCAATTTTCTATTATTAATGTAAACTTGAGTTTCATTTTTGTTTCAGCAGTTGTCAAGACAAATCTTAAAGAAAGCTTCACAATGTACATTTTGCATATGATGAGCTCATCCTAGAATCTTAATAAATAAATAAATAAATACACACTTAAATACACACAATAAATAAATATACATGGTAAAATAATAAACAAAAATAATACATAAAAACACACCAAAATAAACATACACAAAAATCAAACTTTAAACCCATTTAAAAATTTAGAAAACAGCTGAAATTCTCACTCAGACAAGTCTCCCTGTAAAGCCACTTTAAGTGTGCTAGTCTACTTCTATATAACCACATCAAAAATAATAAAACTTTTTTTATTTATTTAGCAGATTTATTTCTCCAGATAACAAAATTCCTCAGCATAACTACAAAAATGGCTTTCAAATCAAGTGCATGCACCTGAAAATCAGGTGGCAAGAAAAGAACTGGAATAAGAAATCCCAGATGAGAATCTGACTTCCTCAACCTAGAGTGATGAATTCTGGGCACAACAGAGCTATCATCTGACCTGGAAACAGGTGTGCTTTGACACATTATAGCCAAACAAAATTAGGAACAGCACAAGAGGAGATAGAAACAAAAAGGCTGCATACTCCTAAGTTGTTATAATAAGCTATGAATTTTCTTATAAATCTGCCTGCTACAGATCTGTAGCTACAGATCTGTAAAAAGAAAAATATTCTAATGGAATACTCCTTGGAAGTTTTTTTTTATGGGTCTTGACCTCTAGGGGAAGAGCCCAGTCCTACAGATTTGCTCACCAAGCCTTAAGATTCTGCAACATATAAGAAGATTATTGCAAAAAGGAGAAACCTCCTGTTTGTTTTCATCACTAAAGATGTCTTTCCCTGATTGCAACCCTTATGACTTTGAGACAGTATATAGTTTTTATTTAGATGCAAGCAGGCAGAAATCTAAAAGGGCACTACTTTCTCTTAAATATGATTGAATAAAGTTGCATTTTCATTTAGTTCTGTTTTTTTTCCCCAGCATATGGCTAGGCTGTTGGAACATTTCACCTAATTCTCAAACAATTTCAGTCTTATCTTTTTTCTATCTTCAGAAGTGATCCTCTCTTTTTCAACATGATCAGTATCATTCTGATTTTATTCAGGTCAAGATTTTGTTTTTGTCTTTGGAAGATCATCTGATACTGGGTATTAAGGCACTTTTTGGTATCACACCTCTAATAAACTTTTTATTTTTTAAAATCAAACTTTCTAGCAAAATCTAGAGATTTTGCTCACAGAGTCATGGAAGTGTTTGTATCCTGAAAATAACTCCAGTAATTCCTTCAGAATAAACCTCTCATTCTCTACATCCTAAGTGAGAACAAAATAATATGCTTACATGACTTTCACCACGCATCTGCTTGTCAGACATCCTTGGTTCCTGGCCTTCAGTCTCAAATGCAAAAGGAGCATTTTTATCACTCCACATCTCATCCACCCTCTTTAAAGCCTTCCTGCTTCACACATTTACTTGTACTAGCTAGTCAAAAAAATGACTTTCAAAGGCTTCTCCTTGTGTCTGTACTGAACACTATAAGAATCATAATAAAAATGAGCAGTCTCTAAACTAAACAACCACAAGTGCAAATAAGACAGCCTGAACTTCATCTTTTTGAGAGTGGGCCAAGGGATAAATAATTTTTTTAAACCTGTATATCTGTATTATGAATAAAAAATTTTTAAGGAGCAATTCTATTCTAATTTGCACTGATGCAGATCCTCAGAACGGTAATTCTCTTCATGGAATACCTCAAGACATATATCACTACAACAGAATAAGTGATTGTCTCAATTGAAGATAATATTCAGTCTTACCAACAGTTCATATAGGCAAGTCTGAAAAGTCAAGAGCTTTAGCTAAATGCCACATTTACTTAATTTGAACTTACTGGGATTGCTAGCTTTTTTGAAAGAAAAATTGCTCCTACCTGTTAACAGCTTTTCTTTTTTCCTTTTTAAATCAGCTCTTGTTAAAATTCTATTTCCACTGCCTAAATCACGGATATGTCTGTGCACTAAATGAGGATCCCATGTGTTCATGTATACTGTATGTAGTGTACTCTGTGCCTGCAGCTGTCCTTCTCTAAACCCATCTGTTAGAAATTGATGTTGATTTTGATCATGATGTTTCCTAAAAAAAAGCAATAACAATGAATGAACTTTGTGTTCAACAGAGTGTTATAAACAGATTTCACTACGCATATTATGAGCATGTGCTGTGCAAAGTGTCTTTGCTGAAAATATACACAATTTGGCACGCCTGAATCCTACACTGAAAGCTTGACTGACAGTCATATCATATTCAAAACCTTGTATCATGTTCAAATCTCTAGATTTTTATCATCTATTACATTTCTTACTGTAACAGAATTTAGTGTATTTCATATTTACCTTGAACTTTTCTCCACAAAATTATAGGCTTAAAGGACAAGGACTGTGCTATAGATGGTTGGGGCAAAGGACTTTTTGCAAAAGCTTTTTAATTATTAGAAAATGTTAGTTTACCAAAACCAAAATCTGTTAGTAAAGAAGCACTTCTGTAGTTTATGGTGTTGTCAATTGATAATTCATTTACATTTCTAAAAAAAGTCTTTATTTTCACATCAAAGGTATTTTCATTTCATCCAAATTGGATTGTTAGTGTAAATTAAAAACTGATAAATACTACCAAACTGATCTGATTACCTATTTTGAAAAAACATCTTTTGAGGCAGGAACAATTTTGCTATTTTAATTTTTCAGATCAAAGTAGAAACAATCGAATTGTCAAAGAATGATCCAACCCAGTTCTGCCAACAAAGTGCTCTGATCCTGACCCACAATATAGACAACTCTTGTTGTGCAGGACATTTAGTTAAGATCACAATTCTTCAAACTAAAGATTTTTATTTTTATTTTTTGCTTGCGCTCCAATTTCTTTTGTTTTTCTTAAAATAAGCCTTTCTTAAAATAAGACTTTTCTACTAGACCAAATCAAAGTCTACTCAGCCAAAGGCAGATACTTAAGAAACAATGTTAGAAGTAGAACATATCTTCCTAGTCTCTGTCAATCAGTGGGCTGCACCCTATAATAACCCTGTTTCTAATTCAAGATTTGTGTCAAGACTGTGCTTTTCTGTCTTTATCATAGCAGGAAAGAGACAGAAAGTTCTGTTATGTTACCATGCATATTGTCAAAATATATGTCAAAAAGTGTCAAAAGCCTTGCTGAAGTCAAGGTAGACAACATGCACAGCTCTGCCCTCATCTATCCCATTGTGGAAGGCTATAAGGTTGGCGAAACATGACTTGCCCTTGGTGAATCCATGCTGACTACTCCTGATCACTTTCTTTTCCTTGATATGCCTAAAGATGGTCTCTAGGATGAGCTGCTCCAGCCCCTTTCCAGAGATGAAAGTGAGGCTTGCTGGTCTGCAGTTTCCTGGGTTCTCTCTCTTGCCCTTTTTGAAAACTGGAGTGCCATCATTGACTTTCTTCCAGGTTCTGGCACCTCTCCCACTCTCTATGACCTCTTGAAGATGATGGAGAGTGGCTCAGAAATAATCCACACTCGTTCCCTCAGTACTCTCAGGTGCATTCCATCTGGGCCCATAGATTTACGGGTGTCCACTTTACCTAAATAATCTCTAACTCAGTCCTCCTCAACCAGGGGAAAGTCTTCCTCTCTCCTGGTTTTCTCTCTTGTGTCCTAGCTCTGTAGTTCATGGGGACTAGCCTTAGCAGTAGAGACAGAAGCAAAGAAGGCATCTAGTAACTCTTTAGTAACTCTTTAGTAACTCTTCTCTAAGGTACCCACCCCGTTCAGCAGCGGACCAACATTTTTCCCAAGTCTTCCTCTTGCTGCTGCTGTATTTATAGAAGCCCATCCTGTTGTCCCTGGTATCTCTTGCTATATCTAATTCCACACAGTCCTTGGCCTTCCATGTTGCATTCCTCCATGTGTCTGTGTTCCTCCATGCTCCTGTGTTGTTCACATGTCTGGTTCATCTTCCATCTTATGTATGTGCTCTTTTTCTCATTAAGTTTTCCCAATATCTCCTTGCCCAGTCACACAGGTCTCCTGCCCCCCTTGCTTGACTTCTTTCTTGCAAGAATGCACCAATCCTCAGCTTGGAGAAAGTGACCCTTGAATATTAGCCTATACCCCCTTTCCTTCTAGGTGCCTGGTCCAGGGTATTCCTCCAAGGAGCTCAGTGAAGAGGTCAAAATCAGCTCTCTTGAAGTCCATGGATGCAGTCCTATTTCTTGTCCAGCTTCCTCCTTGTAAGATCTTAAATTCCAACATTTATTGGTTATTGCAGTCTGTTCCCAAATGCTTCACAAAGAAGTTGAACATCCACATGATGATGGTGCATGCCAACCAATTAAAGGAATAAGACTTGCATCAGGCAACAGATTTCCCAGATCAAATTACAGTTCTATTTTTTTTCCCTTGCTAGAGAATACTAAGATAAATTCAAATTGCTTTGAAAGCTTGTGTTGCACATATGCAGTTTTCAGTTAAATGTGGCTTTCAAATCTTCAACAGATTAAAAAAAAAAAAAAGCTGAGACAGATCCTACAACACTCAGTTCAAAAAGTAGCACAGAAAAAGTATTGTCCTCACACAAATCGCTCACTGGGACCTTGTTATTGCCGGTGCTCTGCCTCAAATGTAGGGTAGATAGTTTATGTGACCTACAGTATATAACACTTCACTTCCAGTGGGAGTCATATTCTTGGATCTCCTCTAAGACAACTGCTTATTCTCAGAAGGAAAACATATGCTAGGCAATGTAACACAGGTCTTTGCAACTGGTCAATCTACCAAGGCATTTTCCTTTTTAATTTTATAAAGACTAGAGCTGCAAAGCATTATGCTGACACTCCTCAAAGAGATCTACATTCCATGACTACGGATATACTGCAATCTTTTATTTATCTCTGAACTGCACGTAGCAGACATGCAGGCTCATGAAATACGTATTACTCCATTGATTCACATAATTAATACCAATTCTTAACTTTGCCTATGGTGTAAAGTATAACATAAGTATTTAGGGGGCAGGGAAATCTACTTTTCAAGTTTAAAATTGCCTTATGGAGACATATCCCTGAACTGAGTTGGGCTGGTCACTGGTCTGCTTTCACCACTTCAAACCCCATATCAGGAGACTTGAAGGCTGTGACAGATAGTATATACAGACGTAACTATAGATGTAGATTAAGCCATTTATAATTATCATTGTTATTCAAAAACACACATCTACAACTACTATGCACAAATAATGTTGTTCCGCAGGAAGAGGAGATTTTATTCATGTAGAGAGGGCAAAAGGCATAAAGAATACAGGTAATGCACATTTTTCAAATAGCAGTATAAACAGAAAAAGCAATGTTCAAGTTAAAGTCACATGAAAATTTACACTAATCTTTATAGGCATTCCAGGCTTGTAGGTACAACATTTTTATGCTAAAAGTTGAATAGTAACTCCAGAGTTGCAATGCATCTCAAGATACAAAATAAATAACGATGAGTGAAAAAAAATAAAAAAGAAATATTTGAATTTTCTTCCAGAATGATGAGAAATTTGAATACAAAAAAGCATCACAGAAGATATCTAGTGTATAAGAACTCATGATATATTTCCAACAAAATTTCAAGTATTAAAGTCCCCTTGTGCCCCTTGTGCCCGAGAGTGAGTTTAAAACCATTTTTAAACTACTTTGGGGCCTAAGTGTACTCCTTTTGTGGTGTTGAACAATTTCCATTTAAAAGAAAACTCTAAACAGAACAGATTTTCGACAGTTTGAATAAAGAAACTGAATTCACTGCGAATTCTTGACGGAGACATCATGGTTATTTATCCAGGTGAAAGTTTTTGTACCATGTCTCCTATGTGAGGATGATTTGAGAATATGGAATAAACCAAATTGCCTTCAGTCTCCATAGGAATTTCTTCCTAGAAGTCAGCATCTACAGGAGAAAACCAACAAGCTTTTTGTAATGTGATAGGTTATACTCAACATCAAGAGCAAGTTAAGATCCACACCAGATAAAGAATTATGTCTTGGTAACAGATGAAAGATACACCATTATTTCATTTCATTTATAAGAGAGTTAATATTGGTGTTACCAAGCACTATTAGCAGATTTCCTGCTGGAAAAATCTCTTAAATCTCTTCACCAGTTTGCTTGTATAGCCAAATAGCCTACAAAAAAAAAGAAAAAGAAAAAAAGAAAAAAAGAAAAAAAACCCCTTTATTTTTCATCTCTTAGAGTTCTTGAAAGTCAGATTTTTACAGCATTTTTTTTTCCAAAGGAATATAGGTCAGTCTCCCTGCAGTAATATAACAAATGGAGGCCCATGTTTGTGCTTAACAGTGAACTATCCCTTCAAGCTGAATATTTGCTTATGATTACTGATTCAGGATACTTAAGGAGTTTTTCTACTGAAAATATGGACCACAGATATCCTCTCCCAGGAGATTAGCCCTACAACTTAATTGGACCTAAAGTTATGATGAAATTATGTCCTAATAAAAAAAGTGATAACTGAATAGTAAATAAAGTGTGTTCCAAAGAAAACAAACCAAGATTACAATGACTATCATTTTATGTATAATTCAAGGGAAAAAATGTATTTTGGAAAATAAAAAGACAGTATATCTAATAATAAGTAAATAGATGGAAACATAAATTTAAAAAAAAAAGAAGAAGAAGAAGATTGAGATGCATTAAAACTAATATACCAACCAATATATATTTATGTAACATATAAATAGACAGACAGACAGATAGGTAGGTAGATAGACAGATCAATAGATAGATAGATTATAGATGCACACACACAAGCATATATATAAAGATATTCCCAAAGAGTTTCCCGGGTGACCTTTTTAAGAACACATATATTTTTTAAAAAAATCTACTCCTGATTTTACTGGTTCTGCTTTTCCTCCCTACTGATTCACATTAGCTAGAATCAAATTTGAACATTTTGTCAAGTTTTCAGGGGTTTTTTATACTTTTCTTCTTTCTTTTCACACTCTAAATGCAAGCAGGAAGTAATACAAAATGAAAGTTGGATAAAGAGAGGAATTCTAAAAGAGAAATAATTCCAAATTCATTTCCAAATTCATTTATTTGATGTTAAATTAATTAGAACCTTATATTTTTATATGAAATACAAAAATTCTGAATGTTGCAGAAGGAACATTTGATACTCTGATTGTATTTTTTCTGTTGTAGCATCTTCTTGATTAAGAATTTTCAGAAAATTTAAAGATACAAGTATTAAAATCCCCAGCAATCTGGTATCTTGACTCATAATATTTCAGAACAGCATACAGAAAGATCTGTTTTGGCCAGCAGAGCATCTATGGTATGACACAGAAATATATGTAGTGCAAGCAAGGATAACACGGGGTAAGAGATTAATAATCTGCATCATACTGTGCTCTGTTATTTTTATCCTGCTTTCTTCCTTCACTCAGTATCCCGTGACTCATACTCTCCCCATGCTGGAATTTCTCATTCAGTCTTGTGGCTCACTAGTGCATTATGGAAGATGACGCCACAGAAAACTGTCTGAAGACATCATGCAGAATTGCCTGAGCTTCATGTCACTCTAAAAAACAGGAAAGCAACATCACTTACAGCTGTTCCACAGCTGTTCTGACTGCTGCAATGTCTTTAGCAACATGTCTTCAGTATTTGTGTCCTGGTTCTGGCCTCAGGCTAACCGCATAAGTGACAGGGTGTCACATTAGGACCTTGAGTTCTACTAGGTCCCAGAAATTAGCACAGTCAGAGGAAACATAGGTACTTTCTTCTATCTCCAAGTTGAGCACTAGAACTCTTTTCCAAGATTCCCAGTTTCCTCCTTTGGCTGTATTTGAACTTTGAACTCCAGGGCATTTTATAAGCAGTCAGAAGTAATGATCACAGAGGGTACACTTCATATGAAAAACTGAGTATTCCTGGTGCTAGAGGGAGTACCTCAGCATCATTTGAATCGGTAATTGGACAACATACCACCCCTACAAGAACATTATTACCAGGAAACAACCACTGACTCTAAGACTAGAAGGTCCCTCCTTCCTTCCAGATCCCCTTAAAAAATTAAATTCTTTACAAGAAGGAATAAAAGAATATCACAGAATATCTACAACCTGATAGAAAAGGCATTTATATGGGGAAAGGGAATTAAAATCCTAACTCGGGGCCGTGGATTCCACTCAGTAGTAAGACTCCCATATACTTAAGGGAGGAGCAAGCTCTCCAAGTACATTTTTGGTGACATAACTGAAGTAATTCTGCTGAAACAGGAAGACAGGAGTCAACTTACTTCTGGAGCAAGGTGAGTAGAGGGATCATTTATGCTTCTGTGTTTTATTCCAGCTTGTGAATGAACTTCACCTGAAGGTCCTTACTAGTTTTTCACCTCATTCTTTTAGATTGTCTGGCCTCCTGCTTTTCCATTCTCTCAGAGCTATCAAGTAACACTGAAGAAGACAAAGCATGTTGTATTATGTCTGTGGGGGCACATTTGTTCAGGGCAAACAAATCCTGCCAATTGCAGTCAAGTCCTTCATGTGGATTTCTGATGGTGAGCAATCAATGAGTCCTTTGCTGGTGAAGTAGTCTAGTGCAGGAATGATACTTTGCTGTTCAGTGTCCAGATTCCAACTCAAATCACCCATCACATCCTCTGCTCTCTTCTATTGTCCATTCCCAGTGTGACAGGCTATATGGGAGACAATAAACATATAAGAGAGAGAAGGAAGACTGACGGCTTGTACATCCTCACCACATTCAAATGTCAGATCTTCACTGAACACAAAGGGCAGAAGCTTCCCTCAATCTAGAAATGTGACCTCTGCATATCAGTCAGGTTGTTTCTCCCACACAATTTCTCCAGCTGAAGGAAACTCACCCCAAGAGACAGAGGAGAACAGGACTAGTGGTCTGAAATAAAACCTGAGTAAGTTTCAGTAGAAGCATTCAGCAGAATCTCTTTTGCTAGAATCAGCATCAAATGCAGCTTGAAAAATGATAGGGAAAATGAACAAACAAACAAACAAACAAAGCAAAGGGAATTGGAGCACTCAGAGGAACGCTTGATAAAGCAGCAGTGTCCTGATGTGAGCAGCTGTGAGCTTTCTGCTCAGTATAGAATATCCCAGACTCCTTGGAAGTATTCATTCAAATAACAAGTTTTTGCTTGTCAAATTCATACCATCAGTTCTTCAGTGTTGTTTTTCTTGTTCTGTGGTCTGTTCTAAGCTATGAATTAAATAGATTTCTGACAATATATTACTTGGATGGTGCTAGGCCCTAGAAAAAACATTTTTATGGAAACTGTCGCAATTCAGTGTTCCCTGGGAAAGTTTTTTTTTCTCAGTTAGATGGGAACAGTAGCCCACAGACTCAGTCATTAGCTCCTCTAGTAGACCATATATTGCAAATCCCACAGCTTAAATAGACTGTTCATATGAAATCTCTTTGTGACACCTACTCATACCTATGTAGTTGAAAAAATTTCCCCAATGACACTTTAGTGAAAGACCACATTTTCAGGACAATAACTTTGTGATTGCTACTGGTCAGTCTAAACATGTTGCTAACTGAAACAACAAAAAGAGTTATCTCATTCAATGTGACTTCAAATTACAACCATTAAACCACCAAACATACAATAGAGAATGACAAAAGAGAAGTTTAAAGTGAGGATTTCTATGTCTTGCCACATTGTCAGATGCATTGGTCAGGTGGACAGAGAAAACCTAATTTATATACTCTTCTATGTTATGCTTCAAGCACTAGGTGGGATTTTTGTGAAAAAGAAAGCATCAGAAGTATACACAACCCTATAGCAGTTATCTGCTTGGGATGTTAAAAAGCCATTTCAAACACCAAGTTGTCAACATTCTTATGAGGGACTTGAACCAGAATTTTTCACATTGATTAGATGTTCTCTTCTTTCAGTTCACATGAAATATTGAGTGGTTGAAGTTTATACAGGAAGCAAACCAGAAATATGTGATAGGAAGTACAGTATACCCAGCTAACTTTAGATGTGATGGGTCATAAAGGACTTCAGTCAATTGGCTGTCAAATTGGGTTGCCCATAGTGTTTTCTAGGATGGCCACTGAAGCTCTGATTCTTTGATTGGTTGGCACCATTACAGGCTTCTAGCTTGTATATTTACACCCTTACCTAACAAAATATCTTTTGGCATTACAGAATCACAGAATGGTTGAGGCTGGAAGGGACCTCTACAGATCACCTAGTCCAACCGCCCTGATCAAGCAGGGACGCCTAGACTCTGTTGCACAGGGTTGCATCCAGGTAGCTTTTGAGTATCTCCAAAGAAGGAGGCTCTACAACCTCTCTGGGCAGCCTGTTCCAGTGTTCCGTCAACCTCACAGGAAACCACTAGTAAGCACCATCCTAAATCTGCTAGCAAATTTTCCTTATTTTTTTTTTTTTTAAGATTTTTGGTGGAGATTCTAGAAAAAGGTAAGTCAGGAAAAGAAAATTAGGGTTTTGTTTTGTTTTTTTAGTGATTCAGGAGGAGTTTTAACCTAGAAGGTCAACTAAATCCTAAACTACATACAACGACTATTTTTCTCTGGACAGCTCTGATCAAATCACCTGATGCCTGTACACTGCATTCCCTGTAATTGCAGCTCACAGTGAATAGATTCCCACCATTGGATGTAATGTTTGGGGGCATGGAAAGCAACACATAAATATACTAGTTTCTTGCTTAGTGCATCACTGGAAACCACTTACAGATGAAGTCTTAAGTATAGAAGTGAATGTTTAAAGTCAAAGAATTCATATATGAAATGTAACCCATTTTATGCAAGTATTATAGCCCTATATTTGGAACAAAAGTGAACAAGAGAAGAATCTGAAAATAAAAATAAAAAGCAAGCATCACTACTTGATATTGCAGTAGCAGAATTGCGTGAGATAATTTTTGACCTTACAAACAGCTCTTCAGATGAAAGGTTCTACCGCTATATTTTGTACTTCTCACTAGTAACAGATTTATGCAACCTTTATACTTATTGTGTACACGAATCTGAATCATATACATGAATCATGAATTCTGTACAGCCAATCTCGTTGTTATTTAAGATCAGCAGCAGCTGGAGAGAAGACTTCCTTCCTTATTAAGGGATTTTACCAAAAGAATAATTCAGTAGACACACTTTGAAACCCAGTAGTGGTACTGAAGACTCTAACAGGCTTGCCTACGAAATTAGCTGATGGTAATTGGATTAATTATTAAGTTATTGGCAAACATTCCAATTTCTTAGAAGTCTTCTCTTTTATTTCAATGTATTCAATTTAATAAAACCAGACCTGGTATGTTCAGTGATATGAAATCCATCATTCTGTGGCTTCATTTTTTCCTCTGTCCCTGCTTCTGCACAGGCTGTATGAGGGCAGACTTTTTGGTCTGTGAGCTGGGAAGGGAGATCAGAAACACAATATTTTAGAATAAGACAGAGACTATGGAAAGAACGTCATCCCTCACAATATAGAGTAATATCAGGTCACGTTTCTAGTCCTACAGTTGCCAGTTAGCTGTTAAGAAGGCTGATGAGACAATACATACAAATTCAATAGGTGCTGGTAGAACCCATAGGTTGTAATGTCTCTCTAAGACTCAAAGAAGCTGTCAAAACTGGAGTGATAGCTTAGTAAGTCACTCTCACTGACTTTTTTTTTTCTTTTGTAGTTTTTTTTTTAAAAAAAAAAAAAAAACAGTGCATCCACACATTGAAAATGAGGAAAAGGATGATTCAGTTTTGTCCAACACATCCACAGCTAAAAGAGACAATTCTACTTTCACTACAACACTTGAACATCTCCTCAAAACAAGATTACTGGCACCAGAATGGACCCATTCAGTGCCCTACGGAATCCTTAATCATTCATTGTCATTCCTCCTAAATTATGTCACGTGCCAGCCTTTTAGCTTTGTCTCCTATAAACTACAGACTCCTCAAATCTTATGTCCCCAACAACAATATCAAAACAACAATATCACAAGTAGATCATAACATCTCTTTCTGTATTCAAATGGTGGTCTTCTTCCTGTGAAGTCTGCACCTCTTTAAGTCAACCGTCATTGACACCTCAGCTGCCTTCATTGGACAAGACAAGCCAAAGGTCTTCAGTGGCCTTGTTTCTCTGAATATATATAATTTCTCTGGATAGGTAGAGATAATTAGGAAAGATGGAGAATTTATTTACAGTAGCCAGGACAAACTGGAATTTTGAAGAATTCAAAGAAAGAAGAAAAAAATAGATGAATACACAGGAAAATGGCCAATGACATTTGCAGCTATGTAATTTGTAAAGGAAAAATAATTACGTGCATTTCAGGGATCTAAATGCTTATATACATGTTGAAATATGTATATGAATTAATGCAAATGTATGTGAAAACAACAATACCAAAACAAAACACAAGCACTTTAGAGAGGAACCAGCCTAACCCTTGCCATGAGGAACATCCAGAGGGCTTGGCAGTAACCACTTCAGGCCTCTGTTCCACTTCAGCACTTTCAGTCACAGATAGAGATTTTTCCTCTGACAACAAATGGCAGATACTGCCAATAGAATATAAGCCATGAAATTTATATAAAAATAAAAAACCACTTTTCTACATAGCATATAGTGAAACTGTGGAATTTTGTGCCACAGAAAATTTTTCCAGACAAGAAATTAACCAGATTTAAAAAGAATAGAACAGGTGTGGGTCATGGGAACATTCAGATTATCCTGACTTTTCTTTTCTTTTTTATTAGTAATAGAATAGATTAGATAGTAGTAACCTTCCTAAATACTCATCCTCAAGTACCAGTCCAGTACATTGTGAAGTTACAGACACCCTTTCAATATCAGATTGTCATATGTAACCCTTCAGACAAATTTCTTTGAAGGAAAGTCCAAAGTCCCATTTGCCTCAAATTCTACCTACCTTTTTCCCACAGGTTGAGAAGATTAAACCTTATACTGACTATGACACCCAGCCTTATAATACCATGTGATGCCTTTCTAGAGAGCACAGAAACAGCCTGAATCACAGGTTCAGGGCTGACAGTGCATAGTTTTCTCATTCCTAACCTTTTACAAAGTGCTTTCACTGTGATTTTTTTTCACTAGTCCAGAGCAAAGCTCAGATAAATTCCTACTCTCTTCAGCAGTCACCGGAAAGGTTTCCTGACAGCAGCAATAGTTAGCTCTTGATCCCACATCTGTTGAAACTTGTAGCAAAATCCTCATTCAGTCCTATAACAGAGGATGAGCACTCTGGTATCCAAACACAACTTAAAGAGTCGTGCAAGTTTTTCTGTGGCCCAAATTCTAGCCACTGTTGAGTTTTTCAGGTAAGAATGGTAATTAATTATTCATGTCTTACAAGATTAAACTACTCTCCATTCATTACCCATGAAATGTGAGGAGAGCTATGGTATTATTTGCCCATCCGGCAACACAAGTCATTCTCAATGCTTCTCTAGGTCTCATTTTTCAAGATAATGAAATCATTCTGAGAGATACCAATTATCTTCAACATGAATAGGTAACAAAAGAAACTTTGAACCTAAAGAATAAATTGTTCAGTATGCTAAAAAATATATGCTCTTTGCTTAAATTAATGATGGCATGTCTCCCTATCAATGACTTCCAATATTTCTCCTGAGTGGTCAGATGACTTTTACAATTGGTTCTTGTTATGGAAAACCCATGTTTAGTCTGGTTAGTTCAACCAAATCATCTCATTGTATAGTCATTCTATTTGAAAATAATATAGTTTTAATTTGTTTTCATAGTCCAAAGTAGACTAAGTTGTAGACTAAGTTAGGCTGAGCCAGACCTACCTTTGTTCCAGGTGAGACTATTCATAGAGGAGTTTGCTCCATATGAGCATCATTACACTTCAAGTCCAGCTTTTTGCTTACTCAAACTAAGCTTCACAACTGTTCCCACCTTTTTCTTAAAAAACACCTCCAATGCCTGGTCTTTCTCTACAGCAGGAAATTTGTTGTAACATCCTGATTGTAAGATCAGAGGGCCCAAAGGAAGGTTCCTGTTACAGATATTGCTTTTTCACAAAAGTGAAAAAAGTGAAAAAGTGAAAAAATCTACCTAAATTTGCTCTATTTAAAGTGCAATAGTAAAGAGCTGGTCTTCCTTTAAACTCTCCCCTCAGTTCCTTCAACCCCTCCAATCACTCCACTTCAGTGCAGCCGAAAAGAACATTAGCCCTGAGTTGCTCATTTTCAGAGAATCATGGAATCATGGAACGGGTAAGGTTGGAAGGGACCTCTAGAGATCATCAAGTCCAACCCCCCTGCTCAAGCAGGGACCCCTAGAGCACGTGGCACAGGGTGGCATCCAAGCAGGTTTTGAAGATCTGCAGAGAAGAAGATTCCACCATCTCTCTGGGCAGCCTTGCTTCCATAAGTTGTAAAATGCTAGGATGGCATGAGATGGACCTGATAAATCTGATCTCAAACACACTGAAGCCAAAGAGTTTCTCTCCCTCTTTCTCTCTCACTCTCTCTCTTACAGCAGATGTTGGAGAAAGAAGTCTGAAAGATGTTTGGAAAGTACTACTAGAATGAACTCTTTATATATCTATAACTATGCAAGCCATTAACTGTCATATTTCTAAATACAAGGCTACTTGTCTTTGTTACTGATGCAAGACTCATCTAATCAGTATTTGCTACACTTCAGAGGAGTCTGTGAATATGAAAGTTTTTAATGCATTTCATTCATAGTATCTTAGTCCTGTAAACTGAGTTTAAGGGAGATAATGTACAAGAACATGTATATAAGAAAATGGGTATTAACTAGGTCTTTCTTTCCATTATGCAGCTGCTATCTTTACAAAACTTGTAGAAAAATATTTTTATCATGCCTGATTTCTTTTTTGACAAATTTGCTTGAAATTGAAGATCTAGTTCCAAATTCATTGATGAACAAAATAGAATGATAGAAAAAAAAAAGTCAACTTTGCCTCCCCAGGGAACCATCAAATCCTTCTACTACAAGATTTGGAGCAAAGCCAGTTCAGTTCAAAATGCTGCTTTGTACAAAACTCAGCACAACCTTTCTGGAGTGTCCTGCACAGCATTTACAGAACGCCACCATCACCAAATGATATGCTCAAATAGCCACACCTAGACCTCCTTTTATGGCTACCATTAAGGGACCATCCATGACACGAGCCTGCCTAGAGCCTGCCTTTCAAGGCCAGACCATGCACTCCACAGCAGAGGCCAACAAAGCCATGGCCACATAGGCTTGTCCACATGCAAGCCTAAGGCAGAAGAGAGGAAGAACATTCTGGATGCAGCAAGACGCCCCTGGTCAGCAGCTTAGGCTGAGCACAGAGTCCAGCTAGAGCAGTGAGGTTCTGCTACTGACCGAGAGTTGTTTTACCTTTCCACCAGCTTCAGGGTCCTGCTGAGATCCAAATCATCAGGAGCTAGTCAAACTTTTTCAGAGAGCATTGATATTGCTCCAGTGTCCAGCAATGGCTTAACCCATGTGCAACTCTTCTTGTTTAAGGTGGGTTGCTTCACTACAATGCTGAAATACAGGTGATGGTACAATGCTAATCTCTGTGACCTGCACAGCATGAAATGTAACCATGTGTTAACAAGGCATTTACTCTGGTGACAGAGTTAAAATGAGTACACTGCAAAGCTATAAAAGTTATTGACTTGCATAGCATTATTAAATCGGCAGTATTCATTCTCCGATTTCTACCGTCTCCCTCCAAAATGGGAGGCTGCAGGCTTGATTCCTGGCATGTCATCCCAGCTCTGTGTCCTTTTTGCCTATGTCACATCAGCATCAGACTGAAAGGAACAGACATGAATTAGGGCAAAAGATTTGTCTGGAGGACTTTATTTATTTTGCTGCTATCACCACCAAACTTTCAAAAATTCTCTTTTTGCCAGGGCCTATTGCTGTAGCAGTTCCTCTGTGAAGGAGACACAAAATTGGCTGCTTGTCCTGTACTAAGAAAGGGAAATTGGATGCATCCTAACTGAGTCAGAACCTGCTGGAATTCTGTCCGATCTTTTTCTTAAATTGAGAAGACCCTAAGAAGTGGACACACCTGAGTGAACACACTTAATAAGTGAAGATTCTTTTCAGTATATGTACCTGGCTCATATTTTCTATTCAACAGAGACTCTAAAACTTCTCAGAATCCATTGGCAGCACTCCCAGGGTATTTTTCCATTTGCACATATTTCTAAAAATGTCAACATCAGTCTAAACATTCTCATCTGGGAAGCCTGACATCTGATATATACTGTATACTGTTAACCTTGGATGAGAGGGGGAAAAAAAAAAAAAAAAAAGATCCAAAATGTAAACTCCTCCTAAAAAGGAAAACAAATAAAAAGCATGTTTCACTGGCTCCTGTCTCTAAACTTTATGCAAATAACATGAGGACATTTTACACTGTGATTTAATCCTCCAATAATTAAATTAGAAAAGTCAGACAAGATAATGGTATGGGTTTAGGTGATGGATGTAGATGGTATGTGAGGTTTTTATTCAGATGTGATTCATATATACTGGATTGGCAGACATAAGAAGCCATAAGCAGGGTCTTAGGAGCCTTGCTTACACTGCAATCCTGGAATTAAAACCAGACAGCTAAACAAAAGTACATCTGGCTGTGGTAGAGTTTCTGCAGAGTGGAAGCATTTTGGCTTAAGCATTTGGTTTTGTCATCAGTTTCAAACTATTTTCTCTTACAAATTTGGACTCTTCACACACCTTCCTAGAATCACCTGTATTGCTTGGGAAACAAGTGTAGACATACAGGACATGTTACCCTGCCATTTCGCAAGGTGAGCTTGGGTTCAGCATTTTATCTTCATACTCTCTTCACCTGTCACATGTCACACATGTCTTCCGAATGCTATCACTATTAGGGAGATCCCTATGTAATCAGGTCTGATAAGGATAAGACTCAAGTGAAAAAGGTGAATTCAAATGGAATTGTCGAATCTATACGAGGAAGAATCTACATGAGGAGAATCTACATCAGGAATCTATATGAGGAAGACATCACTGCTTCTAGTGCTGTAGGAGGATCATTGACTTCACAAAGATTAATCCATATCTACAGGGTAAACAGAGAGGACAACCAGCTCCTGACTTTTTTAAGCATATATTTCACTGTCCATGTCCAATAATGTATTTAAAACATTAGAGAAAATCAATAGAAAGACCCCATCTGCTTACTGGCTCCAAGAGTAATTTTGTTCAAATATATCCAAGATGTGTTTGGCTCTTAAAACATAAGAGGGTTTTTTTTCACTTTACAAATCTACATACCTTTTCAGGTTTCATACGAAACTTCTGTATCTACAAACCCTAAAAAAAAAAAAAAAAAAAAAAAAGGCCTAGATATATTTACACCTTTCTTAGTGTTTCCTTCAGAGGGATTTTCTTTCTTGACTACTTGTTGGGGTTGCTGAGAGCATTAGATTCAGAAATTACTGCAGTTAAAGCTGCTGAGATCCCTGAATTACTGTGTCAAACAGAATTTAAAGTGGGAATTTACTTCTGGACATTTACTAACTTCTCATCTGACAAAACTGAAAAAGGCAACTGTTGGAAGTAGATTTCCATTTAAGTTGCAGAAAAGTTCTACTGACGGTCCACTTCCTGCTCTTACTGCGTGGCCCACAGTTCCCACATCACTGGAAGCAGAGATGCAGTTACATCGTCTCACAATAATTCTGCTTCCAGTATTATGTCCAAATTCCCAATGCATTGCAAGGGAAACTTAGTGATGCTTTCATAACAGTTCTTACTTGGCATTTCTCTGGAGTCCTCTCACATGATTTTAAAGACCAAGTTGACTGGAAGCTAACAGTGGCCCAAAAGTACATATTTGTTTTGACCTTTCTGTAGTCCCTTATCAAGTTGCAATTAATTTAGGACTAAATCATCCTCTTAACATATAAGCAAAGGGAAACAAATCTAAGCCTCTGTGTGAACACAACAGTCTGACAGAGAAATGCTTTACCAGTGTCATGCCGTGGAAACATCTGAAGAAAATCATTTAGGTATGACTGACTATCTCTTTGGAAAGAAAATGGGTGATGCTGGGAGCTTGCCAGGTTTCATCTTGTCCGAATGTTTTTGCATGTGGGTAGGTATAAGTGTATCCCCCTTTCTATCTCCTGCTCTCCCTTTCCATTTATTTTCATCTTAATCTTCAATTATTTACCAGTTCAACACACTTGCTAGCAAGAACAGAGGAAGTATTTGGCCATCAGGACCTTAATTATATCACAATCCACAAGATACTGTAGTTGAAACACAATGTGCAGCCAATGGTAAGGCTGTGCAAAGAACAGGGCGAGAGACAAAATCCTACTCTCAGTGTCAGATTCGCCAGTGCTCTTCCATTTTCACTCAGAAAGCTGAGGGCTTTGCATGGTGATTTTTGGTAGAGCTGCATATGCATGAGTATAGGTGGATAAAGAATTTAACCATTGTTTTATTAAATCATTATTTCATTATTAGATCATTATTTTGCTGGATTTACTGGGATTTACTCAGGGCTGTGTGAAGATGCCCATGTCATTGCAGAAATAATTCTGCTCAGTCAGTGAGAACTGATTACCATGTAAGGTCAGAAGGTACCAGCTTCTAGAATTTCCCAATAAATTGTTCCCATCTCTGTCTTTCTAGGAGCCTGAAAGCAAGAATCCAGGTAGCAACTGAGCAGGGCAGCTTCATTGCCAATGTACAAAGCACAATCCTCTGCCTTAGAGGAGAAGAGCTATGGCTGAGAGAAAATGAAATTGAAGAGAGAAACTGAAGCTGTAGCTACTCTTCTTATTTAAAAAAAGTGGGAACGTTCCTGAACAATTAATTATGATCATTTTAGGGCCCTGAGAATGCTTGTAGCCTATACCAGATGATAGCTCTCTAACTAGGCACAATGTGGGAATACGCAGAGGCCAGGATGTGTGTCTTTTTTTCTTAAGAGAAAGAGTATGAACACAGGCTAGGTGTTCTCAATGTCACAGAACGGTCATGGGCACATTTCGTTTGCCAATACAGATGTAATTAGAATGTCTGGAAAAATTCCTGCTTCCTCCTCAGTGGAATATTCAGTTTCCTTGTTAAGAACACGACCTACCATGTTTTCCATTCACAGGAAGTTTGCGAAATAAATGATATTTCTAAGCCTTGCAGAGAGAATTTGCCATATGGTGAATCCAAACCATATGATTCTCAGCTTCTGCTCCTTTATCAGTATACCTCATTAAGATTCTTCTTACGTCCCTTGATATTCTTTCAGTGCCTGATAAAGACAACTGCAATTTGGTCGGGAAGATGGCTTAAACTTGGAGATACTAAAAACAACCCCCCAAAGCAAATGAATAAAAGATCACAATAAACTTATGAACATTATATTAACCTGCCAAATTAATTCTGCATTAAACAGAAAAAAAAAGAGCAAGTTAGAAATACTATCCTCTAGTAATATATAACTTTTTTTTTCAGTGTTTCATCATCATAATTATCATCATGAAGATGATGATAATCCACATAGTAACTTCTTCTATAGTAGTTATTCTGTTTCAAGTATGGTACATGAACAAGCTAGGCACAGCTCACAGTGCTCATCTCTTTTGGGCAGTCCCTAGGAACAAGAATCACAGAATGCCTAAGGTTGGAAGGGATGTCTAGAGGTCATCTAGTCCAAACCCCCTGCACATGCACGGTCACCTAGAGCATATGGCACTGGGTGGCATCCAAGTGGGTTTTAAAGATCTGCAGAGAAGACTCCATAACCTCTCTTGGCAGCCTATTCCAGTGCTCTCACTCTCATTGCCAAGAAATTTTTCCTTAAGTTCCCATGGAACTTTTGGTGCTTCAGTTTGTGGCCGTTTCCTCTAGTCCTATCGCTGGCCACCACTGAAAAGAGGCAGGCTCCATCCTCCTCCCTCCTTCTCTTAAGGTATTTATACACCTTAAGGTATTTATAAGGTATTTATATTTTATTAGATCCCCTCTCAGCCTTCTCTTCAGGCTGGGCAGGCCCAGCTCTCTCAGCCCTTCCTCACAAGGCAGATGTTCCAGGACCCTGATCATCCTTGTAGCCCTGTGTTGGACTCTCTCCAGCAGCTCTACATCCCTCTTGTACTGGGGGGCCCAGAACTGCACAAAGTACTCCAAATGTGGTTTCACCAGAGCTGAGTAGAAGGGGATGATCATCTCCCTCGACCTGCTGGAGACACTCTGCTTAATGGACCCCAGAATGGAAACTGGCCACCTTGGCCACGAGGGCACACTGCTGCCTCATGGTCAACTTGTTGTCCACCAAATGAATGCAGTTCTCAGTTCCAGAGCACAAAACACTGACCACAAGGCCTGTATTACCTTTTGCACACAAGAAGGTTTGGGGGATAAATTTGAGCTAGTATAGCCAAGGAGGAGTTCATTTGGAGATGAGAAAAGTTTTAAAAAACTCAAAAAAAAAGTGATATGCAGGAATATGAATTAAATTTTGCTGCTTGGGAGTTAATTAATGTGGCTGCAAGAAGATCCCAGTGTCTGCCTGGGATGCAGAATCTGGCATGTTCTCCTAAGAGAGGTGCTTACATCCTTTCTTCCAAAGCACTGAGTAGTGGTACTGAGTAGTGGTACTGAGTGATATGGCATAGATATTTTGCCCTGTAGTTCTAATACAGAAACAGACCTGGGAGAAAATAACCCTTTCACCTTCATCCCTTTGTGTATGCCTTGACTCCTCCGCTAGAGAATTTTGCTTTTTCCTCTGCTCATGGGAATCGTCTGTCCTTCAAGGCACACTGGCCCACCTTATCTAGAGAGTGTATCTCACCAGAACAGTCTTTATCACTCACCAGACTAATCATGTCTTTCAATCAATTTTATTGCATGGCTGGAATGTCCCAGCACACTGAATTTTTATTCCATAATTGAAATATTCCAAAGAGAAGAGATAAAAGAGAGAAAAGATAAAAGAGAACCACAGTATGAATTTTTGAGACTTTTAGGGAGAATTGCCAACTGCTAGAGTACCATCAGTGAAGTGCTATTGTATAAAGCACAGAATAAAAAATTCTCTTTCTGCACAGCTCAGGCTTTTAGATAGCTGTGTTGTCCACCAGTCCAGCATATTTAAACAGTACCTCTTTCTCAACTATCCGTGCACAAACTGCAACCCTAGATAAGAGTATCTGTTAGGAAGCTGTTTGCTGGAAAGGACAGCAGCAAGGTTTTTCACACTTCACCTATAGAAAGCATACAACACTGCTGGGATTGGGCTCAAAACCTGATCTGAGCATGGAAACCACACATTTCATCAACATTTATCTCTAAATTGTGGAAAAGGGGAAGGGGAAGAGGAAGGGGAAGGGAAGGGGAAGGGAAGGGAAGGGAAGGGAAGGGAAGGAAATATTTGCATCAGAGATGTCCGATGGCTTATCTAGCAGTATCTATTCTTATGCTAACTTGACTCTCTGCTCTGTCACTCACTACTTTGTACTAATGACAATTATGATTATCAAATGTCTTGTGGAATGAAAATGAAGGGAGGAAGTGAGTGGTGAGGTGTAATCCAAAGAACAAAACTCAGGGTAATCCAAGAGCAGAATGATCACAAATGGAAATGTACAAGATCTACAGAAGGCAAAACTACAAATCACCCCTGTTTGTAGGAGCAACTCCTCATCTTGTGTCTCAAACAATATTTGTTAACAATGTGAAACCCTGAGTTTAGGTCATTGTTCATATGAGAAGGACTGCAGTGAGTCCCTTCTTGGGGATAAACTCCAAGAGGGGAAAATGCCACGCAGCACAAAAACCTGCACGTTTCCCTCTGTTTTTTTAAAAGCTGTTTCCCACAAGATAGCAAAGGGCAGGCTCCAGGGCAGGCAGTAGTGGTATCACAGTTATATCTTTCATTTTGCTGTCCTATGTCAAAAAAATCCCCCAATCTGCACTTTCTTCTCTAGAAACATCTTCCTTGAGACACAGAATATGATTGGATTACTAATACAGGAGAGAATTTACAGAATACTTCTGGTAAATTCTGAATTCTGTCTGGAAAATTCATTGTACAGTAATCATACGAACATTTGTGCTGGAAAGCTGGTGTTCTGATGGAAAACTTGTATGCCAGCTAGGAATATAATGCAGACTAGGAAGGTTATTAATTTTACTATTAGATTAGATAATTTCTGGAAATTAGGTCACTTTATACTGCTGAAAATTCGAAGTAACATTGGTCCATTGGAAAGGTTAACCTCATTTTGATATCTAAATGTGAGAAATTGTCTGAAAACAAAGGATGTCTGTCTGGTCTCTTTCAGAACAATGAGAAAAAGATCACAGATAGAACCAGTGGTTCTGAGCATTGTTGATTTGAGTTCACTTGGGCACAAACAAGAGGAGAGCTCAGGTCCTTAGGATAACATTCTCAAAGAAAATCCCGCTGGGCATTTCTGGGAATGCAAAACGAATGGAAAGTTGGATAACCTAGTTATCTTTATCGTGCCCTAGGAATGTGTTTGAGAGATCAAAATTGAAAACTTTTTGGTGAGTCAGGTTTGACACACTGGCAATAAGATGTAATTACCTTATAGAGGCCAGCTGAGCTGCAAATTCAAAAAAAGAAGAGGAAAGTGGCACACAGGATAGTACAAACAGAGAATCAAGACCCATGCATTTCCAGCAGTGGGGAATGTACAAATTTAGGCAGTACTGATACTGTGATGAGAATCTGCAATTGGAATTACTGATTTGAATTCATAGGGGAGTTCAAAAAAGATATACTAGTTCTGCAAATATGCATACTTGCAATAAAAATTCTCACTTTATAAATATAAAGAGAGAATATATCAAGTGAGTGCTTAATAATAGCTGAGGGACTGTCCTGGTTTACTCCTTTTTTTTTTTTTTTCCCAGGACCTGTAAAATATAATACAGATAGCTGGGAATTAAAAAACACCAAATAAGGACACTAAATGAAATTATTAAATCATGTGAATAAGAAAAGCACTGCAATATATAAGCTACATGTGTATAAATGCTATTCTCTTATTTTAAATAAATTAATATTTATCCTTGTAAATTCTAATTTCAATTAATTCTTTAGCTGTACCACTCTTAGAATCCCTTGCATATTTTTTATAATATTTCATCATACAAATATAGGGGTATTTTCTGCCCAGTGGTCCCATAGGTAGTTGCTAGAGAATCTCTGTGTATATTTTAAAATGAGCTGACACACAAACATCAAATAGCATGACCAGGTTTCACTGGTGAATATAAACACAGCTAAGTTCCAAATTAAGACAATAATAACAAAAATTCAAAAAAGGTGACATGGAGGATCAAGGAGAGGTTAATATATGCAGTAAGAAAGTGAAGAAGAAAAACTTATTGATGGCACACTAAACAGCATGTTTTAAAAATACTTTGTGGTGCTGAATTATATATATGTCTTTATTCTGAATATTTTTCAGAATCTAGTATTATATTCACCTTTTCTATTTTGATTTGTAAACGTTCATCTGACCAAAGGCAGCGAAGCTGGCGGTCACATAGAGACAGGTAAAGCAGCACCAAAGGCAAGCATATCCTGTTAAAGATTTAGCTCCCAGTTTTACCGCTGCATCTCAGCCCCAAACATGATCAACCTCAACATTAAAGAGAAAAGTCTTTCCAACATCTTGACTGCCATGTAATGTGCTGACCCCATCATTTAGGCAAACTGCAATGCTCAAGTCTCAATTACCTCTTTAAAGCTCTCCCTTCATTACTGCTGAAATACAGTAGCAATCTGCTTCATCAGATTTCATTACTGGTCATGACATGTTGCTGAAATACCCAAACAAATCTCATTCTTCACTACAGTGAAGAAGCACTCCTGCATTTCTAAAGTTTCCATGTTTTGCCTTGGAATGGACCACGGTGATGTATTTCAAAGGAATAAAGCTGTTTGTGCACATACGTGGTGAGGGAGGCAGAGAAAGAGACATCATACTCCTTACCCAATTCGAGGCAAACAGCACCACACAGAAAAGGGAAGCTTCTTCAGAGCAGTGCTCAATGTACCGCAAGCCAATAGCCCCTCCTCACCACCACCACCACCACCACCACCACCACCACCACCACCAAGCGGACAGCCAGAGGGAGCCATGATTACAGCACAAGGAGCCAAAGAACAGCCGAGGACAGTGTAATTTTCCTTTGACGCAGTGCAAATAAAAGAAGCACATAAAAGATGGATTTATTCATGCAGCTGAAGCAGCATTAACTGTCCCTCTCTGCTCAGTGACCCCACTAGATGAGTCACCTTCTTCAGGGGCTGACTTATAGTCTATGCCCACAGAGCTGCCAAGATCCATAACTACCACTGCTGGGAGGGTGGCAAAAGAGCAGAAGGGAAGTTAACGGGTACAGCTTTGCCGTATCCTTACTTCCCACCTTCTCTCCTTTCGGTGGCCCTTCACTTCAGACGTTCCATCAGCCAAGCCCACTCATGGTTGTGTCTCATCCTAGCCCACTTCCCTTGAAAAATGCACAATCCTTTTTTCCACAGTCTTTCCCTCCTACCTTGTCTGTGTATAGAAGATTATTGTAGCATTGTTTATAAAGTACTTGGAGATGAATGGTGTTATATAACTGATAGTTACTGTCTTACCATTTTTAGAATGATGGATAATTACAGTGTGGATGTAGTCTCCCCTTGGGGCCTGGCAGTGCAAAATGAACTCAGTGACCCAAAAGAATATTCAGCTCAGCTCTCCTAAGGAGGAAGGCATGGTCAATTTATTAGATAGCTGTTGGAAAGTGCAGCTACATTCTTATTCAGGTCAAAGCTGCAATTCTTTGCAAGCTGCTGCAGACACTACCATTACCCACCTGGAATGGGTCATACCAAGAGGGCTGTCCTCACGTAGTAATAGCATGCCTTTGGCTAAAAGAATCTGGTGCTCTGATTTCAGTGTCCTGCAACATCACTTATTTAAGCTCACATAACATTTCAGGCACCTAATTGTTTCTACTAAAGAACAGTGAGGACTGATGGGTCTAAGTTTTCAATAGGGCACACAGTTCATCTCTAAGTACCAGTCTCAAACAACAATGCATCTAAAACACATGGTGAATAATGCTTCATTTTGGGATGTACTGAAACTCTCAGTACATGCTAACTGCTTTGCTGAACTGTGATCTAACCATGCTTTTGGTCCTATTACTCAGTGTCTGGCAGCAAGCTCTGTCATTAGAAAGCAAATCTTTTACTGTCTTATAAGCCAACAGAAATTATGAATCCTTGTAAAGTTGTCAAGGCTGAATTCAAATTGACAACTCTTAAGAAAACCATGCCAAACAAATGTATTTAATCATATTTTGAGAACAGTTATCTTTCTATTGCAAAGTTATTTTGTTTAGTATGAAAAAAAATGTTCAAATGGAAGGTTGAGAAATGGTTTGACAAACTTGAATACAAGCCTGTGTAGAAATTGGAGTATTGTACTCTCACACAGTTTGATCTTGGTTGAACAGAGATCTCATTCCTCCTGCTCAGATAAATCTTCACTCCAGTTTCATCAAAGAACTGACTTTTGCCAGCTGCTTCCAGTGGAAGGTTAAGGGCCCTTCCTCCCAAGACCTAGTCTTGCAGGCCCCCAGCACCTTTCAAGATCTAGTCTCGCAGTGTGTCTGCAAATACAGAGTAAGTTTCAACAAGCAAATATGACAATTTAACAGTTCATTGACAGTGGAAGATTTCCTCTCTCCACTGCTTGCTTACCTCCCTGCATCACAGACCTTTTCCCCATCACCCCTGCACTGGCTCTTTCACTTGCTTGCTTTCCATGAGGCAATTATTTAACCCGCTAATAGGATAGAAAACTCTCTACTTTGTTGTTGGGTTAGCTTTTCTGCCAGATTAGTGAGCTCAAGGCACCTCCTAAAATGGCAGTCAGTACCTTCATGTGTATTTACACAAGGACAGACCGATCCAGGGTAAGCTACAGAAGGAAACACAGTAGACAGAAGAAGACCAAAAGGGAAGGAGATAAACTAGACTTTCTCTCTCCATTCCCAATGGGCTTTTAAGATAAGCTCCACTCACTCTCCATGAGCCCCAATCTCTCTCCCCTACACTGTTTTTACACCAGTGTTACTCTACTGGTTGCAATAATTACTGTTCCATATCACTTTCACTGTGTTAATATTCAGAGGCCCTGGCTGTGTTTCCATGGTTATGGTTCCTGCTCTGAAGTACTGTCAATCTAATCCAGCACACTGCACAACTGGGAGAGCAATAGGTGATCAATGGTTGGGAAGAGGGAAAGGTAATAGTTACACAAACACATAGCCAAAGCGAGACCTTGCAAGCCTCACTGAATCATTTGGGAATGATTCAGTCATTGGATGGGTTCAATCAGCTAAAGTCAATTAAACTAAACTGCCTGATTTAAAAAAAAAGAAAGGTCACTCTAATTCTATCAATCAGGATTTTTAGATCTGCACATTGTACCGTTTCTTTGCTTCACTTTACATTTATCCTCACCAAATAGCTAATTCCGCACTTCATCCTGAGGCAAAACCTTCCCCTAAACCAAGGAGGAGATATACCTATATCTAGAGTGCAGCAAGACTTGCTCCTTCGTCCTGTTGTGGCTTCTCAGCATTTAAATAAGCAAAGTAGCCATGAAAATCAACATGTACAATTAATGTAAAGAATTCTGCACTCTGTTGTCCTTTCCTCTTCCCCCCACTTTATACTGAGCCGTGTGTGACCATTCTTCTCTGTATGATGCATAAAAAATCTACTTGCTCAGTACTTACTATGATATTTTCCTGAATAGGAAGGAAAAATATCTTTCATTCTTCCATTATTACATTTGAAAATCATGGTAAAGCACAGGTAAGCAGGATTTGTGTCTGCGCTATAGAATGTTACAGGACTACTTTGAAGGACTCATTTAAATTTACGATAGTGCATATATATCTCAGGCTTTGTCTATATTTCACTTTCATCTTGCAACAATTATAATTCTGGCCTAGTATTTACTTAATGATATTAGAAAAATAGATAAAAAACAAACCTTGAGTGTTGACAAACAAGATTCACTTTCTAGCAGAATATTCTTGCTGTGCCACAGTACTTCGTAAAGGCAGGAAATAACCTTCGACAACACAAGGGAAGTTTGAGGAAAACAAAAAATGCGAGAGAGATGTCCTTTGGGGGGGAAAAAAAAAAGATAATACAGCTTTTTCATTTTTAGAAGCAACTTTGTGTTATTCTTGACTTGGAAGCAGCACCGTTCTGTGTTATCATGATGAAGATGATTTGGCATTTATCTTTCTGAAACATTTTAACTGTAAAATCCACAGCAATGAAAAGGTTATACTTGGAAATAAAACCAGGACGTGTAATGATGAGACGTGATGTTTTCCATGTCAGTAAAAGATATAAGCCACGGCATGCCATGTTTTACTCTTAAAGTGCCATCCATTCCCAGTCTACGATAATTAAAAACAGTGAACTGTGTAAACAAATGGCATGATTTTAAAGAGGTGTCTAATACATATGTCAAAGCAATCTGAAGTGTACAACAACAACAAAAAATTGCAGATACTGCCCTCATAATTCGCTTTCAGGTTATATCTATCCACCTCTGATTTTTTTTTTTTTAATCTGTTGTGCACTTGGGTCAAAATTAGCCATGTGAGACAAGAACCTTTTTCTTTCAGTCTCAAAAATTTACTGAAGGTATAAAATTGTAAATGTGAAAAAAAAAATTAAAAAGCTGCACATACCTTTCTGAGAGAGAACTCACAGGACTGAATTATTTAGAAATTTTGAAACAGTAACAGAATAAAATTATTTTAACATAAGTATATTTACAATATTTAATAAATTAAGTAATAATTTAATAAGTATATTTACAATATTTAATAATTTAAGGCTCACAAGAAACTAACATCTCACTGACAACTAAGGTTTTCTGCTATACAGTTAAAAGCACCAAATTCACTTCACATACTAGATAACCAGATCTGTACTGATCACAAGTGGAAAATTCTGAAAGTGCTGATAGGCTAATGCTCCTAGTGTTCTAGTGAAGTCCTATTTCACAGGAATAAGAAATCTCCTTTCACACATAAATAGTTATACAAATATAAAATATTTTTGAATCATTTCAGTTTGAAACTATAGTACAAAAATCCTAACCTCCACGCCCACCCTTAAGTCCAATCACTCTCCACACACACATCTCCCTAGCTCTTTAATATAGACTTGGAGCAACTAAATTGGTTATGACTCATTTAAAATCAACCATTTGCTGAAATAAGTGACTAGAAATTAGGTTTGCATTGTCATAATTTGCCAGCTCCTGCATCATGGAGTGTAGATTATTATTAGTGTATTTAAAAATATGTGACCCTGTGTGTCATGGAAAAAGAATATAAAAACATTTATTCATGGAGGTCTGCTCAGGACATCAATTTATAAAATATAGCCTGATTTAAAATACTAAGTGGTACTAAAGAATAATATTAGTAGTAAGGTTTGACACCAGCAAATCCTTCTGCGTTCCTCAGCTCACTGTCCTTTCCTTACAGGTCTGTTTCCCTACTGGTGTCCAGACAGAGAGTATAGAGTGATCTTCCAAGATCTACATTGCCTTTAGCTTTGATATTGGTTTTCTCTACGGAATTGGTACCATTGTTGAACCCCTCACTGTTTTCCAAGTGCACAACAGATTTGTTCAATGAGTTTTTACTAGATCTTCTTCTGGCGTCTCCCCCAGCTGTGCTACCCTGAGCACTGTTGTGTTCATCCTTGAGGACAGTTTGCTCTTCATGATCAGTCTCACGGTGGTAGAAGTAGTTGAAGTTGGATACAATGACAGGGACAGGTAGGGCTATGGTGAGCACGCCAGCGATGGCACACAAAGAACCTACGATCTTGCCCCCCACAGTGACAGGCCGCATGTCCCCATAGCCCACGGTGGTCATGGTCACTACTGCCCACCAAAAAGCATCAGGAATGCTGGAAAAATGAGACTCAGGATCATCGGCCTCAGCAAAATAGACAGCACTGGAGAAGAGGATCACTCCAATGAAGAGGAAGAAGATGAGGAGGCCCAGCTCCCTCATGCTGGCTTTCAAAGTCTGTCCCAAGATCTGCAGCCCCTTGGAGTGCCTGGAGAGCTTGAAGATCCTGAAGACTCTGACAAGACGGATGACTCTGAGGATGGCCAAGGACATGGCTTGCTGCTGGCCACTGCCTCCATTGCTACTGCTAGTCCCAGGCTGTTGCTGCTCGTGTGCAAGCTCAGTACCCAAGGTGATGAAGTAGGGGATGATTGCCACAATGTCAATGATATTCATGATATTGCGAGAAAACTCAGGTTTACTGGGGCAGGCAAAGAAGCGCACAAGTAATTCAAAGGTAAACCAGATCACACAAGTGGTCTCAATAATGAAGAAGGGGTCAGAGAGGCTGCTGGGTGACTGCATAGATGGGGAGTCCCTGACTGTGCCATTTAAACCTCCTTTTTCTGGAGGCAGGGGCATGGGCATCTCCCTCTCGTCCCTGAATTCAGGCAGGGTCTCCAGACAGAAGGTGATGATGGAAATGAGGATCACCAACACAGAGACAATGGCGATGGCCCGGGCTGAGCTGGAGCTCTCAGGGTACTCAAAGATGAGCCAGACCTGGCGCTGGAACTCGCTGCAGGGCAGAGGCTTCTCCTCCTCCTTGATGAAGCCCTCATCCTCCCGAAACCGCTCCATGGCCTCTTCACCCAGCTGGTAGAAGCGGATCTCATCAGCAAAGACATCAATGGAGACGTTGACAGGCCGCCGGAGCTTGCCTCCAGACTGGTAGAAGTAAAGGATCCCATCAAAGCTGGGTCGGTTCCGGTCAAAGAAGTACTCATTGCGAAGTGGGTCAAAGTAGTGCATGCGCTTATCCGGATCACCCAGAAGCGTGTCAGGGAACTGGTTGAGGGTGCCTAGCTGTGTCTCAAAGCGCAGCCCAGAGATGTTGATCAGCACCCGCTGGTGATGCATGGCACCCTGGCTTGCCACTCCGTCCTCCTTTTGCTCTCGCTCTTCCTCCTCCTCACCGGTCGCCGCCATGGCCATGCCCAGATGATGTCCACCTTCCTCCGGGGAGCCCACCATCTCGGCCACGCCGGGGCGTGCGCTGCGCGGTGTCTGTCGCGGAAGGGGAGGCGATGGCGAGACACTGCGCACCTCCCGTCTGTCGGGGCCGCCTCCGCGGGGAGCGGACGGCGGCCGCTGCCGCTCGTCGTCTGTCGGCGGCGGCGAGGCGCTCTCCTTGCTGTCGCTCAGGCGCGCTGTGGCGGCGCTGGCGATGCGGAGCAGCTCGCCCCGGCGGCGAACCCGGGCGCTGCCGCCGCCGCCGGCAGCAACATCCTCGCTGGCCGCGATGGCCGTGGCGCCGCCGTTCTCCAGAGTCACCAGCGCGATCTCCATGGGCAGCGGGAGCGACAGCAGGAGGCGGCGGCGGCGAGCATGCTGCGCTGCGCTGCGCTGCGTGAGCTTCCCGCGCCGCCGCCCGCGCCTCGGGACGGGTGGGCACCCCTCCCGGGTGGGCACCCCTCCCGGGTGGGCACCCCTCCCGGCGCGGCGCGGCGCGGTGCGGTGCGGTGCGGTGCGGTGCGGTGCGGTGCGTCCCGCGCCGCCTCCGCGCTCGGCGCACAGCTGCGCGCGGCCGATCGGAGCGCACGGGAGCTGCGCGGGAACCCGGATATGAACGCGCGGGCATTTATTAGCGCTTGACGTCAAGGAGGATCCCGGCTCCTCCGCGCCCCCGCTGCCAGCAGCCCGAATTCCCTCTCCTCCCTCCCCCGAGCAGGCTGCGGCATGCCGCCCCACCGGACGATCCCCGCAGGGGCTCCGCGCAAACACTCTCCGGGTAGCGGAGCTCCCGTGAGCGCTCAGCGCCCCAGCCTGCCGCGGAGCCGCAGCGCATCCCCAGAGGAACCGCGGCAGGATGTGGGGGGCGGCCAAGCCCCGCCGCGATGCGCGGTGACGACGCCGGGTGGGCACGGGCATCACCGCGGCCGTGCGCTGCCGCCACCCCCTCTGCCTTCTCCCGCCGGCGCGCCGCATTCGGGGATCACCGCGCGGCCCCCTGCGTGGTTCAAGGGAAGGGGCGGACGCAGGGAGCGCACTGGAGATAACCCCCGCTTACCGGTAATGATAACGAGGCGGAATCGGTGCGGTGAAAGCTCCGCGGGCCTCTGCATTTCTCCTTCCGTGCCCCACGTAATCAGAACAAAGAAGGGTTTGGGGTCCTTTCCATGCTTTTCCTTGCACGCTTGTGATTTTGTTGCAGCTCCAAAAGAAGCTTCTGAAGACAGGGAAAGACACAACCTTTCTATCAGGCTACCTCCCTGCCTAATGTTTTAGCATATGAGCCCAGGAGCATGCTTTTCTTCCAATTTGTTCTTAAACCCATATCCAAAGCTGATAAATTCAATAGATGTGCATTTTATTAAATAAAAGGGCTTGAACCAGCTTTACATGATCACTTTGGTAATGGTTCAGTAATACAATAAATGCTTTTTGATTGTTTGTTTTCTATATTCAGATCCTGATCTTGTCTATTTTATTTAAGGTCTGTAGAGAAATATGTGTATATATACAAATACTGTAAGATTAAAACCTATAGACATGTGTGTTTCTTGAAATATTTAAGTTTCTAAACAGAAACTATTGTAAAATATATAAAACTAACTGGAAAAGCATTTTTCTTTCTGGTTTGCATCACAGCAAGTGACATTGTTACCAAATCCTTGCAGTAGTATTCCTAGTGGCATCAGAGAGGTTATCTAGATGCATGGGGATTAATGGGTACTCACCTAATGGAAAATATTAGATTCGTGTCTGAAGTATGCCTGAAGATATTAAAAACACTGCCCAACTAGTGCCCATAATTATATGACATATATATTGATGGGGAAGTCATCATAAGAGAGGATTTCCCAGTGATACAGTCATATTCTGTAAATTCCCATTGAGAGCTGAGCACAGAATCACTGGCTTATTATGCAGCTGTGCAGGTGAATACAGGATCCATTTTTCTCACATAAGCAGGTGTATTTTCTAGAACATCTCTTTGAAAACAATGATTGTTTGATTTACAAAAATAATTATTTATCAGGGTAATATATCATACCTGCAAAATGCAGTATAAATATCCTGAGGGACTGGAAAATTCTAGGAGAGTAAATATGGACACCTATGCACTCCAACCAATAACAGCTACTCTGTTGTCAGTGCATCTCAGGGATAATAACCTGAGGAAAAGGTTGCATGTTAGAAAATCAGTCTTTTGTTTTATCAGCTGTCACCTGTTCTAAAGTAAGATATTTTCCTCCAAACCTTTCCTTGAATAATCATTCATTTCAAGAGGAAACACCTCTAGACATGTCCACATTAAAGCTTCTGGAGGCAATGCCAGTCCAGAATTAATAAATTGCACCCCAGGAACTCTGGTGTGCTGTCAAGCACTGTGTACTCAATTAGAGCATACTCAGTGAGCATTTATTCTTTTGTACTTAAGATATGCAAATATGCTGTTATTTGCACATTAATATAACCAGTAACACAACACTAAATATGCTAACACCTGTGTTTGCTCCCTCATTTCTGGTTTGGTTTTTTTTTTTTCATTCAACCTCCTGTTCCTTGGGAGGGAAGGAGGGAGCACATACACCCTTATACCCATTCTCCTTGTTCCTTCATCAACAATGAGGAGAGAGGCCACAATCTGTTATAGCCTGTAGCAGCCTGGAAGAGATGATGCTGAATTTAAATTCTACCTTAATGAAAAAAAGAGCTTTTAGCTTACTTTCTCACTGTCATAGGGAAGTGAATCTGCAGGCAGATGGTGTTTTGCTAAATAGGGATTCATATTCCTCCTTGTGAAAACCTTACTGAAAACCTGATGAAGACTATGTGTATTTGATGTAGCAGTAAAATATAAGTAGTCTGTAGAAGAGTATAAAACTACTACTTCATCTGCTGCTCTAACAACACAGAGAAATTAGGATAGACTCAAGACTCTAGAGAAAGTAGGAGGGTGATATTAGAGAGGAAATAAACTCTCCTCCAGGCAGGAAAGTTCAAAATGAAATTGTTATGTAGCACCCCTGACTTTCTGAGTGTGGTAAAATGGATGTGAACACTTTCCTGAAGAGCAATGGTGCCAGCAGAAAACCAGTATATTGGAGAGAAAGGAGAACATTTAGAATAGTGTGACAGAGCAACTATTACAATGCGCTAATAATGTTTTAACTAGGGGCTCCTGTGGGTTCCATGTATTCCAGCACATCCATCCTAAAATCTACCATTCTCTCCAGATTCCACTTCTACCCAAATACATGAGTTTTTCTAATCCAGTCATGATGTGTGTTGTCATACCCTCTGAAAGAGGTGTTTGTTTGTTTGTTTGTTTCCTAATCCTCAAATCATCAGTGATGGCTTGTCTTGCAATCTCAGGGGGTTTTTTTGAGACTTGACAGGGGTCTAGTAAGTCAGACTGCCCTAGTTTCTTAGTCCGCATCAAGATGCTGCCTGAATTTGATTTTTCTGAGATTCCCTATTTTACCAACAAGTGTCTGTGTGAGGCTCACATAAGAATAATACTTTGTAGAAGAGGAAATTCTGTCTAAAGCAGAGAGTCTCTATCCTTCCATGAAGGTAGACCTGCACATCCAACACAAATTTAGCAAACTCTCTGCCAGGAGGAAAGAAGCACAATATCCTCATACCCCTTACAGTATCATGTCAGAGATATGAGTAATACAGCTTCATGCTCAGAACCATAGAATCATTTGCACCACATAAGAAACTTCTGCAGCTCTTTCCCATCTTCTGCTCCCTCATCAGCAGCCTACCTGTGATGCATTTCCGCATTGCATGGTGGCCTCTCTCAGCACTAAGGTCCTGGAACAGATGCAATTGGCTGATCCAGGCCATCATGAGCTGACAGGCAGTGTGCAGTGGATGGTATTGTGCAGCAGAAGTGGTAATGTGTGGCTGCCATTCAAGCCACGACCTTCTACTCAGCCCTGGTGAGGCCGCACCTCGAGTACTGTGTGCAGTTCTGGGCTCCCCAGTGCAAGAGGGATGTGGAGCTGCTGGAGAGGGTCCAGCGCAGGGCCACAAGGATGATCAGGGACCTGGAACATCTGCCCTGTGAGCAAAGGCTGAGAGAGCTGGGCCTGCCCAGGCTGAAGAAGAGAAGGCTGAGAGGGGATCTAATCAGTGTGTATAAGTACCTCAAGGGAGGGAGTGAGGAGGATGGTGCTGGCCTCTTCTCAGTGGTGGCCAATGATAGGACTAGAGGGAATGGCCACAAACCGAAGCGTCATAAGTTCCATAGGAACTTAAGGAAAAATTTCTTAACAGTGAGGGTGACAGAGCACTGGAACAAGTTGTCGAGAGAGGTTATGGAGTCTCCTTCTCTTCAGATCTTCAAAACCCACTTGGATGCCACCCAGTGCCACATGCTCTAGGTGACCATGCATGTGCAGGGAGTTTGGACTAGATGACCTCTAGAGGTCCCTTCCAACTTTAAGCATTCTATGATTCTGTGATTCTTACCAAATATCCTATATACATCCTATATCGGGTCTGCAGAGACTTTGTATTCATCCAGCCATACTTGTACACATTATGTATGCTGTGGTATACCCAACTAAGGGAACCTTGAAGACAACTCATCTTTCCATACATACCCCCTACTTTGCCTATCCAGTCACTGACAGCAGCTGTGGAGTTGCAGCATCACAAAAATAAATGTATGATGCTGAGATGTGGAGACACACACCAGCTTCTAGGGGTTTGCTCTACTCCTTAGTGATATTGAGACTAGAAGGTTGTGGGGAGGGGGATCCCTTGAATGTATATCCTAGAAATCTATGTGTCATGCCTCTCTGTCTTCTCCACACACTGGCAAAACAGCATTCCCACTTTGGCAGAGAGTAGAAAAACCATTTAAGTCCAAAATGAACCTGAAGGGGTTAAAGGCCAATCTGTTCCCCTTCCACATTGTTAATTCCCCAGCAGCCTGATCCTGTATTGTGATGATTCAGGCAAGAGCGTGAGCGAGCAAGGAAGTCTGCCACAGTCCCTTAGGGAGACCCCAGAGCAAAGACTCTTATTTCCTGTTCGGGAGGATTAAGTGCATGGCCATTGACAAATCACAGTAAACATCTGGATGTGAGCACTCTGTCTATCAAGGCCTAATCCATGAAGTGATTCATTAATGAATTCAGCAAATTCACACTGTTCTATTTTTACTTTTGGCTTATCTATTTTAATGTTTGGTTTTTTAATGTTTTTGGTTTTAATGTTTGGTTTTTTAACATCTGTATCAACAGATTTTTGTTTATTTTACATAACAATCTACTGCATTCTGCTTTTGCTTTAATTAATTGTTTAGAGTCATTGTCTTTTTAAAATCTGTGCCATATTTTCTGATAATATCCAAGAAAATCCCAATAGTCAAACTCAACCACATTCCCGTATTTTATGACTTTGCAATTACAAGCCTAAATTCCTCTGGAAACTTTCCATCACATTCTAATGGGGGAAAAATAATATTTGATTTTATTTACCGTATTTTGCTTTGGTTGAAATAAAAATCTCTCTCATGTCTCTTAAAAGAGAAAATGAGTATTTATTAAATGTTCTAGCTTATTTAAAAGCAATTCGAGCAAAACATCTGTAACTAACACTGACTTGAACAGTAGGAAAAATGCTGAGCACTACGAGAAATCAAGCCTATTCATTCAAATAGACTACTTATATTACGCACACATTCTGTGAATGCAGAGTGCTTTAACAAAGCACATTGACCCACGTATTATAAGGGGGAGGCCTTCAGACAGCTGTGTCTTTAAAAGTCTTCCCCTGAACATTACAAACACAAAACTATCCTGTCACACAAACCAGGCCGTGTACCTGTTTTGTGGGGGTTTTTTTTTTAGGTTTGTTTTTTTCCATGCAGTTGTGTCACCTTTTAAATCTAAAATTCTCCCTTAGACGCTTTCTGTAAAAAACAAAACAAAACAAAACACTACTGCCGAGTGATATTTTTAAAGATAGAATGTAGAATGAGATAAACACTATTTTATACTTTAAAATTTCAATTTAGGATTTCCAGAAGTGTTACCAGATTAAAACTGCAGTGGAATTTAAGTGACTATAGATGAATATAGGATCCAGATTCTAGCTCAGTTTACGAGCCAAAAGATGCCAATAACTAATTTGATGAAGTCAATGCAGCTGTGCAGCTTTACACTAGTCAGGGAGCTGACTCAATTAATTTTGTACTGTTATGAGGACAATTCAGTGATGAAAGTGATATTTTTATGGTGGTATAAATATTTTTGTCCTCTAATGGTGGACTAAAATAATAACTAAAAATTGGAGAAAGAATTTATGAATACATAACCGGAGTTCATTCTGGTTATTCAAAAATGTGACATCTCTAAAAAATAATTACAAGATCATCATGCATAAAATTTCTCTCTCTGGTGTTATAAGACCAATCAAAGACAAATAAGTGTTTCAAAAAGTGGTTCGTGATGACTCTCATTACATGTTTACAGTGAAAATGCTTGAAGAATAGACCAAAGAGTATTAATATCTTCTCTTTAGTTTCAGACACTGAAAGAATAAAGGCAACTTTTCATATGCAATATCAAATTTCCATCTTATTTACACTAAAGAGAAATCATCAGGCCTATACAGCTGTAACTCACTCTAGTCCTAGTGGGAGCATCTTTAATAGGAAAGACTGTGATGCAGTCAATAGGAGAGTGCATCCTGCAGTTTCAGTGTGTTCCTGGCTTCTCCTGTTAGCTGGCCACCACTCTCAGGCTGGAGGCATGTTTCTTCCTGATCAAGGAAGATGATAAACTGGTTTAGGATTAGGAATGAAACAAGCCCTTTGTAGTCTAAGAAATAAGCCATGGAGTCATACCTTGCAAACTGAACGGATGGAGGGGCAGGAGGGGATCCTCTTAGACCAGTTTCACAAAGGCTGTTGTGTTAATGATTATTTGGCTTATTTGTAACAGCATCAAATAAACGAGCTCCTCAATATTCTGATAGCTGTTTTTAGGTATTCCCTTTTATGTCCATAATTTGAAATACTTTAATGTATGCAAGATTCTGCACATAGAACTCTCCCACACCCTCTCTAACTAAATATATTTTCTTCTCACAATCAGCAGAGAATGTGCAACTTCATCAAACAGTGCTTGCTCTCCTCTTTGGTTTTCTTCAGGTTACCTTTTTCTTCATTGTCCTAATTTAGATTTGATAGTACAAGCGTAGCAAGAGAGTGCTAAGTCTGAGAATGTAGAATAAGACTGCAGTGTTGAAGCTGTTGGGGAATGGACATTATGTGGAGATGTTGTAGGAAGAATGAGTGGCAATGGCGACAAAATGGCACTGAAAGAAGGGGAGCAAAGAAGCAGACAGATTGTGGATGAGCGGAACACACCAGTTCGTGTCTTTACAAATAGGGGAGCTCCCCCACAGTCTGGCTGATGAGCGGGACAAAGGAATAAATGCAGGGGGGAGACTGAGCGGAGCCAGGAGTGAGGGGGACAAAGGAGTCAGGGGACCTCAGGTGAGAAGAGCTGGCGGGAGGCAGGAGTTTGGTGTAGGCGGTCGGGCAGCCTGTGACTCCTGAGTACCTTGGCCAGTGGGGAAAAGGAGAGGGTTAACCTCGGCCGGGAAATTAGGATAAAAGGGGGTCTGCGACCTCCAGCACTTTGAGAGACCCCACAGGGATATGTCCGGTGTACTCCCCCTTTATTCGAATAAAGTTATAGGACTCCTCTGTCTCCTTGTGGACATTTGGTTCTTGATTGTGAGATTTTCTGCACAAATCAGGGCTCGTCTGGGATCCTTCCACCTTCCGGGGATGGCAGTTGGCAATCGAGGCGAACGGCGCACCTCACCAGAGCTTGTGGTCATCGACTCCCGTCGACGGCGGCTGGCACCGGAGAACAGACTGAGTTCCTGAGACTGTTCGGAGACAAATGAGCAGCGGATCAGGGGGATCCACAAGTAGGACCAGAGGACGGTCCTCAAGTAGTCTGACTGAAAGGGTTACTAAGTCCGATGGAAAGGACAGGGTCCGATGGAAAGGACATGGTCCAATGGAAAGGACCACCTGGTACCACGTCCGATGGAAAGGACAAGGTCTGATGGAAAGGACCGTCAGGTACCATTACATCCAAAGGAAAGGATGAGGTCCAGTGGAAAGGACCGCTGAAATCTCACTGGTGAGTACTATGGGATAAGGGGTGACAACCTCTATATGGACGCCCATGGGGGGCAGTAGATTGGGGGGATCCACAGGTAGGACCGAGGGGGTTCCTCAAGTAGTCCGACAGAAAGGGCTACTAGGTCCAATGGAAAGGACCACTAGGATATGTTACCAGGGGGATTTAGGTGACCCTCTAGGGTTGGATGACGACCCTCGTCTTTATTAAGTTTTGTGCCTGTATCTCAGTCATATTGAGAAGGGTCTCATTGAGAAAGAATGTGGGTCAGTATGGTTAAGGGCAACACCTAGAGAAATCTATGGAAGAGGAGAAAAATGAAAACCAAGAATCTGAAGGAGGAAGAAAGAACTACCAGGAGCCACTGCTCCTGCCCCTCTGCATCTCCTGCTTCTAGAGATAGCAAAGAGGAGGAGGAATGGGACCTTTTGTCCCTTTCAAAAACAAGTAAAGGAAGCCAGTATAAGCTGCCCAAAGCCCCCAGAGTCAAAGGCCTTTACAACAGGTTCCAGGAGGAGCCTGGGTGGGGAGCCTGGGTGAGGGGGTTGGTGCAGTTTGGATTTGTGGTTGTGCCCCTGATCTCCCAAGATATAAAGGGAACAAAGAAAGAACTCTGCTGTATTAATCAGAAGATCCTATAGGGATGGAGGAAAAGATAGATGAATATCTTAAGAAATGCAGATTGTGATCTGCCCCCCCACAGCCTGACTGATGAGCCGGACAAAGGAATAAATGCAGAGGGGAGACCGAGCAGAGCCAGGAGTGAGGGGGACAAAGGAGTCAGGGGACCTCAGGTGAGAAGAGCTGGCAGGAAGCAGGAGTTTGGTGTAGGCGGCCGGGCAGCCTGTGACTCCTGAGCACCTTGGCCGATGGGGAAAAGGAGAGGGCTAGCTCGGCCGGGAATGTAGGATAAAAGGGGTTCTGCAACGTCTAGCACGTTGAGAGACCCCACAGGGATATGCCCAGTGGACTCCCCCTTTATTCAATTAAAGTTATAAGACTCCTCTGTCTCCTTTGTGGACATTCAGTTCTTGATTGTGAGATTTCCCGCACATGGATCTTACCTAAGTCATACCAGACTCACCATTTAACCCAGCACACTCCTCAATTCAGAGTACTACCTGCATGCCTAGAAAAACTTGCCTTTCAGGATCAACAGTGTTTGGCATAATATGGAAGGATAGCACATTGAATCTTACTGACTGCTACAAGGAGCAAGTAGAGAGTTTATCTGTGGGTGTATTGAGGAGCAGGGGTCTCTGAAATGGTGAAACACAGACCTTTCTTAAAGCCAGATGTGGCTTATATACGCTCGTACAAATGAAACCTGCGACCTCCGTGCCTCGAGCAACTTCTAACCAACCCTCACAAGCCCCAAACACCTTTATCCAATCAATTCAAAACGTCCTAACGACCCAGAGTTTTACATCTCAATGACCCCGAGTTTGACCCAGACTCTGCAGACCCCCACATTTATCCTCTCCTAGGTAAGAAAAGGCCATGGCCCTTGGATCCCTTCTCTGCCCCTGTCCAGTAATCTTGTTTTGGAATATGGAAAATAAATATGTGAGATTCCTCTTTTTAGATGGCAATCAGCTTATACCTACAGCCACTATGATTTCTATCGTAGCTTATAGAAAGGAACTATAAGTGCCACTTCATTTGAACTTGCCTCAGTCCCCTGAATTAATGAGCTCTACATACTGACAGCATGTATGAGAGCATATATAAACAGATGTGCTGTACTATATTTTGTATGACAAATATCTTCTGATTTTGTGATGCTGCTCCTTATTCTGATTTTACCATTCTGGATAAATAAGAGCTCTGGGCTGGCCTTGTATCCATGACTATTTTACATCTACTTTCCTTTTTGAAAAAACACAGAGTGGAATCAAGATGAAGGAAAAAAGATTCAAAGGGATTCTCCACAAAGGAAAAGAAAAACTCACATATTTATTTTCTTTAACTCCTTTCTCTTTGCCTGAAGCTAGACATGCCCTTCCTTTTTGAAGAAACAGAATGAAAGCTGTCCAGTTTTCTGCCCTACCAGCAATCCCAAGCTCTACCCAAGGGTATTGCCCAATACATTGAAATCAAGGTGCTCCAAAGGAGAAAAGACTAATACATATAGCAGAAGAGAGAAAAGTCTAATTTTAATTTTTCTCTCTTTTCTTTCCATTATGAAAGCAGAGTTCATTAGCTGAAAGTTAATGTGGTCACTGAAGAACTTTTGGTATTTTCCTGAAAATAGCATTCAGCTATGGAGAGAAACAGAAAGCAAGGCCATCATAATCAAGAAATGAAAGTGCAGAGAAGCATACATGGAATCAATTAGCATCTGCATGACGGGTAGATTATGTTTCCATGGCAGGCAACGCTTCATCTGTGGTCCCAGGCTTGCCATGAAGATGTGTAAGGAGTTCAATATCCCTCTAAAAAAAGCTGAGGAGTAAAGAATTCAGGATGAACAAGACACACAAACCCTTCAAGCTTACCTTGCAATGAGGTGACATGCATAGTGATAACGCAATCAAAATACATTATGTGATCCATTTATGTGAACTTTTAGTCCCTGCTTAGGAAGTATTTCATGCTCTCCCTGTTCTCTCCAGTGTTAAGTCAATCTTATTTTCAGAGAACTTCAAAAGGCAGAGGAGAGAATTATTGAACTGGCTTAAGAATTTCATACTATTCTGATGTCAGGGCCATTCAGCCAAAGTGATCAGTAACCCAGCTTTTTCTCTAAAACCTGCCTGTAATGGCCCGGTACTTTGTCAGCTCTGCATGCTTCTATGCAGGTGGAGCAGAAAGATGAAGCAGTCTGGGTACAAACTAGAAAGAAAAATAAGCTGTTTTCAGTCAAGTAAGGAAAGGTACACTCAGAATTAAGCTGTTATACTTGGCCCTGCTAATGGTAAATAAAGGGCTGGGTGAGGTGCAAACAGACCTTGTTTATGATACTGTTGTTTCTGTTTGGACACGTAATGACTGTCTCATTCTTGGTCTGATGTGTCAGTGAATATGGCAGCCCTAAGGAATAATAGCCCTAAGGACTGAGCAGACGGTATCCAAGTAAACTTACATGTTTTTCATGCCTTTGGAAATAGATGAGATTCCTATCAGTCACCCTATCTGCACTAATTATCGCCAAAGCACAGGAAAAACTGCAAAACAGCACTCACAGAAACTTGCCTTGTTCCCCTGGCACGTGTTTGCCCCCCGGCCACCAGTTGAATAGCACTGTGCCATGGTGATATACATGTAGGAAAATCACTTGCTTCTTGTTCAGAATAAAGAAAACCTGAAAGAAATCAGACAGATTTTTGAGCTCATATGTTGAGACAGACATATTACAGAAGCTGATAAAAATAGTTAACAGGGATTCTGGATCTCCCTAAACTCAGTTCCTCTGCTACTAAAAAAAAAAAAAAAGGGGAGATGGGGGAAGAGGAGTGTTGAACCCAGTAACAATAGGTCTAGATGGGCTCCACATGCTAATTTGCTGTGCAGTGTGTTGTCAAGTTATCCCCCCAAAGAGTACTAGACCATACAGTCCTAGATAGCATTTCTTGACTGACCAAGCTGAGAAATGAGTTTCTCTGGTTAGCTCAAGTAAATACTTGCAACAGAACACAGCACCTAACATATAAGCTATATAATGGTTCTGCCTTCATGTGGACCTTTGATTTTACATGGTATACAAACTTTTAACTGACATCTTGGGAGAAATCTGTGTCAGTAGAAATACTAGGACACATGTATTTTTGCAGTTCCTTTACTGCATAACTAACCGCTATCATATATCCAGATGAGCAGTGAGTTCCTGTCTTGAAACAGATATTCCATCAGCCTTAATCAGCTAGTTACTAAGATTTTGGTAGAGCTGTGGCAATAGCTAATGTTAAATCTTTTCCTTTGCGGACTGTGGTTTAAAGGGATGGTCCACTCACACAAAGGTGCTGAGGAGTACAGCATATATACAGTCACTAAATTTGAGATTGCCAAATTGGACATAGATTCAGGATTTTTGTTTGTTTGCTTGGATAAAAAGCATTTGAGGAAAGCAATACGTATGATATCCCATGGCAGTGCTGGATTCTTGCAGTCGGAAATTCTCTGTGTAACAGTACCCTAAAGCTATGCCCTCTTCTGACAGTGTCATCTGTATTATTACAAACAGGCAGAGCAGGCCACATGAAAAAAACATTCATTGAAGAATGGCAACCAAATCAACACAGGATCAATCCAGGATATTAGCTATTGGCACTCAGCCCTTTCCTGACAAGTGAATAATTTATTTCAGAGCGCCAGTTCTGTTATGGAGCAGAGCTCCTGCTTACTATCTCCAGGACCCCTAGGACTTTGGAGAAGAACCACTAACACACTCTTGCCACCTGCTGGGCAGTACGAAGATACACTGTTAGATCTCAAGGCTCAGTTTTACTTCCTTAGATTTTTTTGGCACTGTTCCATGTCGTATGTGAAAGATGTCCACTAGGGATCAACATCTTAAGGTGAAAAAATAAGATGGGCCATTTATGGTTTTTGCTTTCCTCAGAGGTGACACTTATCCTCTCATCCAAGTCAGACTTGCTTTGGAAGAGGAGAAGCATACAGCATTGGTGGCTAAATGATTTTTTTATTAAGTGGTTTGTTCTTTAACAATACAATCTGAGCTGTTTGTGCTGTAACAGTTTCTAGCCTTACGGCTAGCACTTGGAAAGTTGAAGGGCTAACATCTATGCTTTAATCTGTTCGAGGTCTCATTTTATCTGTAGGCAAAATAGTTCTAAAATCAGATGGAGAGAAAAAATTATAGAATGAAGTTTTTTGAAAAAAAATGCTGTGTTAAAAAAAAAAAAAAAGTCTTGCTTTGAAAAGAGTGGTGGGACCTAAATCCTCCTGAAATCCTCCTATAATGATCAAAGAAGAAAGAGTTTTAACCAAATCCCCCAGTTCATAGAAATTCTGAGTGAGATTTATATCATGCAAATTGATATTTACCCACAAAAAAATCTGCATACCCAGAAATAGAGCAGGGTCTAAAGGCAAAATTTGTACAGAGATGTACCTTCATTCCTAGTTCACTTTGGCTGTAATCAACTGGCTGGCATAGGTAGCTGTAGTTAGACTGAAGACACCAGCAACTGAAACAAAAGATAAGCAATAGGAATCCATTTTCTGTCCAACACCAGCTGTTCCAAAAAGATGTACATATTAAAGATAAAGGTCTTAATTGAGCATTCACTAACTTAAAATCCATGCAACTTTTGTGTGGCTGAGAAAAAAAGTAAAATCTGAAAGTACTTCATGTTCTTGGAATCAGAAAATGATAATTCAATATGGTCATGTTTTTAATTCTTTATGTGATTATTGGAGTGCTTGAAAATGCTTTAGCAGGACCAATAAATTCAGAATATCTCTGAAAATAGCGTTTTCATATGTAAACATCTCACTACTTATTCTGTATGGTTGCATTTTCCCATTAACTAGGAAGACAGTTATACCAAGTAACCAGTATAACTGAACAAGTGTGCAAAAGCAATTGATTTTCATATCTGTAATCAGATATATTAGCATTGCAATTTGGTTTAACTAAACTTAAGAATATTACCCTAAACTTAATTGACAAATTCATTAACCTCGAGATGTCTGTCAAACCTATACAACCGTTCCTATTTGAAGGGTATTCAGTGGTATATATGATGTGTCAGTGGTTCTCATCTGAGAACATTGTAGAAATGATCACATATTAAAAACTAGCAGAAAGCAATGCCATCAACACTCATGGGAGCAAGAAGCTACAGTGCTCTTGAGAGGATTGTGCAAGTCTGGAAAATAAATCCCCTCATTTTTGAAGATGATATTTGCTTGGTCTGAGGCAAAGTAAGAAGTCCTCTGTATGCTCTGTGTCTACCTGTCAGATTCTAAGTTTCAAACTTGTTCCCTAAGCATCTTTTAACCATTAATTTTATGAATAAGAGGAACATTGAGAACTGAGAGGTATGCATTAGTAACAGTTCTAGAATTTATCTCCTACCACATCTCCCAAATCCTTAGGGAAAAATACCTTAGTTCTCCGTCACACATTCTTCTCCTATTGTCAGTGATCACAACACTGTTAAATTCTCTCAACATCTTCTTTCACTTCCTGCTGTGCAATTCCAAGCCCTAGATTCCTTCTCACTATTCTAGCCGTTGGACCTCACAGAAGTTCTCTATCTAAAATCACTCCTTATCTTCTTGATAAATTACAAGGCACACACACTAACTTTGCTTTCCCACCTTGTATTCTTTACATATTTTTTTGTTTTAGTGAGCCCCAGGCTTTTCTGAAGATCCATTTCTTGTCCACACAATTTTGTTAATCCATTCCTTCTAAACCTTTAAATCCTTTACTAGTCATGGTATGGTTTCTGTATCAAGAGCTCTTCGATATTCCCTTTCTGAATTTGACAGTCTGACAAAAATCCTGAATCTCAATTTAGACTCTTTTCTGAAATTCAAGTCCTGAAATATTTGCAACCTACACACATGTCTCCGTGTCCTTCCCCTATCCGGGTCACAGGCCTGGCATTCCAGCTTCATACCGATCTGTGTTATGCCTTTATTTAAATCTGGCGTTACCGCAGGACTCTGCTAAACTGGAACTGCAGAAACTCAAGCTATTGAAGTTCTGGGTTCTCCTAACTGAAAAGACAAAAACCCTCAGACACTGAGCAGTGGCTTCTGTCAGTATTTCATTAGATAACAGATACTGGCATCTTTATGAGTTTAAACCTCAAAATAGTAACTCTGTTCTATGAAGTTTTCCCATGATGCATCAATATGCATTTTAAATATGACCTTTTATAATATCTCAGGTTTGACAGGCAGTCCTCAGTGTATCTTGCCGGTCAGCCTGCTGGTCAGCTGGTCAGCCTGAGACAGAAATTTGCCAAGTATTCCCCAATATGGACAGGGAGATCTCTCACCCCTTCAATCCTTACTATGATCCTACTAGAATTTTGCTCATACAAGTTTCAAGACTTACAGGAAGTATATGATCATGAGGAAGGAAAGATGGAAATCTGCCAAGCAAAACATTCTGCATTCATATGTGAACACAAGGATCAATTTCCTTTTAAGTTTATTCTTGGTGATCATATTATTGATGTATAAATTCCTGTCTATAGCACCTACCTCCACTTTCAAGGACTCAGTTGTAGCATTCCTGAGTTTTCTGCCGAGTTGAAGCCATCACAGTCCCTGGGTAGAAATCACAATGAGCATTCATAGTCAGGCCATTTATCCTAGTTTTGACTGAGTTCTGAGAAAGGGGGCTCCTTAGGTAAAAGCTCATCACTACAGCTAATGAAAAACAACCACTATGTTGTCTTTAGAAATTGAAATTCTGGACAAAGATTAGAGTCATGTTTAAAAGAGGAGAAAAATAATCATCCTGTGATGATTAGCTTTCTTTTTATAACTTGTATTTTTCAGATTTCAAAATCTTGTTGATATTTCATTGCTAGGAATATTTTGATGAGCTACACTCAAAATCCCATTGTCAGGAGCTCTGTGGGAAGATCACCTGAGTGATATCCCAGAACAGTACCAGCATCACATTCATACTGGGACAGACAGCAGATATCGTAATGGAATTTTCATAAAATCATTCAAAGAAATTTGCATTGCTAACAGATAATCTGAGACTAATTCTTCACTACTGTAACTCCATACATCTTAACTGAGCTATGACAGTTACTTGATTTTCTGATACCCTGTTTATATATTAGATATGTTTGGTTTAGCTAATATATATAACATAATATATTGTAATACAGTATAATAGTCTTATAGACTTTGGTAGTCCTTGTCCTCCCTTCTTTGGAGTGGGCAGACTTTTTCAATAGCATTTGGAAGGGACAAAACTCACCTAGAAAGCTGATGCTTGGGAGCTGATACAGTAGCTGACAGCATCCTGTGTTCTCTATCTTTCTATTAGAAAGTACACAGGGCAAGGATCCTCCCAGTTTATTCTCTCCCTAGTACTGGCAAAAGCATGTTTTCTCTTTGGACTTCTCCCTGACTGCCGGGGAAGGCGAATGCTCACGTGTCTTTTGGACCATTGGGTCTTGTCAGGAAAAACAGTGGCCTGTAAATAACAGGGAAGTGAAAGCTCTAACCAAGTACAGGGCCCTTTATCATGATATTAAAGGTGTCTTCCTAGTGTAACCAGCTTTTTAATCCACAGACCACATACTTCTGTTAGAAATATAAGTGTTTAAAGACTATCTGTCACTACTGACAAGATATGTTTTTCAAATCAAAAATAAAACTCTTGTAATTAACGTGGCTGACTGTATCATGATTGTCTACAGATTTACTTCATTGAAATGCAAAAAAATTTGACTATTAGACTATACCCACTGATCTCTCTGCTTGCTAATCCCCTCCAGCCTGACATACAGCTGCTCGCAGAGCAGTTACAGTAGTACACATACACACACATATTTCTTTTCTGCAGTCAAAACATTTTTTGGTCTGTTTCTCTGGTGTATGCCAGAGAATACTAACTGCAAACACTTCTCATAGGCACCCTGGCACAGAGATGCACAGACGTGTAATCTGGGGAGAATTTGCCAGCAGAGGGATTAGTCAATGATTATCAACTGGTTTAGAGTCAATCCAGCCAGGATATCAGATGGTTACATACATTGAGACACTTCACACACATCCCACTTTAATCAACTTCCTTTGCATCCCAAACCGCAGACTTAAACCTCAAATGAGGGAGAAAAATCCAGGTAGCAGAAACAAACTTACCCCACAACTATAGTTGGCTTTGCTTCTCCTTTTCTCCACAGAAAGTGTCCACAGAAGACAATCCTCCTGACGCTCTGGGCACACGCAGCAGACAGCAAGTCAAGAAGTTGCAAGAGTGTGCGCTGTTAAGCACACAGTTTGCTCCACCGCAAGTGAAGTGAGTACATCGTCAGCTGGGTTTCACATAGACATGATCCATCTTCAGCCCTTTTTAGCATGATTCAGGGTCCCCCACCATGGAACCCCAAGTCACTGAAAGTTGCAGGCACCATAAAGTTGAATGCAATCTCTGAACTTTGCTGGAGCTGAGCTTACATGATGCTCCCCTCTCCCACCCTCCTCTCTTCACATGATTTACCAGATTAAGGAACTGGAATAAGAAGGGAAATGAATGTTCCCCAGAACTGGGATTCCACAGCAATGAGCTACTGACCTTTAGCCTCATGTGTGGGAGCCTGGCCAAATCTTGCAGAAACAAGGACAGCATTTCTTCTGCAGATTTCTTCAGGATATACCAGGGAAGCTCCTCAAATGGTAAAAAGATGAAGACTCATGCCTGGACAAGGCCCCAGAAAACAGTCTATTTGAAACACTCCTTCAGGGGCTGTCATTTTGCCTGGTGTGCTCAAATTTGAATAAGACCAAGCTAGAGAATGAGAGTGGAGAATGCTGGCAATACCTACTACTTACTCAGAGAAGGCAGAGATACCTCAGCTGGAACTGCCCCCTGGTATTCATTCTCCATCCCTGGGGGAGTAACATCTACCATTTTTAAAGATAAGGGAAAATTCTTGGAGGAGTTCAACAGTGATGTCAAGTTTCCTCCCTCTATAATCTCCAGTGGTCGTATCAGGAAACTATACAGAGAACCATCCTGCATTCTAGCACAGGCTCAAGTCAGTAGTTTCAGCGTATGGGATTCCATATTGTGTGGATGTACGAGCACAGCTACAGCATCTTAGTCTTATGAGACTAAGAGACAATACAACATCAAGAACTAGGGTTCTGCTTAGGCGGCTGAGGTGTAGCTGCACCTGGAATGATGTCTCATTATGTTCCCAGTGGACACTGTTTATTAGAAGAAATCTGGAAAAGAAATTAGCATCACACCTTGTACCACTTTGTTGTGTCTGTCACCAAGCACATAACAAACCCTTCTGAAAGAGAATTAAACATTTTATGTGCTGACAGTTTTTGGTTGAAACATAATGTTCTTTTGATTCTCCTGGATAACTAGTATCTGTGAAACTATAAGAGAAATTAAATATTCTTGGAAAAAGTAGTTTATAGTGTAGGCTTTTCAGTTCAGTGATGGGCGCAATATGGGAGGGCAATAGAGCAGCCAAGCTTTGGAGAAGATTTGGCTGAACTTTGGTATAATATTGCTAATTGGTTTATTATCCAGGTTTCAGGGAGAGGATGACAAAGTTCTTCTCAAAGTTTTAATTCTGCTCATTAACTGACAGGATTCGCTTCTCAAGTTTTGATACCTAAGTTCTTAGGGCAATTTATCTTTGTGAATCACTGGAGGTAATTGGATCAGCTTTTTCTATCTGTCCATTATGTGTAGACAAGACTACATACTACATTCTGCTATTCCTATATGGTAATTTTAAGTAATATATGTTGAGATATTTATATTCACATATCAGACTCAAGCACAGAAACAAATTTTTTTTTAACCCTGGGAAACAAGTGTTAGAACCCTGGGAAAAAAAAAATCAACTGAAATGAATTTTCACAAACACGTTACATATAAGCAGAATATTTTATTGTTGGTGTAAACTGACAAGAGCTTTTTAAAAAGACTGGTGAAGTATATTTCGTTTTTTATATCCCACCTTATTCCTGGAGTACTCCCAATTGTACTGTTGTTGCTGTTCACCAGCATGGCTGGCTGATGGATGATCATATCACTCACAAGGTCTTTTGTTCACTCGTGAAGAGGTGTCCTCAGATGGGTTTCAATGCAACTTGAGCACAAATCAACACCCACAAAATTTCTTGAGGCTTTCACTTTCTGCCGAGCCTCAACAGAAGAGATAATACTTCCTCTCCAGAAACAGTATTTAGGGAATTCAATATGGCAAAGTTAATTATTCTTTATTCAATCATTTGTCAAGAAAAGCAGGTATTGCAGGAACATAGATTGCAGCCATAGTTATAAACAATTCAAATATGCACAGAACATGACAGTGAGCTTAGGTAAGGCAGTGAAAGAAGCTTTGAAAGATTCCATGCTGAAAATCTGTTCTAAAACCTGAATACCTTCCACTCATTACCTGGGTACTTACTATGAAATAATTATCAGTAACAAAGACCTACAATAATGTAATTTTGAGTGCTTTTTCACAGTGCAATGTTTGTCATTTGGTTCTTCAACTGCTGTTTCTTCTGAACAAAACTGTCCAAGAAATACACATTTCCAAAATAGACCTCTTCAATACTTGGGAAAAATACAGAACTGTGGATCGTTTTAATCTAGATACCTAGACTTCACATGCTGATGCTCTCAGTACCACAGTGGGAATTTATCAGAGATGATAGGCCTGTGCGCTTTGTGTGACCCTTCTACACATTTTATGAAATAAGTATACGTCAGTACATATATAAAGCCCAAAACCTAGAAGGTTCTAACTTCATCTCTTGTAGTACTTTGTCGCAGCAAGCAATTCAGCTGACTTTCTTCCAAAGTAAGGTCTAAATTATTCACACACCTCACAATTTTATTTTATATATTTACTTGCTTAAAAAATAAGTTTCTTACTACTAAGAAACCTAGAACATCAAATTAAAATCCTAATTTTTACTTTTCTAAACTTTAAAACATTATTATGCTGTAATTTCATATAGGTGGACTTATAGGGTGGGAAAGTCCCAAATGCAGTATCTCATTGTAGCTTTTTTCCCAAGTATTACAAAATCCTAAGCCATATTCTTAATTTCATTCAATGCCAGTAAGTAACAACCAATCTATCTGCAAAATGTGGCTGAGATGATAATTTTACCGAACAAAAAAGCTGCCCTTCAGCTCCTAGACTGCAGAGGATCTTTGAGAGGTGTATTGAAAAATGAAAGACAACATCAATTCCTTCCTGCTGTGGAAGCATGCATTACATCAGAACACTAAGCAGTAACTAAGTAGTTTTTAAGCTGGTCAAAGAATACCTAGCCAATTAAGGCACTCCAATGTTAACTACCAGCAGCCATTTAATTTATCTGAATCCTCATGTTTTTTAAGCATGTGTTAATTATTTACATGCAGATATTTTAAATTACTTCCAACTTATATATGAAACTTGTGCTTCAGACTACTTGATCAGAGATGAAGCCCAAGGAGGATTTACAGCACTAGGTTGCAGCTTTCATCCCAGATGGCCGTGCAGCACGGCTGCTTCTTTATTGACAAGCTATATCTGGCACGGAGGATCCTGGAGCAGGAGGGTGGCTTCAGTCCTGTGTGTGTGAGAGGTACAGATGCCACAATATAGGCACCAATGCCTCTGTCCATCCCCAAGGAAAAAAAATCCAAACCTCTTATATCTGCATTCTTGCTAAAAAAGGTCTACAGACACATAAGGGATAATATATCTCCTAGAGTGAGTGTGTCAAAGTCATGAGAAGTTTATGGACAACAAGATAAGATTATCAATCAGCACTACGACCGGATGAAGTTCTTGTTTCTTCTTCATTGCCTTGGTCAATGGCAAGTATGTGCTCCAAACAAAACTCTGAACTTTGGAATTGACACCATAATGAGCATATCTGTGAAAGGAGTTTAATACAGTCTCACTCTACCTCACTGTGTTAATAGTCACATTAGCATTTCTGCTAATGACAGAAATAAATAACAGCTGCATTTCTGGGTGCTCTCTCAATATCGGATAACCTAATAACAGCTGTTTTTATAGTAGCAGAATTTCCTACAGAATAAAAATTGAATCATTTAGTTAATATGCAGGTGCTAGTTCACACAAATCTCTGGAGAAACACATTGAGGTGAACTTTTTCAAATAGATTTAAAGTTAGGATCAGCAATCATCAACAGACTCTGAAAACAGAATCACAGAATGGTTGAGGTAGGGACTTCTAGAGATTATCTAGTCTAATCACTCCTGCTCAAGCAGGGTCACCTACAGCATGTGGCACAGGAATGCATCCAGGTGGGTTTTGAAGATCTCTACAGAAGGAGAGATCCTTCTGGATCCTCCTGTCCCTTAATCATCTTCATTGCTCTACGCTGGTCCCTCTCTAGAAGTTCCATGTTCCTCTTGTCCTGCGGAGCCCAGAACTGTGCCCAATACTCTAGGTGCGACCTCACCAGAATTGAGTAAACGGGAAAGATCACCTCCTTCAAACTGCTGGCACCGCTCCTCCTAATGCAGGCCAGGTTTCCATGGGCTTTCTCGGTCACAAAGACACTTTTTGGCTCATGGTCAACTTGTTGTCAGTCAGAACTCCTAAACCTCTCTCCACAGTGTTACATACATCCCTAGTTTGTACTGGTGCCTGGGGCTATTCCTCCCTAAGTGGATAACCCTGCACTTGCTTTAATTGAACTTCATGAGGTCCAGCTTTCCAACCTGTCCAGGCCGATCTGAATGGCAGTACAACCCTCTGGTGTGTCAGACCTAACCACCTAACCTATCCAAATTTTGAATATAATTGTGTCCAGTCCTCAAAACATTTCTAAATGAAAAAACAAACAAACAAAAAATAAAAAGAACAACAAAACACCTATTTACAGTGAATAGGAGCCCATAAAGAACGGTCAAACAGCTGAAGCTCTTTCTTGCTCAGAGATTCTGTGTCTGTATTGCCTCACTGATATACCATGCAACCAACTGCATAGTCCTTAGAAGAATCACAGAATCACAGAATGGTTGAGGTTGGAAGGGACCTCTAGAGATCATCTAGGCCAACTCCCCTGCTCCAGCAGGGACACCTAGAGCACATGGCATAGGGTGGCATCCAGACAGGTTTTGGAGGTTTCCGAGGAAGGAGGCTCCACAACCTCTCAGGGCAGCCTGTTCCAGGGCTCCGTCACCCTCACAGTAAAGAAGTTCTTCCGCACATGGAGATGGAACTTCCTGAGTTTCAATTGGAAACCATTACCCTTTCTCCTATCACTGGCCACTACCAAGATCAGTTTAGCCCTCTCCTCCCTATCATCATACCTCAGGATTTACACATATTGATTAGATTCCCTCTCAGCCTTCTCTAGGCTCAACAGGCCCAGCTTGTTTAACCTTTCTTCATATAATAGGTGCTCCAGTCCCTTAATCATCTTTGTCGCTTATCACTGGACTCTCTCTAGGAGTTCCCCATCCCACAGTAAGGAATGCTTTAGCAGAGGCACTAAGGAGTCAGCCTCTGTGCATAGGACTTGAATAGTAGATAAAACAGCAACACCTGTGTAAAACATGGCCTCAATAAACACAAGAGCTTTAATTTTACCAGCATAGATCTTTCAGTCCAATTATTCTGAAAAAAAAATACACAAAATATAGTCTGTGGTCTCAGAAAAATCTGTCATCCTCTCTATGTTTTATTCTTAAGATCTGCAAAACAAACAGAAAACTTGTCTGTTTCAGAGGAGCTTGATGAAGATGACCTACAATTAGAGGATCTTAATAACACCCATATGAGGTGAGGAATTCCTGCAGGTTTTGTGCAAGATCTGTGAGCTCCACATGGATTGGATATCAGAATACTTTTAGGCATCTCAAATGACTCTGCTCAATTGATTTGAGTTCTTGCTGCTTCAACTCCCACCTTTTGTCACTCTTGCTTACTTATACAATCCATTCTTTTAGGCAAGACTCTTTTTTCATTATGTTTTTGTGACAAGGGCTCAGTCTTGGTGTAGTAACCTGAAAGACCCATGTTCAAGAGTGCAGTCCTAAACAACTCATAGGCCTAAAGAACACAGAAACCTTTAGTTTTCCTCTCAAAATCTCTTAAGCAAAAGTCATTGTGACTTACATTAGTATTATTCTAAAGCTGATCTGACACTGGTGAGTGACCTGGTAATAATTTCAAAGATCATACAACAACATCACAGAAAAGGTGGAACTGATGAGCTTTCATTTAGCTCTCATATTTCATTAGAATGGTTATTCTCTCATCCACCTCTGTATGCCTAGGTCTTAGACAGTGACTCCAGGACAGTTGAGTGATTGCATAGAGAAATAGGATATTCTAGATAGCTGTTGTTTTTGCCATAATTTAGACGTCAATCTTAGAGAGTAATTGATTTCTGTATTGCATCTCTCTCTCCATTTGCTATAGAAGGGGTTAATGGTGATGAACTCTGAGCTAGGGCAGTAAAACTAGATATAATGCATCCCAACCCATGCCAGGGATGTTGCTCTAGTCCTAGCGATTTACAAAGTACACAGAATTAACCAGCTAAGTCTTAAAAGACTCTGATGTTAGCTGCACATAGGATCCTGGCACCTGTCTCCAAAACAGATCTCATAGCATTTGCAAATGCACTAGCTATGTGCAAAATATACATTTTGTTGCTGTTGCTATCATTGCAGTACTCACATAATAAGCAGTTCAATGGAGTATTTGTCCAATCCTAACCAAAATCAAGGAATACTAAACATTTATAAACATTGTTAGACTTCATTGTTTCCTTCCCTCTCCTCTCCTCCCCACCCCTTCCCTCCCCTCCCCTCCCCTCTACCCTCTCCTCTCCTCTCCTCTCCTCTCCTCTCCTCTCCTCTCCTCTCCTCTCCTCTCCTTATTTTTTGAGAGAGAAGTAGAGTTTTTGTCTTCCATTTCACTTCATGCAAAAACAACAATAGGAAAATCAGCAATAGACAGTTGATGGACAGCTCTTCCTATTGAAAGGAAAGCATATAATATTGATGTATTTACTATTGTAAATGCTAATAATAAACATCCCAAACATATTAAGTACTACTTCAAAGGCATGCATACACTTTGCACAGGCTACCTGCAGGCTACCTGCAGAGGTCTAGGGTTGACACTGCAGCAAAGAGGACAATCTTGTAATTAAAATGCTGGCATTAGAAGCAAATCACATGCATTTGGACTCTAGTCCTGGTGTTTATTCTCCTCTGACCTTGGACAAGCAGCATCTGAGAAAAACAGTATCTGTCTAACTACAGGGGTTGCAGACAAAACCCCTTTGAAATCAGACGTAATAAATTAGTACATCAAAACATGCTGCCACATATTCATTCTGTAAATTTTTAGATGCAATGTCCTCTTCTAGTTCACCAGATACTTATTTCTCTTTTCTATGCAAAGTCTACTTCAAAACAGTTCTCCCTAAATCTATTTACAATGCCACTGTGCACTCTTCCCTTTCTGTATTAGTCCCATGCCTGGAGCAACTTCCCCACAGAATTTTGTAAGCCTACTGCATTACTCCTTTATGCCTTAAAATCTTTCTCTCTAACAATTTCTGCAAATTACTGACTTGCAGTGGTCAACAGGCAATTGGCAAACCAGAAGGTCTTCATAACTTTACCCATTTTATTTCCTAGTCTCCTTTTGCCTATTTCTTCCTTCATTCTGCCCATGTCTATGATGACTTTGACCAAGTCTAGCATGAAGACTGTAAGCTCTGCAGGGTCCATGACAGTGGACACATTGTTTACCAAAGTAGTTATTGTAGCACTAAAAACTGAAGATGCAAAATCCTCCTTCTTCTTTCAATGATAATCTTACATATATACTGCCAGTATTCTGGAATTCAGATACAGCAGATATTTATAGAAGCCATTAAAAGCCATTTAGCTTTCCAATGTCTAGTGTAATAGGTAATACATAGTGTTCTGATCTCTGCCCTTCAGATGCAATTAGAGTTTGGGAAACAACAGACCTCTTTCTAAAATGACCCTTGCATTTTCAATTGCAAGACATATTTGGTTTTGTTATGAACCATTCTTAGTCTATATCTATGCAGGTCCTATATGAAACAGAAGGCTTTACCCTGAGTTAATGTAATTCATAGTGAAAGGCATGGTGTTGTGAAACTCCTTGCTGCAGCAGCATGTCTTCCTTCAAGGTTAAAGTGAATATTTGCTTGCTAGGAAGGACTTCAACTGGATTTTATATACTGCCATCATAGAAATTAAAGAAGCAAGAAGGAAAATAATATTCCTCCACATATAGTTAGATGTATTTGCATATAAATACATAGGTATATACATACATTTATATACTTAATTTATCTCAGAAAAAGGCTTCAATTCTGACTGCAGACTGGCAGACTGTCCAAGCTGATGGTGAATCTGCAGTAAATTTGGAAGTTGATGACGGTCCATGGATTTGTCTGGGACTGAAGAAGGTCCCGCACTTGCAGGTTTGTCCTTGTTGCCCTTCAGTGATTTGGGAGATGCTTTTCCATATGTCAGTATAAGAAAACCACTCTTAATAACTGTACATTCCTAACTGGAAGTTGACACACTACTCTCTGGAGAGAAAAAAATGCTGATTTCTGCGACAGTGGATAAAATGCAATAATAATAAAAATATATATAAAAATAATAAATTTTTATATAATAAAAATTATAAAATTAAACAAGCAGACACCATTATTTAAAAATAAAAGGACTATTTTGAGTAGGCAGATCACATGCCTCTGTCTCGCTTGCCTGCTAAAAAAATGGATGGTTTACGACTCATTCCCTTCATGTCTAACACACTTAGGAAGCCTTTCAAATGACATTTTGAAAGCAATGATGTGAAGAAAGCAGGAGGAGACAGAAGTAAAAGACCTTTGTTTACCAAAGAATCTATATTGTTCTTAGCCTTGCTTAGGGTGAGAATAGCATTTATAAGACTAGAGGATATCTTAACAAAGTAGAATAAGACCAAAAGTACAATGAAATCTTAAGACTTGCTCAAGGTTGCCTAGGAGCAAGCAACAGCCCTAGGCCTTTTCAGTTCCAGCCCCTTCAGTAAATTTTCTCTCTGTATTCTAGTCTAATATGCTGAGCCCCACATTGATAATTTCCCCCCTGTATCAAAGAGGTAAGGCAAAATAAAAAGCATGAAAAAACATATCCAGAACTGCATTTGTGGCTCTGCCAAGCAAAACTGTGTTGCCAGACTAACTGCTTGGACATCTGGCTCTTTTGCACAATGGACTTCTGGTCAGTGCACTAATAGCTCTCCAGAAAATCTGCCAGCTACGTAGGTTGATCCCATCTTGCTTACAAATAGACTTACTTCAGAATTTCACAGTGCCATCTCCCCATTCCTGCTCTCCTGGAGTGTCAGCTTAGCCAAAAATCTGCTACAGCAAAATGTGATGAGAGAAGGGCCTAATATGACATCTTGAAGTCATATTCTGGGAATTTGGCAATACTGCAAGAAAATTCATTTTTCAATGGGATGGAGGAAAGAAGACTCCTACCCCCACAAGAAGCGACTGGTAATAAAGAAACTAGATGAGTTTTGGTCCGAAATTCATAGAATAACTCTCCTCTGTGTAGTAGCAGCAAATCACTTCCATTGCTCTCCCTGTACATCTGTTAAATGGATTTTCAGAGATATAATGTAAATCTCCAGTTAAAATTCATTCTGTGTGAGCTACCTGGAAGGCAGCCATGAATGCTAGCACTCACTTGTGGACTAGGGACTGTTGCCAGTTTTTTTTATTACATGAGCATTTTATTGCACTCTAGCCTTTATTTATGCCTCAGATATTACAATCTCTTCTTCTGTAATTAGAAACATTAAGCAGTTGCAACTACCATAAAAAACAATGTTTTAAAAGTTACTGTAATTTGGTTTAGCAACCAGGGCAGGATGCCCTGAAACCAAGATTACTGTGCTAAATGAAGCAAGTTTCATAGCATTTCCAGGCACTACTTAATACTATGGTAGGATTTTTCCCTCACCTATGAAATTTCCTGGAAAGGAAGAGATTTTCAGTAGGCCACAAGATTGCATCTCAATAAACAGCAACTGAATTAATTGACTTGGTCTTTAAACTTCATTATAAGCAGTAAACTTCACTATGAGCAGATGTGGGACTAAAAGTGACAAAAAATAAATGAAGAATAGTGTTTTCCAAACATATGACTACAGAACTGGAAGTCCATGGAGAGTTGTGAGTAGAAATGTTTGAGAAATGTTGGTGCTCTGAGTAACTAAAATAGTATAGCTCACATATGATGTGGGAAGGATACAATGTAAAACACAAAGCTAAAAGAAAGCAAGAAAAGATTATAGGAAAAGAAGAGTAAATTCTATTTTAATTTATCTGACAAAACTTACTGTTGTATAGATACTTTCTTACCTCTTTGGTAAGCAGAGGTAGAAGGATCTTAGGTCTAAGCACAAGAGGATGTCTCTTATGGTGTATCACACTTTCAGATGTGTTATTCTGACTTGAATAAACACTTCAACAAAAGTTTACCTTTTTCTGCTGCCACTTGTTCCATTGTTCATGTTGCTCCTAGAGCTGAAAATCCAAATGACTCACTGGTACATATGGCCAACCAAATTCATGGTCAAAAAGCCAAAGGAATTACTGCAGCTGAGTTGCAGTTGCACTCACTAGCACAGATAGGAAAAATGGCCACAGAATTTTAGACAAGCTTTAACCAAACTTGTTCTGCGGATTCTATGGTTATCCATCTCTGGGTAAATAAAACATAAAATGCTACCAAATCAACCTGGCAACATCACATACTTCATTTCAGGAAATGAAAAAAGGATGTTATTGGACAATCAACCACTTGAAAATTTATTGGGGATCCTGATACCTAGCATGCAACAGTAAGGATTTGCAATACGTTGTTATGGTCCTGTACATACACAGAACTCGCAGAAAAGGGGTGATGGGGCTTTAGATTTGCTATGATGTGGCATGACTAAAATGTGCCAGGCCCAAAAAGAAAATTTGAATTGTGTTTCTTTCTCCTGACCATTGCAAACAGCCTGTGAAATTGAGTAGGACTGGAGCTATTCATGATGTACTTTCTTTTTCAAGTTACATTACTTTTCCATTATATTTAACAGATCATCAGAAAAATGTTCTTGACATCTCAGGCCGCTTTAGAATTTCCAATTCCCTCAAGTGAGCAAACGAGCAGTCTAAATCTGTATACAGAGAGTGTTTTTCATTTCTTTTTTAGGGATGGAATACGAGCCTTTCGGCAGTGTTAGGTAGTTAGCATCATTATATATGTATACGTTCCTTATTTCTACCACTAGAGGCCTGTGATGTGCTGCATATGTGACAAAATCCACATTATCTGTCAATGTCACAACAATACCTTGAGTACAAATCTGTTTATATTTTTAAGAGAAATCTCCACATATTTCAATTTAGCTTCCTAAGACAACTCTCTTCTTATCAGATAAAAAGTCAGATAAGCAACTATTTGATGTTTGAACCTAAGATCATAAGAGAGGACCATAAACAATCAAATCAAGATTTATGCACTACAATTTCACACAGATGAGGAACTCTCTTTAAAACTGATGGGTCAAACAGTTATATAATACTATTCAGACTGAAATCTACCAAACTAATTCACAGAACCACAGAATCACAGAATGGTTGAAAGGGACCTCTAGAGATCATCTAGTCCAACCCCCCCTGCTCCAGCAAGTACACCTACAGGAACATATTCAGGTGGGTTTTGAAGATCTCCAGAGGAGCCTCCACAACATCTCTGGGCAGCCTCTTCCAGGGCTCTGTCACCCTCACAAGAGAGAAGTTCTTCCTCATATGAAGAAGTAACTTGCTGTGTTTTACTTTATACCCATTACCCCTTGTCCTGTCACTGGCCACCACCAAGAAGAATTTGTCCCCATCATCTTTACATTTTCCCCTCAGATATTTGGACATATTGATCAGGTCCACTCTCACTTTTCTGTTCTCCAGGCTAAACAGACCTGGCTCACTTATTCTTTCCTCATACAATAGAGGCTCCAGTCCCTTAATCATCTTCATTGCTCTGCGCTGGTCCCTCTCTAGAAGTTTCACATCCCTCTTGTCCTGGGGAGCCCAGAACTACACACAGGACTCCAAGTGCAGCCTCACCAGAGCTGAGCAGAGGGGAGGGATCACCTCCCTCAAATTGCTGGCACCACTCCTCCTAATGCAGGCCAGGATTCCATTTGCTTTCTCGGCCACAAAGACACTTTTTGGTGCATGATCAACCTATTGTCAACCAGAACTCTCAGATCCCTTTCCATGGAGCTGTTTTCCAGCAGGTCAGCCCCTAATTTATACGGGTGCCTAGGGTTATTCCTGCCCAGGTGCAGGACTCTGCACTTGTCTTTGTTGAACCTTATGAAGTTCCTCTTTATCCAACTCCCCAACCTGTCCAGGCCCCTCTGAATGGCAGCACATGCCATCTGGAGTGTACAAAGTTTTGTATCATCTGTAGACTTGCTCAGGGTGCACTCTGTCCCCTCATTCAAGTCACTGATGAACAAGTTGAGCAGTACTGGTCCCACTACTGACCCCTGGGGGACACCACTGGACACAGGCCTCCAGCTAGATTTGGCCCCATTTATCACAACCCTCTGAGCTCTGCCATCCAGTCAGTTTTCAACCCACTGCACCTCACAGTTTTCAATCCACTCATCTAACCCACACTTCCTCAGTTTCCCCACGACAATGTTATGGGAGATGGTCTTGAAAGCCTTGCTGAAGTCAAGGTGGAGAACATCCATGGCTCACCCCTCATACATCCAGCCAGTCATCCCATCCTAGAAGGCTGTCAGGTTCATTAAACCTGACTTCCGCTTGGTGAAGCCATGTTGACTACTCCTGATCACCTTCTTTTCCTTGATATGCCAAGAGATGGCCTCTAGGATGAGCTGCTCCATCACCTTTCCAAGGACAGAGGTGAGGCTGACCAGTCTTTAGTTTCCTGGCTCCTCCCTCTTGCCCTTTTTGAAGAATGAAGACATTCCCCTTTCTTCCAGTCCTCTGGCACCTCCCCCACTCTCCACCACCTCTTGAAGATGATGAAAAGTGTCTTAGCAATAACCCCTGCTAATTCCCTCAGCACTCTTGGATGCATCCCATTGGGGCCAATAGATTTGTGGGTATCCAGTTTGCCTAAATAATCTCTATCTCAATCTTCCTCAGCCAGCGAAGGTCTTTCTCTCTCCTAGTTTCCTCTCTTGTGTCTGAGCTCTGTAGTTCATGGGTAGTAGCCTTAGCAGTAAAGATGTAAAAAAAGAAGGCATTTAGTAACTCTTGTCTTCTTTGCATCCTCCATCACCAAGGCACCCACTCCATTCAGCAGCTGACTCATGTTTTCCCTAATCTTGCTGCTGATTTTTTTGTAGAAGCCTTTCCCTTTGTCCCTGACATCTCTTGCTAAATCTAATTTCAAACAGGCCTTGGCCTTACTTGTTGCATTCCTGCATTCTTTGACAAGGTTCCTACCTTGTCAAAGGTTGTTGTTCCCAGACAGCTTTTTCAAATTTAAAATAAACAGGGGTTTAGAAGTAACTCTTCACATCTAGTAGGTTTTTGCATTTGATTTAAAGATGAAAATGAAGATTAGCTGATATGGCCTCCTTCTTGTTTTGGGCAGACAGAAAAATGCAGCTCTCCTATGCATAAATGCTGTAGTAATGCTTTTGGGGCAATACTTCCAATTTCCAAACTAATAATTCTTTTTCCAACATTCCTTCTTGTTGATCTGGTCATTTGATAACTCTGCTGTGCTCTGTTAAGGCTAAATTTTCCCTAGGTGTAATAATTCTTCTCTGTAGATTTCAAATGTAACAGTCAATAACTGAATCTCATTGTGCAATAACAACCAAACAACTTGGTGGTTATCTGTGTCCAGCATCCCCTTAGCTGCCACTCTGGGTCTGATGGTTACTTGTCTGCCCTCAGACTTCCCTACAAGCAGGCTTTTGGATCTAATGTAAGCACAGCCACCAGCATTGCACAGTATTCATTCTCCTGCTTAATACTGAAGAGTATTTCTTCACAAGTTGTGTTAATAAGAACATTACTGTGTTCAAGTCACACATTGCACTGGAAAAACTTGCAGAGGAAGATAAGAGATGGTAGCACAACCTGCTTCCTGAGATGGGCTTCATCTTCTCTAAGTTTAGCTACCTAGAAGATAGATGTCTTTAACAATCTTCCAATCAGTGGAGACAAATTAATGTTATTAGAAAGTGAATCATGATATCTGTTAGATCTATCTTAGGTCTGCATGAATCATACTTTAGCACCCTTATCTTTTTTACTAAAAAAAGAAACAGACTAGGCTCAGACTTTATGCCAAAGTATTTGATAGTCCAAGTCAGGTGAAATGTCCCTTTGGCTGCCTCCAGCTTTGTATACTGGTAGCACTACCAAGAATACGTGGGTGAGTCTCTCTGCTTGGCGCTCTGTGCTGTCTAGTTGTAAAGCTATAGGCAGATTTGGATTTGTCAGTGCTTCCTCTCCCACTTCTATGGGGGCAAATGACTGTCACCAGTGGCTGGAAATTCTTTTCTAACATTGGGCAACAAGGCTGCAGAATAGCCTTCTAACTGACGCGATGAGGGCCAAAAACCTACTGCATTAAGCTGGAGGGAGATAAGATTTGGAAGGGGCTAATAAAAAACTATTGCCTCTGTGCAGGAAGGGCTTGCTCTTGTAAGACCTGCTCAGTATCCAAAGCTAAGATGTGTAATTTTCAAATGCTTAAAATGCTATTGGTACATTTTTTTTTTTTATAGGGAAGCATTCTTCCTTCCATCCCTTCAATACCTAGCAGTGGATTGAATAGCAGGTATCTTTCACATAATTTACCACCATGTTTACATCACCTTTAATAGGTGAGAGGTGGCAAATAAATGCTTTTGAATTTTTAAAAATCTCATCAGCAAAATACCATTTAGGCAAATTTGATTCTTAACTTGTAGTACTACTACTACTTGTACTACTACTTTGTAGTACAAAATACTACATTGCATAGTACATCACAATGAAGCCCAAGTCAGGGAGACAGTAGAGGTCATAGCTATTCCTCTTCAGAAATTCATCTTGGATATCTCAATCATTCCAGCCAGGACTACATTTCAGAAACAATAGCACAGGTAAGTAAAATCCATGAAGTGCTGTACTGAAAGCATGTTCTTGATAATTCCTCTGCATTTTTAACTGTTTAAGACCTAAATAGTTACACTTTGAGAAATGACTAGTGAACTGACCTCTTTAAATGTCACCCCTCTCTGATGTTGGATCTTTTAAGACTAGTTTTAGGTTTAACTGATATTTCCACAAAAACAGGCAGGATCCTACGCAACTTTTCCTAAAGCTTCCATAGTCTAAATTCTGTTCTTCATGACATCTTTTAATATCATCCACTTATGCCCTGTTTGGCATAGCTATAACTGAGAGCTCCAGCTGCAGGACAGAAAGCTTTGTGATTCATGGAAAGGGACTGAGCCCAGCGCCCTCTTCATATCGGATCTATTCTCAGTCTGTCCATGGAGCTGCACTAGCTGTGCAGGGAGCACCGAAGTGCACTGATTCATTTCAGATTTGGTATACTGAGAGCAGGTGTCATCCAAAACAGTAGTTTTTTTTCCTCTCCTTATAGAGGTCATTTTAGAGCAAATCACACCTTAATTCTCACATCAACACCTCTAATTCTTTGGACAGAGAGTTTAAATAATTTGCCTAACATTATAAAAGTAATCTCCAGAAGAACTCCATATAGGCTCATGTACTTTTATCAAAATCACGAATATTCTGTGTATACACCACCTGAGCAGTAGAAGGCAACAGGTAGTTTTAAACTAGATAGTTTTAAACTGGACCTTTATGGCTGCAGCTTCATCCTCAGAGCAAAACTGGCTAATGAGATAAGGGATGGGGTAAACAAGAGGAAATACAATCATTACAGAAATTACACAGAAGACTTGAGTTTCTTCTGTTCTTGATCCCCATTTAAATCAAATCCTAACTTTTTTCCTAATGAAATTCTGAATTTCCATTTTCACACCTGTTCTTTTATAACGCACAGCTCAAATTTAAATAAGTAAAATAAGCTAGTCATGCTCCTTCCCCCACCAAAAGTAATTTTAAAAGGTCTAAAGATTATTTTTAGCAAGTATATCTGAAAAGCAGCATTCTTTCAGTGTTCATAATAACTTAATATACCTTAAATGCACAAACTGTGGCAGCTTATCCTATTAGTGGTGTGGGTAATGATTATGGGCCAGAAGACACATAATGGATAGAAAGATGTCTTTTTATTGTGAGCATAGATGATAAAAAGGTAGGTATGAATCCGAAATATCTTTGTGAGACGTTGCCTGTCAAAAAGTAGAACTGTATGTTGCAGATGAGCAAGGGGTATGCTGGAAATGCTCATATTCTGGAACATAACTTAGTGTTTGGATGTTGCAAACCCCAGGTAGGCAAAATACTTTGGAATTAAAGTAGGCAGCATAGCTACTACAATAAAAACATCAACACCCTCTGCTTTCCACATTAAAAGAATCTGGTACATTAAAAAAAAATTATAATAATAAAAATATGATCATGATTATATAATGATAATAAAAATATTATCAATCTCCTTGCAGGACAGTCATGTACACTTAAAAGTGCTGAGAAAATATCTGTCCAGAGCATGCTTTCCCATGACACTGATAATTCCAGGGTGATCATTCACCTACTACTGAGAGAATTATGGCCATTTTTCCTCCCCAAAGAATGGTGGGAAAAACAGAGGCTTGCAAAGATGCTCACTTTCATTATGCACATACTCAGACACAGAGATTTTTGTTAACTGCAGTCCAGGCAGTAAAATGTATTTATCTCTAAAATAACGATAGATTTCACTTTTATACCTCATTTCAATTTCTGAGGTAACAAATATAATTAAGGTACAAGTCAACTGAAGTTAGCAGCGATTTTGCTTCTTCCTGCTTTCCATCTACCATATATACTTAGAACTCACATAGTTACTAAGCAAGTACTAAGCATTTTATCAGCAACAGGCTGATAAAATGCAAAGATTCCCCCACATGCACACACAACTTATGCAATGGGTGGAAGAGGAAGTCTGCAGAGAAATACTCTTGGTGCAGTGGCTAGGAATGGAGCTGCCAGAAATGGAGTCAGCTTCAGATATTCAGCCTTCAGCTCACACTATGTTCCTAGTTTCCCATCCAAGCCTATACTGTAAAAGCAAAGAGGGGAAAGGTTTGAGATGGGAGGTAGAAATAATAATTATAAAAGGAAAAAGCAAGTTCCTATACGGTTTTGAAAACAACAGTTTGATTTAGAAAAATAGAATCATAGAATCATTATGATTGGAAAAGACCTTCAAAATCATCAAGTCCAACAATAAACCTTTCAACATCATGCCTGTTAAACCATGTCCCTAAGTCCCTCATTATATATTTATTCAATGCTGCCAGAGATGGTGACTCAACCATTTCCATGGGCAGCCAGAGAATGCTTGTCTACTTTTTGACTACTTTTTCTGCATAGAAATTCTTCCTAACGTCTAATCTGAACTTCTCCTGGCAAAACTTGAGGTCATTTCCTCTTGTTCTATCTGTAGTTATTCTGGAGAAGAGATCAACCTCCACCTCATTACAACCTCCTTTCCGGTAGCTATTATTCATAAGAAGCCATGGATACATATTTTTCACTCCAGCCAGGTTCAGAACAGGCAGGTGCTAGGTAAACAGCCTTTGTAATGCTGTTAGTGCACTTCATCTCTGAATGACCTCAAAATCTTAGCAAGCGTAGATTGCTCTGGCATTTGCTTCTCTTGAGATCTGTTATCTGCAACTGCAATGAACAGGAGTGCCCTCTGGGGATCTAGTTCCCTTTTCCCCTCTGCTAATGACTTATCCATATTTAGAAGGAGGATAATGACAACAAGAGCTACATAGAGCAGGAGGACTTGCTGCATGCACTTGCATTGCTGAGGTATAGAACTGAGGAAAGCCGGAATAAAGGCTTATGGAAAGCAAGAATAAAGGGTTGCTTAACCCTTCAGGAACCTCTCTCCTGAGACATAGACCTGTTAACCACAGGTGTGTTAACATAAATCTTAAATTATTCTGTCCTTCACGTTGAGGTTTATTGGTGTGGTCAACGGTATTAAATTCATGTAAAGATGTTGTAAATAAAAGCAGAAGCAAGACCATTTTCGTAACACTAACGGAACTATTTTAGGGGAAGAAGAGATATAAATTACTTTTTTTTTCTTTCGGACCTTTTGCCATTCTGGGATTTACTCCAGGTTATTTTGCCTTTCAGTTTCTCATATCAAATATTCTCGGGTTTTTGGTGATCAAGGGCTGAAAGGAGACCTGTGACTGAGAACTGCTGCACTTTTGACCCAAAATTAAGTCATCCTAAAAACCTGCAATTTCCCTCAAAAAAAAAAAAAAAGTGCATACCATTTGGCACTTTCACTTACTTGAAGAAAACTTTCATGTGGTTTCTGTTATACTGTGAAAGAATCCTCTATGCTGTTGACATCTCAAATGCATGTGAAATATCTCATTCATATTCCATATGGCCTTTATGTTGCAATTCTCTATGCATAGAAGACAACATGATTTCCTCTAAGAAAAAATGAGAGTTTTCACATAACCCCACACGGTATATCCTGTGGGACCTCCATTAGAAAGTAGAGCAGCTTATCTGTCATGCATTAATCTAATTTCTTGGGAAATTTAGTGCAAAAATTGTCCTTTGAGCATGGCAATAATTGACATTGACTTGATTTCTAGAGCATAAAATGAGAGATGGCTCCAAGTGACTGAATAACGGGAATGTTCAGTGTGTCCAGTAATTGGTCAGGAATTTTGATCTTTTGAATGATTTCTTTGAATGCTGTCTATACAATATAATAATAATAATAATAATAATAATAATAATAATAATAATAATAATAATAATAATAATAATAATAAACTTTTTAAAATCTATTGCATGCCACAATAGCACTCACAACAAAAGTTTTATCAATGTGTTCTAGCTCTAGCATCACTAACCAAATTCAGTGGGGTGTTCTGACTTATACTGTGAGCAAACATGACCCCTAAACTTTGCTTTTTAATTAATTTCTCCTTTCTGCTTCATGTTTCAAACCAGTTTATCACATTAAGTGATAAACTGACTCTCTCTCTCAGCACCTGTCAGATATAATGGCAAAGAGAAAGCTGCTTGGTTCTCTGCAAAGAGGTGACAGTGATGCAAAGGGTGAAGATAAAATGCAGATGGAATTAGTCCATTGCCTGCATCCTTTGTGGATGATCAATAGGACTCAATTCAGCAAAACAGAGAGTATCCCTTCTTCAGGGACTAGCTGGATTGCTCTCAATTCAACTACTTTTCAAAAAGGATAGTTATTTCCAGGCATGGTGTCTTGCAATTCAAATGAACACTGGTTAATTCTGGAAAAGCTATCTGTTTTCACCTCAGAGCAGCTATTCCTCCAAATGACTTCTATTGAAGTGGTAATGCAATCCTTTTCTACCTTCACATGATTCTATAATTTCTAGCAAATGCAGTTGACTTTGTCATGAAATAAGTTCCCTTTGTGGTAGTGTGCTTTCCAAGACAACATGGCTTTCCTTACAATGTAGCAGAATCCTCCTGATGATGTTTGGGTGCAGAGTGATGTGATACTGAATGGATTTTGCATCCTCACAAGCATGCAGAACGTAGCTCAAAATCACTAGCTCCTTCTTTCGGCTGGCATTGTCTGGGAGAAGGGTACATAATCCACAATTACAAGCCGAACAGCTATCTCATGTTCTATGTGAATCCCATCACAGTACCATGCATGCAAGGACTCTGTGGTTTGGAGAACTTGCTTTTGAAATTCTCTTTGAAGTTCTTTTGAAATTTTGAAGTTCTCTTTTGAAATTTCCTGTACAAAATCCTCTAAATGCAAGAGAGCACTATCTCCTTTGCTCTCAGAAAGAGGAAATGGCCATGAACTGAAGCACCAGAAGTTCCATCGGAACTTAAGGAATAAATTACTGACAGTGAGGATGAACACTGGAACAGGTTGCCAAGAGAGGTTGTGGAATTTCCTTCTCTGGATATCTTCAAAACCCGCTTGGACAAAATCCTGTATAACATGCTCTAGGTTACCCTGCGTGTGTGCAGGGGGTTTGGACTAGATGATCTCTAAAGGTCCTTTCCAGACTTAATGATTCTATGATTCTTTTCTTTGTCCTATTCCCTTCTCTTGTTTGAAGGAAAGTCTAGGCATCCACCTGCTTTGGTTTGTTTGTGTTTTGAGGCCCCAGAAGTTCCATCATATTACCCGTAAGTCTTTAAGACACACCTACTACCCACTGTTGTCAGGGGTTCCTTTCCCTGCAGCAAGAGGGGTAACAGAAGCAAACACATGCTGATGCATAGAAGATTCAAAAGTGAAAATGCTAATCGAGTGACACTTGGCTAGTGCCAGTGTTCAAATAGGGATACCAGCTTGCTGGCAAAGAAATTATCCTATGCAAACACATTGAAAGGTGGGCTGTTCCAAGTAACCCTGAAAGAAGTCTGTTTTGGTGATAGCTGAACTCAGTATTGAATAGCCACATGGTCACTTAATGTGAATCCAGAATGAAATTGGATCATAAAGAAAGAATTTGACACACAAGTCCCATAGATGTTGAAGGCTCTGAAAGGAAAACGGAGAACCACTTGTTCTGTTTCGTCACTGTTTGTACACAGGTTACCTCAAGTCATTAAGTATCTGTCTGATTCACAAGCTGGTTAGTGAGTGCAACAGACTTGCAGGGTCTGGTCTCTTAAAAACTGAAACTAATCCACTGGCCGAGCATCCCAAGGCAGGCAGGCTCACATAGCCATCTCTTTGTCTTCCTTTCCTTCATTGCAGGTCTCCTCTCATAAAAACTCTCTTTTCCTAAGGGTCTGTTACAGCATATTATAGAAGTTGTCTGCCCTTTATTTCTATTTTAATTGAGTGTTCCTCATGTTCTTTGTGAGTGCCTCCCTCCTCTGCTTTAGGAATATGTTCTACACACATCTCAAGAATTGCTTACACAGTGTAACATATTCCAGTAGATTACATCATGAGGAAGGAACCACAGATAAGAGAGTGCAATGTAAGTAGGAAATAGTGACTAGGAAAATACCAGGAGCAGAAGAGCAGAGTCAGGAAAGAGTTGTGAACAGTGCTTAGAGCACAAGCAGATGTAATATGTGTGTACCACGGAGTGGTGCAGTTGCCTCACATGAAATGTCAGGTCGGGTGAAAAACAATAAATGTCAGAGAGACAACAGAACAGTGCCTAAAATCAATGTGTTTTTCTGTTCTTCACTTCCTTCCATTCACAGAGTCATCTCATGGGTCCATGTTTGCTATTACCTCTTCTTCCAGAACATCCCAGCAACAGCTGCAGCTGTCTCACAGAGGTTTCCATGAGTGTTCCTCTATTTTCAGCAAGATTGCTTATGGAAGAGACCCACTGGAAATGATTGACCTTGGTGGCCTTGAGATGAAACTCACCACACTTGTAAGCTGAGTTGATTCTTTAATTTACAGTGAGGCCTAGTTCACCTGGGGCTAAATTTACTCTCTCACAGTGTCTGCTGAACTGATTCCTACCTCTAGCTCATAAGTTGATAGAAGCTTTGGAATTGTGACACCTGCTTGGAGTCATTTCCAGTGACACTCACGTACAAAAGAAAATTCAGAAGGGAACAATTAACACCAACTGGGAGCCACCTGCAGCAGCATAGTCACTGTGATTGCCACTTTTTTGCCCTCTTAGGAGATTGTCAAAGCAGGGAGGCTGTCACAGGTCAAGGATAGAGCAGGAAGAACAAGGCAAACCTTATTGGCCCAGATATTTAACAGAAGAATACCTGCAATGATATGTCAGCTAGTCCAAGAGAAGCTCCTTGATGTGAGCAGCCAGGGGCCAGAGTTGGCAGCAGGAATCTCCATTTCTCTTAGACACTTTTCTCATGCCTGCTGCATACAAAAAAAGGCTATATTCAGCATTATGAGCTGATCAGAGCTGTCCCAAACCCCTACTCATTGGAACAAAAGTACTCAGAGTCCTGCAAGATTAGTATTGCCAGTGTTAAGGAAAAAAAAATTATTACAAAGAGCGCAGGCTCCATTTTCACTCCTCTTCCTCTGTCTCCCAATCACTGTTTCTTCTTTTATAGCTAGGGCTAGGATGCAAGAATAAAGATGCAAAGAGAGCTTGCTTTTGATTTGCTATTGCTCTGCCTCCCTAGTGATTCCTACCAACAGCAACCAGCCACCACCATGGTTTTGCTAAAGGAGTTAAATGCCTAAAGACTTTCTGCTGGAGCATGTATGTAGATCAAGCTGAGAAAGAAAGGGTACTATGTATGAGTGCAATGTTAATTCTTCATTAGTAAGGCACTTTCTGGCTTCTCTACATGGAGGGACAGATCATGACATTTTGGTTGCACTGAATTTGGTATGTGTAATTTTACAGGGTGGAAATGGTGTTAAAAACTGCCAAGAAAAGGACAGTACTCTACATAAGTTTCCCTGAAATAAATAAGTTCTGTTTTAGAGAGAAAGATACTGTTATGAAATCACTCCTATCCACAAAGTAACATTCTCCTAAGGGCTCACAAGCTCTACTGTCTCCTTTATTTTTGACAGAGCTTCAAGGAAAACTGCCACACAAACACACGCTCACAATCTCAGGGCTTTCACAAAGAAAATCCTTCTTAAAGGATTCAATTTAGAAGAGAACAGGAATCAACTGCCTAGTTGCTCTTTGGATAATGTGGTCCAATCCTGCTCTAAGATGTGCATCACAGCTCCTCTCAGACCATTTAAACAGCAACGTCAGCATCTGCAAAGTCATTTAGATTTGGCTGTAGCTTGTTCTGCTGAAGTAAACAAGCTTTCCCAGCTGCAGGCACTGCACTGATGCTGGCAGGACAGCAGAGAGAGTATGGCACACAGAATACGGGCAGTCTGATCATGACCTTACAAAGTCAGTGAGCTAGTACTGGAAAGGAGCCAGTCTTTGTACTTCTTTCTTCTGTAAGCAAGGCACCTGTATTTGGAAACAGTGAGTGACACTTGTCAGGGGCTCCATTTTCAGGTCCTCAATGGCCTTTTCCTCATCTCTGGTGTAGAACAGGAACTGGATCACCTAATTATTTCCAACTGTCATCACAGATTACTCTAATTTAATTCTAGGAAGTGGACATAGCCCAGCTCCAAAAATCAAGGTTTAAAGACCATCAACTCTTTCCCCAATTTCAGATCATGGGTCCTTATAAATCAGGTAGATATTCCCAGGTGGCTCAAAATATGAGAAGGTGGTTTCTCCTTCTCCTAGATGTTTGTCCTTTGCTTATAGGGGAAATTTCATCCCACTCGGCCCTCCTGACAGGAATTTCTCCAAGGGACACATTATAAGAGAATAATTGGCATGTCTGGACCATCTGGTCCAATATGCCTACTCAAACAGGGTCAGCTGTTGTAGGTTTTTCAGGATCATGTCTAGTCAAATTCTCATCATCTCCAAGGATGGAGACTCCACTGTCTCCCTGGGCAAACTGTTCCAATGTTCAAACATTCTCATAATCAAAAAGGGTTTTCTTGTGTTCAAGCTGAATTTCCAATTTGTGGTCATTATTTCTTATCTTATCACTGAGCACCACTGAGAAGAGGGTAGTTCTGTCTTCTTTACACTCTCCCATCAGGCACCTATACATTGATAAGGTCTCTCCTGAATCTTCTTTTCTTAACGATCAACAATCTCAGGTCTCTGTCTCTCTTCATACACCATGAGTTCCAATCCTATAACATCTCAGTGGATCTTTGCCAGACTTGCTTCATTATAGACACATCACTCTTGTACTGAGTAGCCAGAATTGGACACAGCAATCCAGATGTGAGCATCACTACTGCTGAGGAGAGGAGAGGATCTTCTCCCTTGAACCGCTGGCAACATATGGCCTAATACAAGCCAGGAGGCTGTTTATCTTCTTTGCCAGAAGGGCACATTACTGACTCATGGTCTTTTCTCTCCACCAGAATAATGAAGCTCTTTTTTTTCAAAGCTGCTCTCTAGCTAGCAATTCTCCAGCCTGTACTGGTGCAGGGTTACTTCTCTCTAAGTCGATGAGGTTCCTCTCTGCCCATCTCTCCAGCCTGTTAAGGTCTCTCTGTAGGGCAGCAATGCCCTCAGCCACTTCTGCCAATTTTGTATTACCAGAAACTTGTGCATTTGGTCCCATCACTAGGGCACTGAAGATGTTAAACAGAATCTTGCATGCTCGAACAATATTACATTTCTCCTGGGACACCTGCACACATTTTCATATCTTGTTCACTTTTTCATGGCTGAGTTTTGTCAGGAGCATCTTGTTCATCCATGTAGGTCATCTGCTACATTTGTTTGATTCCCTGATTGTTGGGATGACCCATTCTTGAGGGTGAAGGAGATGATCCTCAAATATCAGCCCTTGGGCCTCTTTTGATCCCTTTTTCCCTCTAGAACACTATACTAGACTGATTTCTGTGGAGGTCAAATTCATCACTCCTGAAGTCTAGGAGTGTAATCCTGCTTTCTCTTCTCTTCCTTCCTCACAGGGCCCCGAACTTCACCACTTTATGGTTACTGCAGCCAAGAATGCCCCTGACTTTCACATCTCTGACCAGTCCTTCCTTGTTTATGAGCATGAGGTTCAGCAGAAAACTCTCCTCTTTGGCTTCACAATCACCTATGCTAGGAAGTTATCATCAGTGCAGTCCAGCAACTCCCTAAAGCCTTCTAACTCTTCTTTGCTTCCCATGCTGGATGCATGGCATAAGCACTTCAGAGAGGTCCCCAACAGGCTGACTTCCCAGAAAGGAGTCATAAGGACTTTATCCATAATGCAGCCCCATACATTCTTCTGTATTTAAATGCTTGAGTGAACCTGTTTCAGATCCATTTTGTTGATTAGACAAAGCCAGATCACTATAAAATAATAATCAAACAGCCTTGAAATATGAACTACTGTGGCCTTTTATATTAACAACAATAACAACAACAAAAAAATAAATAAGAAAACACCAATCTCTTCTGGAGTCACTCATAATGTCACTATTACACTGGTAATCACACCAACTCTCTACCTTTTCAAAAGAAAAGAAGCATTTTATTTTATTCCCTACCTCTCCTAACTGAAATTACTTTAAAGGGATATATGGACAGGTGTGTGAAGCCATTTCATCGATCTTTAATTTCCATATTCTGTGTCAATAATGCTCTCATGCTTGCATAAGAGACAGAGAGGGGTAAAAATCTCTGAAGTGATAGCTGCAACAGGTTATTTCTTCCATTCTCATACAGGCACAGAACTCCTACTTGCTAAACCAGGAATAAAGCTTTCACTTGGAAGATGCTTCTTTTATAGACTCTAGTCAAAATTCAGGGCTGATTTTGTTTGAGGACATGGCAGAAAAGCCACAGTGTGTTTCACAATTTTTTCCACTAGCAAAAGAACAAGGAACTTGGGAGGTACTCAACAGTATTTGACTAAAAAGCTGGAGAAATCTTCCCTTGCTGTGAATCCAGTCATTGCTACTGCTGCAGGAAATACAAAAATACTGCAAGCTTTTTATGGACCTGAGATTTAGCAAGGACAGACAAAAATGATAGTAATAGAAACTGAAATACAAGCCATTCATTACAAATTTGATTCTCCTCTTAGTGATGCTGTATTGTCACTTGTGAAGCTGATGCTGTCATCAAGGTGGATAGAAATGTGTATAGCAGCTATAGCAAATTGGCGGAAAACTAAACATTTCTGCTTATCAGTTGGATTTTTGATGGCTTCTCCGAAAACAACAACAGGGCTTCATTGTCTTGTCAGAAACTGCACTTGTACATCTTAAGAAATGTGGTTTATTTAGGGTGGAAAAGAAATTCTCTTCACTAACCTGCCCTGCCTACTCTTGCACTTCTTATACAGTGCTCCTCATACAGGGTTAACACAGAGGGTTTGCTGTAGGTTTAGAAAGGAGGAAGAATACTGTTCCACAATTTCTGCTCTCCTATTCCTAATAGCACTTCAGTAGCTGTGATGATTTGGCCTTCTGACTTGTAGTCAAGTTCTCACACTGAATCATAGAGCTGGTCCATCCACTGGTTTGTGTCAAAAGGATGAGTAACTGAAGAAAGCTGTGGAGCAAAACAGTGCCATTTAACTGAAAGAAATCTGCTTTTCTTTTAAAAACAAACAAACAAAAACTTGCCTAAACTGTCTCCCAGGATTAATCAGTTCTCTGAAATGTTGCTATTGCATTGTCTGCCAGCAACATCACATCGCAAGAGTCTCACTGCAAAAATCTTATTCTCTTTAGGCATGTTTTACAATGGATGGGTTTCACCAGCAGCAGTGTATGTGGCAGAAAACACAACTTTTTCTGAGCAGGCTGAGGCATGCATCAGGAGAAACCAATGACTCTAGTCGTGGCGCAGAGTGAGCAGATGCAAACAAAAATATGATTTGACAATTCATCACTGTGTTGCTTTAGATTTGCATTGGTATAACTACATTACACTCCACAGAGCTGGAATAATAACTTACTGAAGGTTTTCCCCCCACAGCCCTTTACCCTCTTCACTCATGCTACATCTTTCATGAAATGGCTTTAGGATATGTAACAATTTTGCCAACTGCTGCTTGGAGAAAGATTTGGTTAGCGGTGTCCCCCAGGGTTCATTCTTTGGTCCGGTCCTGTTCAACTTACTCATTAACAACCTGGATGAAGATCCCTTGCTCCCTCAGCAAGTTTGCTGATGATACCAAACTGGGAGGAGTAGCTGATAGCCCTGAGGGCTGCGCTGCCACCAGAGGGACCTGAATAGACTGAACAACCGGGCGGTGAGAAACCTCATGAAGTTCAACAAGGGCAAGTGCAGGGTCCTGCACCTGGGGAGGAATAACCCCAGACACCCATACAGGCTGGGGACTGACCTCCAGGAGAGCAGTTCCGCAGAGAGGGACCTGGGCGTCATGGTGGATGACAAGTTGACCATGAGGCAGCAGTGTGCCCTCGAGGCCACTGGGATCCTGGGGTGCATTAAGAAGAGCGTCTCCAGCAGGTCGAGGGAGGTGATTCTGCCCCTCTACACAGCCCTGGTGAGGCCGCACCTGTGTGCAGTTCTGGGCTTCCCAGTACAAGGACATAGAGTTGCTGGAGAGAGTCCAGCACAGGGCTACAAGGATGATCAGGGACCTGCCCTGTAAGTAAAGGCGAAGAGAGCTGGACCCGTTCAGCCTGGAGAAGGCTGAGAGGGAACTTGATCGGTGATTATAAGTACCCTAACGGAGGGAATGAGGAGGATGAGGCCAGCCTCTTCTCAGTGGTGGCCAGCGATAGAACTTGAGGTAACAGCCACAAATTGAGGCACTAAAAGTTTCACAGGAACTTAAGAAATAATTTCTTAACAGTGAGGGTGACAGAGCCCTGGAACAGGCTGCCCAGAGAGGTGGTGGAGTCTCCTTCTCTGGAGATCTTCAAAACCCGCTTGGACACAGTCCTGTGCCAAATGCTCTAGGGGACCCTGCGTGTGCCAGGGAGCTGGACTAGATGACCTCTAGAGGTCCCTCCAACCTTAAGTATTCTATGATTCTATGATTCTTTCTCAGTGAGGCTACCTATGAAGTGGACAGTGGAACTACCACATCAGAAAAAAAAAATAATACCTTTTAACATTTGGAGAGCAATTTTTATTAACATAACTCATTTAATCTTACAGCACAGGGCAGAAATCATCTATATTTAAAGAACTGACCAAGAGAATTAGACAACAGGGTCAAAAACTCTTATGTTTCCTGAACGATAGACTATTCCAGCTCTCTATAGACACACTAAATATTTATGAAATCAAACATTAGATAGGTTAACGGAGATGTGATGGAGAAAGATGAGATGGATACCAGGTCTTCCTATCCCCAAACTCATCCCAATATAATATGGGTGAATGACGTAAGAGATGTCAGATTTACAAAAGTTACTTTTTTTTCCACTTAGCAACCATGACAGTTGCCAGGAAACCACAACTCACTGTTACTACGGTGACACAGGGTACAAAAGCCACATACCACACAACACCCACCTGCAAAAGAACATGTGAAACATTCACCTTGATTATCTTATCACTTCACATATGAGGAGGCAGGTAAGGAACTAAAGTTGCAGAAATTATGACAATATACAACAGAAGCAGGGTTTCTGACTCTGAGAGAGTCCTGATAGCACCTAGAGGATGTCACAGTGGCTGGGGGTGACCTGCCTGACATGGGCACTTAAGAAAAGTTTTAAGTTCCATAAGGTCTCCAAAAGGATAACTTTGGTTAAGTATAAGGCAGCAGAGGTGCAGTGAGAAATACCACCACTGAACCACATCTGACACTGATGGGAGTAGAAGCTTCATGCTTTGGCTCTTTGGATGAGAACTCCGCATATTCTGCAAGCAGTAGTAATAGGGAGAGGATAAAGCATTTTTTTCTTGGTTGCTTACTTGGCACATTTCAGTTCCTGAACAGCGCTACATACACTTTTCAGGCCATATAATTACTAACACATTTTCAGGGATCTGCTATTGGACAGGAAGAACAATACCCTGCACTAGCAAAGATAGACAGTCTGCTTCAAAAGGGTTTAGCAGTTGATGCCTAGCCCAGTAGCTTGCAGTTTCCCACTGTGCCAGCATATTAGCACAGAAAGTGACTTACTCCTCCTCATAAAAGAGACAGAAAGGAGGTTGCCAACATCTCCTCTAAGAAGTTGTGACTCTCCAGTACTGAGAACCCATGGCCTTATGCAGAACAGCTATGAAATTACAGCTCTGACTTTGTAAATATGTGTACTAACTTTGATTCTTCCTGCCAGAGAAGAAATCAAGCATCAGTCCAGATGGACAGAAGTTTATGAAGAACAAACCATACAGGGTTACTAATGGGAATTCTGAGCCTTTACAACAACACAGATTTTTCTTCTCTCTTATTAGGTGGTGAGCTTCTCCCTTACTTGCCATAGAAGGAAAAGGGTCTCACATGTTTCTCTTTTTGCCTAAAGATGTTTGATTGTACCTCATGCTGCACGGGCAAAATAGGTGAAACTAGAGATGGATATAAGGGTAGACCCACAGACATGTCCAATCTTCCTCTTCACTAGACTGTGGGGAGACAAGCCAAGATGAACATTGCATCCTAACTTGATGGATGGTGCAAAAGCCATTCTTTCAACACCAGGAGATACTTTGTCTTTAGCCCCATGCAAAATGCATCTCCTTACCCATTCTATTAAGCATATGAGGTCAAAAGCTTCAAAAGAATTCAGACTGATGACTTAGCCACACATCATAGTCAGGAGGATTATTTCAGTGAGGGCAGATATTAATCTCTGATCATCTTGTTCAAAACGTACAAATTACTGCAATTTGAGCTGGGGTAGGGAGGAGGAGGAAAGGGGAGGAAGGGAAGCAGAGAAAGGACACTGGAGGAGAACAGGGAGAAAGACTAATTGACAACAAACAGACTGGTTTTGATCAACTCAAAAGCTGGTTAAAAGCATTTCCCTCAAAATTCTTCACATTTTTTTTTTCATGTAAGCCCAAAGGAACAATTAGATCTTTTGGTCTGATCTTGATGTCGTATTGACTTTAATTTCAATGATTCACTTCTTAACTGAGCACAAAAGATATTCAGCTAAAGCTTCAAAGCTATCCAGATTTGGAAACATTAAGATTATTTTCTCCAGGAAATAATCTCCAGTTTCTCAACAAGCCCTGATTTTCTGTGTGCTTAACCTGCCAATGAAAATACGAGGTCATCACTAGCCATCAGAGAGCTCTAACAGAAATGTATACCATCCAGATGATTACAGTAAAATTATTAAAGCGTTTCTAAGACATTAATCACAGGGACCATTTATTTTTCATCCCGATCTGAAAGAATATGAGCAATCAGCTGAATCTGAGCTCATCATAGATAGTCTTTTTTCATCCTACTCGTTTCAAGAGCAGTGGAACTCCTGGCTAAGCTTGGGACTTGCCAAACATGGGACTTGCCATTCAACCCCACTTGATGGTTCAGACAACCTTATTTATAAAGCCATACAAACTACCTCTGCCTTGGAGCAGCTGACCAGGAATGTCATGGATAGGTTGGAATTACAGTAAGTTTGCTTCTGAGGTATGATGCTTATATAGTTTTTTCAAGAGTTCAGGTGTTAACAGTTTAGATTTTTTTTTTCTTGTGATTGAAATGAGGAAACCTGCAAGGTTTGTGGCCAGACCATTATATTCATGAGGTATATAATGTTCCAGGTGGACACCAGAGAAATCAAATAATGGATTTTCAAAAGGAAGTAGAAATAAAGCTACAACTTAAGTTTAATGAGAGTGAATTTGCTTCTTTCCTTAGGAAGTCTCAACTTGAATTGACAAACTCAACATTTAGCAGGAATCTTCAAATACCAACCAGGGGACAGTGCAATTGGCATTTACACAGTTACTTGAGCTGTTTCTGATACTTAAGGCAGACTTAGTAACAAAAAATTCTCCTCTGAGAAAAACTCTTGAACAGATTCGCTGTGATTCACTGTGTTCCTTGTTCCATCTGTTTCCCTTAATATCTAATGTAGCTACACATTAACTTCATATTTTAAGAATGAATTATGAAGGCTGCAGTCGGCTTTATATTGAAGCCTCAAGTGAAAAGGATTCATAAGGCTAAAACAGAAGTTAACACTTCTAAGTGGTGTCTAACAGCATAAACTTGTCAAACCCTCTGAGCAGTACAACACTAACCTGTTTTAATATTCAGTAAGATGTGTCAGCTGTTTGCTTTTGATGTGTTGCTTTTCTTTGCCTCTTTTTTGTTTTCTCTAAATGTTTATTTTCTGTTTGTGATCTAAACCTCAGCCTTGATTTTTTATCAGCCGTATAGTTAACAATACTCTACCCGGCTATACTGTCATGAACTATTACCTCTTCCTATTGGATGCAGTTTATCACTTATATACAAGATCCATCTGAAGCTGTCTCAGTTGCTGGCACCTGGAAGGTGCTGTGAGAGGAATGGTTATCATTTCTGGAACAAGAGCACAAGAACAGGCTTAACAAACTCAGAAATACCACTGAGGTGCTATGCAGTGCAGCACAGCCCTCAGGAGGTGAGGTACCAAGGGAAAAGGCTTGCTAGAGCATTTCTTGACAGCTTCCCCTACTGCATGGAAGGGAACTACTTCTATCATAGCTTTGAGCAGCCAGTTTACCCTGTCTTTCAGGGATTGTCCACACAAAGAAAAGTTTGCAATTATCCATCTAAACCAGGGCTAAGATTACCTTTAATTTTCAAAGAAAATAATCTGTCCATGATACCTTTTATTTCTCACCTACACAATGCAATGGAGCATAGTTCGGAGTAATGTAAAATCATATTGTAGTCTTAAATTTTTTTTAAAAAAAAAAAAGCACACAAGTACCGAGTGGAAACATAGGGTAAAACTTTGTTTTCATTTACATCACCTTACTTTTGGAATAGAATAAACTTATACTGATGCATAATCTGTAAACAAAACACATCTTGTGTTGTTTGAGCTACTACTCAAATACACCTTCAGTTACATTACTGCTCAAGCACACAAGTTCTCATTATCATTAATATTGTTTGTGGCACATTGCATGGTGGTGAGATTCATCTCTCAACTTCAGAAATTTAATATGACTATCTAGGCATGTACAGTCAACAAAGAGAAGGAGGTGCTTCTAGGACATGTCACATTAGACTAGACAACTCATTTTCCTTGATTCTACTAGCTATCATAGAAGCTGAGATGGTTTATTTAGATGCCTAAAGGTTAAAATAAATCCTGTTCTGGCTGCCTCTGAGATTATAAAGGAGTACTTTGTTTAGATTTGTATCCCTGAAATTGTAATTAAGCGTTAAATATATCATGAGTTGGTTTTCCTGCCTCCTTGCAAACTTCCAAATGTAAGGTTCTGTCCCAGTATTTCATAACTAAAATCCAGTTTTAGAAAAAAATCTAATTGTCAGTATAATCTACTTCATAACTTCTTTAGGAGAAAATATTTCTAAAAACTCAGTTTATTTCATTGTCACTATTAGGCTATTATTACTTTCCTTTAACTTGTATCAAACAATGCAATTACAATAGTTTTGGCAGTTTGGTATTTCCTCTAACTTTGAAACAACAAAGCTCCCAGTCCATGAAAAAAGCCTAATGTCTGTCTACCATCTCATCATAGTCTCTGCCACTACATATTAATTCTTACCAAATTAGCTAAATGACACCCTCACATTTTTGTTCATTTCTAAGGTATTTATCATGGGATTGTTCAGACAATCCCTGAAGGCTTTACTAACATAGCATTAATAATTGAACATTTTAGATGAATAATGAAATACAAGACATAAGTCTCTCACCACACGCTCTTCTACTACCCTCCTAGGGTGGCAAGGCACAGTGGATGATGCATGATACATTTGATTACCTTCTTCACCAACAAAGATTGTTTTTGATTGTATCTAATTTTGATTTAAAAAAAAAGCCAGGAATAAGGTGAGAAATGAAAAGAAACGTCTTTATTTCATGATACCCTGAAAGTCAGTCCAAACTAGTCCGTTAGTGGTCTTGGAAGGTGTCAGTTAAAAGAGTGAACATCCTTGCAGAGCTGTGATACAGGAATGTCATCATCTTTGTGGATGGTTTTGTTTGAGTGTGTGTGAAATAGTCAAGCACGGTAAAAATCTCTAGTCTCATTCATTCTAAAATGAATCCCCATTGATTTACTTAGTTTGAGGACGAGTAGGCTCATGAAGAGATGATCTGTACAGGTTTCTCTGCATGATGAGGCACAAGAATAAAAGTATACATCTGAAAGGTGATTCTGGGATATTCAGTCCTACACATAAAAAGTCAATGTTGTATAACTATGTTGGAACAGCTATTAGTTATTCTGTAATATCTCTTGCTCTGATAGAGTAGAACTGTATTTGCCTGCTTGAATTATGGCTCAAGTGTGGCATAAGGACAGGTCTTTTTTGCCTCTGGAAAGGTCCTTCATCATAAAAGAGAACTGTGCCCAGTCTGAAATCAAAGACAAGGCTAGACTAAAGCATGCAAGCAACAAGCTCCGATATTATCCAGACAATAGTTCATGTTGAGTTACATCAACACATTTTCAACTCATTACCAAGAAGCCAAAAATCACCAAGAAACCAAAGATTACCCTTCCTCAAAGAAGAGTTTCCAACAAATATTTAACATTACTTGTATGCATATCTTTCAACCATGAAAGCCTTGCACCACTTTAAGCATCTTGGTAGCATCAAGACACCAAGGTACTATCTAGGTGGTATCACTCACCCATAATCAGCAATGCTTCTCGCAACATATGACTCTATTATGAAAATGCTTGTCATGTAATCTTATATTAACCTACTGCTGGGGAAGCTCACTGATGCTTTCTACTGTCCTTTTTAACTGAGAATGTTTCTTTGCAGAAAAGACAAAAACAAAAAAATCAAAACTAAGTCACAGCTTGATTTGGGTAGCTAGCTCAGGCCTACCTTTCTTAAGGGAGATAGGTTTGCACAGTAAGTAAGAAACAAGCTGAACTGGTAATGCTTTTTTTTTTAGTATTTATAGGAAGACAGACAAGAAACGTAATCACATTAATGACATCCTGACCTTCAGCGAGACACTTGGAACCTTGTTTTATTATTTCTTGTTACTAGAATTATACTCAGCTAAGAGCAATATCCTATACAAGCAAATAACAACTTAGGATAAAGGGTGTTGGCTAAAGTCAAGGGACTTAAAATGAGATTCCTAAAGATACCAAATTTTTTAAATCAAGTATTTCTAAGAATTTTTTAAGCAATCATAGGCACAAAGCAAATCATCATTGAATTAAAGCAATTGTCATACTCACCTGAGTAACTATGAAACCTTCTGATCCAACTTTCATAGACTGGAGTCTAAATCTTTCCACCTTTTTTGACATTTAGATTCTTGGATGCTTTAAACACTTTTGAAAATGGATAGAAATGAGCCTATTAAATACTCAGTGGCAACTGAGCCATTTGGTCTGCAGAAATATTTAATTTAGTCTCTCTGTACCACAGTTTCCAACTGTAAACTGTGGGCAGTCAGGTTAAGACTGTTCCCACAGCTGAGGTGCCCATATGGACAGTAATGATTATTACACCAAAAGCATTCGGAGCTTTAGTACCAATTCAGCACAAAAAAAAGGACAGTGTTTAGAAGTTGTTTTGCATGCAGAATGACTCACTGAGCAGGAAGGGCTTAGGGGTAAGATCCATGGAGAAGGACTTTTGTCCTATGCAGTGTAACTTACCATTGAGGGCATTAAGATGCTTTTGGGGGATCTTAAAAGAGCAGTATGAACAGACTGCAATGCATTCCTCTTTCACAGCCTGGAAGGGAATGAAGATTATCCAATTCTGCAGAGATCAATGAAAGTTTAAAGGTAGGATGTCAGCTTTCCTTCTTTCCTGCTCCAGCCCTACACACTCCCCCACACTCATGGTTAAATAAACACTGAAATAAAGACCGAGAAGTTATGGAGTTTATCTTCTGTGGGTTTTTCCTTTACACAGAATGGCCAGCATACAATATTTATTTCCTTTTATTTTCTCCTATCTAGCTAGTCTAGCATTTTAGCAGGTGATTAGTTCAGCAAAAGAAAGAAGGGAAGTCCAATCTGTTTGAAAATAAGTGATGGAAAATGTAGTCTTTGTTGACAATAGCAGGACTAGGGTCACACATTGTTAGAAGTGATGAAAGGTCCCTTCAGGTCTATTCAGTCTGACCATTGCCAGGAGAGTGAAGAGATTTGCTGCTGGTCATGAAGAACTGAGAGTACACAAATATTGTTTTCTCTGTATCAGTTACAGATTCTGGTAACTTGTGCAAGGTAATACTCTCCCAACTTCTTTTGGGCTCATTACAGCTCTTCTTATATTACAGCTCAGGAATAATTTTCCTTCTGTTTCAACAAAATGTACTATCATCTGCACTTTGAAAACAGACATGTAGCTGTAAAGGACATACTTTCTATCTTAAAATTACTTTGAATTAGCATTAGTAGAGCTATCAATTCCATTCAGATAACTAAGATTTCTCATGTGTGTAGATAAAAAAAAAAAAGACCATCCTTCATGTATTTGTACTTCCCAGTAATCTCAGCAGTACTGCTCTCCTCTGAATGAACAGAGCTTCATTCATGTAAGCTTTATTCATGCTCATCAGAAGGTATCTCAAAAAACACCACTGTTCTCAACACGGTTCATGCTGGGTCACCTCGAGCCATGTACTACAGTACTGGAAGTCTTATATTGAAAAGAATAGTGGATAAATGCAGCAGGGAACAAATATTTGATTCTTTCTATAGATAACAGGTCCTAACTGAACCAGTGAATTTTATGATTTCATGTCTTACCACTTCTGAAAAATTGGCAAAAATAAAAATTGACAAAAATTTACAAAAAAAATGACAAAAAAATTGAAAAAAAAACCCTAGAGCAGTGATCCAGAAATGAATGCAGTTACAACTGCAAGGACAATGTGATTGCTTCCTCTAAGCAAGCAACATTCCATACTACAGCCCATACTTTGTAATAGCAAATACCATACTAATTACTTAGTAATCAATGGTATTAAGTGAAAGTAATATGATTAAAATTCAAGTTCTGCCTCTCTATTCAGTGTTTGTGTGGCAACATCTGGAGTACTACATACCATTTTGAGCCCGTCCACAAAAGACAGACAGTCACAAACTGTGGAGGGCAATAAGAATGGCAAGGCCTGTGATGTATGTAGAAAGACTGTGGAGACTGGATTCTCTCACTTTAGGAAAGATAAAGCTTAGGGGAGACATTATTGCTGTTCACCACTAAATAAAGAAAGGAAGGATAGGACAGATCTATAGAAAGGTGGAGTGAGATTCTTTTTAGAGTCTCACAGCAAAAGGATAAGAAGCAAAGATCATAAGCTGCAACACAAGAAATTACAATGTGACATAATGAAGAAATTGTCCCATGAGAGTTGTGCAGCACTGGAATGAGCACCCATCCTGCAAGCACCTCCTGTCACCTATGGCTGCCTATGATTTCTCTAAAATCACTGAGCTACACTGGCATAAACCACAGCAGCAGTTTCTTATCTTCCAGTCGGTCACCCAGAACATTGCCTATGAGCCAAACAGCTAACTGTCAAGTGTGAAAAGGTCATTCCAGGTATGAAGAGTACGCTTGCACTACTTCCTGTGTTGCTGATTTGTTCATCAATGACTTGGACAAGGAAATTGAGTGCATCCTGAGCAAGTTTGCAGATAATACAAAAATGGCTGGAGTGGCCAACACTCCAGAGGGCTGTGCTGTCATCCAGAGGAACCCAGACAGGTTGGAAAGCTGGGCAAAGAAGAACCTCATGAGGGCCAACAATGGCAAGTGCAGGGTCCTGCACTTGGGTAGGAACAACCCCCAGGCATCAGTACAGACTAGTGGTTCACCTGCTATAAAGCAGCTCTGCAGAGAGGGATTTGAGAGTCCTAGTTGACAACAAGTTACCCATGAGTCAGCAATGTACCCTTGTGGCCAAGAAGGCCAGTGGGATCCTGGCCTGCATCAGGAAGAGCTAGAGCCTGAACCACAGGCCCAAGTCAGAGTTGACTTACAGTTGAATATGCCTTTGTAGAAGCACACAGAACTTGCCTGTAAATCGCTCACTCCACCCTGCAAGTAGGCCCATGAAATTGTAACTTTTGTAGGCTCTCATGCAAATGTTTTTGACCTTGAAGGAAACTTTCCCGTCTGAAGTCAGGGCTCTGGAAAGGCCCCAGTCCTGAATGATGTCACCACTAACAAGGCAATTGGAAGTTTTGTTGATTTGGTTTTACAAAAGGTGGACCCTCTTTCAGTGATTTTGGAGACCTCACTTATGGGTGGACGCACCACGTAAGACTTCCCAATTGCCGGGAAGATTCTCCAAATCCTTGCTTCAACAGGGGCTCCCCAGTGACTGTGGATCTGGATGATGGTAACATATTTAGATGATTGGTGATGTATCTTTTTCTTAATCACTATTCTCTCCTTGTCATATAGTAATGGTTCAGTGCATTATCTTGCTTATTTTGTCTGTTGTCAATACCCAGCACATAGTAAGCTTATTGTTTTGTTAGATGTATCACTTCATTTCATATTATTTGATATTAATAGTAAACACAACCATTCTTTGGTGCCTGATTCTTTCCGTCGCTCTCCTCCCCTCCATCAACTGGCAAAACATCAAGGGAGGTGATTCTCTCCCTCTACTTTGGTCTGGTGAAGCCACACCTGGAGTACTGGGTGCAGTTCTGGGCTCCCCAGGACAAGAGGGACGTGGACCTTCTAGAGAGGGTCCAGCGTAGAGCAATGAAGATGATTAAGGGTCTGGAGCCTCTATTGTATGAGGAAAGACTAAGTGAGCTGGGCCTGTTTAGTCTAGAGAAGAGAAGACTGAGAGGAGATCTTATCAATATCTATAAACATCTAAGGGGTGAATGTAGGGAGGAGGGCACCAAAATCTTCTCAGTGGTGGCCAGTGATGGGACAAGGGGTAACAGTCTTAAGTTGAAACACAAGAGGTTTCATATCTGTGTGAGGAAGATCTTCTTTACTGTGAGGTTGATGGAGCTCTGGAACAGGCTGCCCAGAGAGGCTGTGCAGTCTCCTTCTCTGGAGATATTCAAAAACTGCCTGGATGCCACCCTGTGCCTTGTGCTCTAAGGGTCCTTGCTTGAGCAGGGGGGTTGGACTAGATGATCTCTAGAGATTCCTTCAAACCTTACCCATTCTATGATTCTATTATTCATAAAGGCCTTTTGGTAATATGATAACACAAACATTAAAGACTAAGTTCCTCTATGGAACTTTTCAATGCAGTGTTACCCTATTTCTCCAACACTTAACCCTAACTCACTCTTCTGACGTTGGTATCACATTGGTATCCAGGAAACATAATACAGTAATGAGAGGATTTGAAAAATATAGATGATGAAAGCATTTCTCACTTTTTTTTTTCTCTATTCTTCATATAAGTCTCTCTCTCATACTTTTTTTCCCTCCTAAACTCATTTGGCTCAAAATACATTCACTGTAGCATCTCAGTAGGATGGTTTCTTATCTTGATAGTTTTGTAACAAACTATTCTTTATTCTTTATAAAATGTGTAGTTCTGTCACACAAGACAGAACCCAAGGGCCTGTCTTCACTGTATTCACATAATAGAGACTCACAGTAGATCTGTCTTTCTTCACCACGTTGTCACCTCTGTCTTGATTCCAATATCACCTCAGCATTCCTGTTACATATTACTGCAGCATTTTTTCCTGGGATCCTGCCAAAATTCCCATAGATGCATCCCTGCAGTACTTCTGCATGTGACATTCCTTAAGCATTCGCTTTGTATTTCTCAGCACTCCAAACCAAGCCAGCATTCCCCACCACTTGCTCAGAATTCTCTCTCCAGAGAGGGATTCCATTGTTAGAGGTCAACTCCCTATCAACCTCTCAAGTCATCCTCATGTCATTTAAAGTACAGTACAAAAAGGGAGAAGAGTACAGACAAAACATAGAAAGACTGAAAAGGAGCTGGGTATGCTACAGTCAGAAAAAGGGCAGTATTCCCTTTTCCAAAGGCAAAAAATGTCTCTTTGCTTAACTACAGTTTTTGCAAATACTACATGCCTAAAGTAGCTTTCTGTTAATCTCCAATGATGGACAGAATGTCTCGTCTCAAAATTTATAATGAATTTTCCAAGGTTTCCAAACTAAACAGGTCCTTTCTGAGGTCCATTCCCCAAAAGATATGAAACAGTGCTGTTGAAAAGGATAAATACAAGCCAAGGCTGGAGGAGAGGGTTGACATGTCCTTTTGCCTCAGCAGACTAAATTGGGGTATCTTGTCTGTTCTGGCTTTGCAGCTGTCTCAGGTGGCAAGCAGGCTAAACTTTCACCTGGCATAACTTCTCTATTTTCCTCTCAAACTAGACAGCAGTACCAGGATTTGAAAAAATAAATTGCCTCTGTTATTCAAGAATCCATGATTTTAGATCAATGAACTTGGATTACTACCACAATTTAACTAACTCATTTCCTCTTGCTATTTCTACTAGCTAGAATGTATTTTGCTGGCTAAAAGAGTTCTCAAGGCTAAATACACTTCTCTCTTTCATTTTTTCTTTTCAATTGAAAAGTGAAGACTTCCATTGGCCATTGAAGACCATAAAGACTTTCACTAACTTTTGTACAGACATATCTGTAACTAAATGAAACACTGGGCAATGAAGAAATGGACCTTCTCCACCAACATTCACAAGTCAATTCCAGTAGCTGGAGTACCTTGCTCCTTTTCAGCTTCTCTGAAAGTTTCTCAGCTTCTCTCTATACTAGCATAGAATGGTTGCTTTTGCAGTCATAAGCAAAACTAAGTCATAAGCAAAAAATGTAAAGCTAAATCTGAATATCCTTGCACACACTCATCTTGGAAGCATTCATGGTACTAGTCAGTGTCAACGCACACTGCATTATTTTAACGTATTGGCTTTTTTTTTTTAATCAGTTATCTCAGGAGATATTTGTTCATTTTATGACAGGAGTATCTTGATAATAGATGCATTTAATTTACAGCAGCAGTATGAGCTAGACTATAATATATTTCTGTGCATTTTCACCTCTAATTTTAGCAATGCTTTGAGATTTTCTTATCTAAGAAAAGATTCATTTCTTCACATTTAGGGAAGGAATCATACATAGCCTGTCAAGAGGAAGGATTAGTCATACAAAGTAAAGGATCATTTCTAAGAGATCAGCATCAAAGTGCAGAGGGACCCAAAAGGATTAAAAAAAAACATCCTTCAGTAAATGATCAGAATGAACACAGTATGCTTTCCTATTAGTCACATGTGTTTATTCACGGCATTTTGAGTACAAATAGGATTCAAACTGTGGTGATTAACTGTTTTAGAAATGTTAGTTGTATTCATGGTGTAACACAGACCTTGAGGAGCACTATCTATGGACAAAATGGGATACCCACTTCCATCCCTATTAAGGTACATCGGTGTATGGCCTGACTTTTTTTCAGGGTCAAGGTGTGAGTGCCAATACCAAGGTGATTTTGTGCAAATGTTCTTAGGACTATACAGAGTCCTGAATGCTTCCCACCCTTACTTACACTTCAAAGGAGGGCTCCTCACCAATAACGATAACAGGGAAAAGACTAATTAAATCAAGATGGAAAAAAGGGCCACCCCAATTAGACATGATTGTCCTCCACTCATGATCATGTTTTCCCTAAGTAAATTATTGTTAATTTGATATGCAAGGAAACACAGCTGATGTTTACCAAACAAATCACTGCCAAGGAATTATTAGATTTAGTACTGCAGATCATTAGGGCCTAAGCCATACTTAAGAAGGAGTAACACCAATGGAGAAATATCTGCTCCATTTTTTTACATTTATCAAATGGTATAGACTTTCACCCATGGAATCAGTGAAAGGAATCTTTTTAGCTTAATCATAAAAGCATAAATTGTGTGCCTACTATCCCATTCATACTAGACATATATTTATTTATTTAGCAGAAGAAAAGGATATTGAGTAAGATGTCAAGAAGGGTGAGCCTAAAAACTGGAAAAGCCAATGAAGGATGACCTGCTATTAAGTCAAAATTTCCCTTCAGTAAGATTTTGCTCAATCTCCATGAAAAGTACTGCTTGCTTCTTTGTTTTTCATTAATGTCAGAGTTATAGTAGGGGAAAACAGAATGGTTTATTCTTCCTTTTTTATATAGTGGTATATGTGGAGCATTCAGTAGACCATCCTCAGCAGCAATAGCAGCAACAATGTCTAGGACAAGAAAACAGATGCTCCTTAGAAATCTCCTTTTCTAGCACATTCGTTTCGCTCTTATTCACTTTTTCTGACATAATATGCCCTACAAAGGAAAAAAGGCTCCAATTGACTCCTCAAGGTCCCACAGTAGAGACTGATGTACAAAATAAGCCCTTGACCCAGGTCATACAGCAGTATGATTCCAGTCAATCATCGGTATCTTGCTTCCTCACATTTCCACACTTGGACAATTTCTCTGGGCAGCAACATTTCACATGAATTAAAAAAACCCCTTTCATTCATTCCAAAACACAGTGTCCTCCTATGTGACCGTACCTCTAGGGCAGAGCTAGAAATGGAAAGCCAGCCATGCAGTTTTGCATCAATTACTGAGATACCTTAAGCAATGGAATAATACAAGATTAGTGAACAAATGTTAGCTCACTTCCTCCAATGTTAGGAGAAGGGACAAAACTCCAAAAGCCTGCCATGAAAAAAGTTCCCATTGAAACAAGCATGTGGTCAGGTATTACATGATTGAGAAAGAGTCTGTGAAAGTAAAAAGAGTAATGCTACAGAGGCATTGAAGTAACTGGGGAAGAAATGTGCCTGCATTCACAATTTTGTATACGCTTTGAGACGGAGACTCATTGTATGTAACAATTTCCTGAAAGCTTGTTTGAATAACCAAAATCCCTAACAAGCACATTGCTTGTCATATAGTGGAATGTCTCATTCTGGTTGCCATATTAGGTGAAGCATTTATGTCACCTGCAGCCCTGCTTGACTAGATTTGATCAGCATAAAGAACTTGCCTGATTAACCTCAAGGGTGGTACATCTACATTAAATATGCAGAAGGTATACTAGGCTGAAAGTTCGCATTTAAGCCCAAACAGGTTCTAGCAACTACAAGTGAGACTGCACATATCTGCAGTCCCATGTTCAGTTTCCTCAACCTAGAAAAAAAAAAAAAAAATGGAGACAATTCAGCTGGGCATCCAAGACTGTCAAGATGGTCAAGATACTGGAAGATATGAAATATGAGGAGAGTCTGAGGAAATTGTGTTTGTTTAGGCTGCAGAGGAGAAGGTTAACAATGCTAGGACAAGGAGGAATGTGATTGGAGTTTTTTTTTTTTTTTCTTACTTTCCTTAGACTTTTTTCAGATATGTGCAAGGCATGGAAAGGGAAGGGTAGGAAAGCACAGTTTGCAGTAAGAAGTCTTTACTGCAAAGGAATGATAAAAAAAAAATCTGTGTGGAACTGATGCAGCAATGGAAGAGGTATAGAGAGTGACTGCTGGATCTGCATCTTTGGAGATTTCTAAAACTCAGCTGTACGATACCCTGAGCTTTATAGTTGGGCCTGCTTTGTGCAGGAGAGTGAATTAGAGACTTCCAGTCTCTTCCAGTCTACTCCAGTACCTTCTAACCAAAATTTCTCTACAGTTTTATGAAATTGATACAAGATCAAAGTCTTCAAGGTAAAATCGTGTGAGCAGAACCAAGCACCAAATTTCAAGTAGGACAGAGAACTGATACCAAAGGGCCTTCAGAGATTAAATTTATAAGCAGGAAATAAAATAAGATTCACACTTGCTCTGTCATTTCTTCCCACAGCAGCAAAGTCAACGTGACTCAATGACTTATCTACCCTGGCAAACTCACATTCCCAAGTATTATGTATAGCATGTAGCTAATAAACAGAAGTAGTAACTTCCTACCCACCCTGCAACTCTGCTTCTGCAGCTCTGATTTTTTTTTAGTAACCAAAGAAATCAGAATGCACTGAATGTCATCAAGTGCCTCACAGATGAGTTAACAAGGATACAGCTGGATTCTGATATATTTAAGACTTCAAAGCATAGACACTCAGTGGGAAGAAAAACAGGGATAGCACCAATACCGAAGAGCAGGCCCAAAAGCCAAAAGCAAAATACAGGAGGGCATCATTGTCTCTAAACAGCTCTAGAAACAGAAATGCAGAAACATACTCAAAGATACATCAGCCATTTAAAACAAATATGAGGAAAGCCACAGAAGGAACAGTCTCACCGTACCTGGGAAGTGAAATGCAACTAGCTCTTTCTAATCTCAAACTAATATTATGTAACAATTCGTGTCTCCTGCTAAGTGCTGTCTACAGCAGCTACTAAAACATAGATGAAAAGCTATAAGACAGCATTCGATTCTTAGCTCCACCTGCATGAAGTCCCTTGCATGTATCTGACTGAGGTAAAACAAACATCAAGGATCAACAGGAAAGGATCATGCAGATTAAGATCTTATGAAGGACCTGTTCTTGTACTTGTTCCCCTAGCACAATTTGCATCCTACAAAATTCTACATAATTCTAAAGCAATGAAGAGACACTATTAGGGAGAGGAAAAAAAAAAAAGAAAAAAAAATTATGACTGCCATTTTTAGCCATCTTTAGCCAGTTTGTTGGCCGAGGCTCACGTGAGGGGAACCTAATCAGTAAAACTGTACTCTCCTAACCCTGTCTTCCTGGGATCCCTTCAGATCCCACCTGAGCCTTTCAGAGAGGACCTCTGCAGTGGTAAACTAAGACCCCGCTTGCCCTTTATGCAGGTCTGCTCAGAGAGCATTTCACATTCCCAAATATTTACAGCAAAAAGTAATTGAGAAGTTGAAACACCACGTAAAAGCTATGGTGAGTTCCTCTTCTTACTTAAAAAATATATAGATATAGATATAGGTTTAAACAAGGCATTTGATGCAGGAACACAAGCGGTGCTTGTGATCATAAGATAACAATGCCAGCAGGGTCAGTGACAGAATGATACAGGAAATCTTTCTAATTTTTGTTCGCAGAGCTGGCCAGGTTTGAGGAATTTCAAACAAAAATAAATAAATCACACTCAGCTGAAATTTTTCCCTGTTAGATCTTCTCTTTCTCAAGCATAACCATCGGCAAAGTTAAATTGAAAATTTAGATGATGATATAATCTACAGACTTCACATTGAACTTCTCTGAAAGGAAAGTGCTTGTGAAGAATGAAGGGGGTAGTAATCTATATGACTTCAAAGCACATATGAGACCTAAGGAAAAAAAACATGCTTAGTTCATAACATGGAAGACTAGACAGATAAAACTAGATAGAATTTTAATACAACTTAAAAAAAAATGCAGAGCTCTTAAAGAAAGTGTGTATTTTGACTTTTAAACCTCTGTGTTACTTGATTAATTTCAGAGTTTTAGGGCACAATTGACCTCCAATAAATAAATCAGCTACCAAAATAAACATGTCCTTTTGTCCTTAGACCTATCTTGCTTACTGAGTTACTGCATGTTGTACTCTTAATCTAGGTGTTAATTTTAATATCTATTCACTAAGGAATTTTAATATTTCCCTTTTTCCTTTCTGATGTTCTTTTGGTTGAATTATTGGAAGTCAGACAAAAATAAAAAGATAAATAAAAAAACAAACTAAAAAACCTTTTTCTTCAGTAAAAAGAATTTCCGGAACAAAATTTTGTTTTGGAGAAAAGCTTTGGATTCAAATCTAATTGTTTAAGGAGGCAAATCCAATATAAAAAGAAAAGTCAAAAAACAAATGAGAGTCAGTTGCTTGTTTTAACTGCTCTTATTAGTAAATTGGATTTAAGTTGGTAACTGGCCATTCATTTTATTGCAGCCCTCTTACACAAAAATATATATTTTAAATATCTCTTCAGGAATCTAGCTCAGCAAAGGTATGATCAACACATCAGTTTATACAGGCACAGTTCTCTAAATTTGCTTAGAAATGAGTGCAAAAATAAAATTGTGACTAGAAGACACATTATGGCAAGGTCCAGCTATCAGCAATTACACAGATACTTCTGAAGGGTTATTGATCACCAAAGATAGCAGCTTCATGGATCAAAGAAGAATGAAATGCCGCACCGTTTTCCATTTTTGTTTTCTGTTTGCAATAAACAGAAATAGACTCTGCATTAACTGACTAGAACTAAGAAAGTCAGTCATACCTTTTTTTTTTATTTTAAAGTTCATAAAAATGCGCTTGGAAGTGCCTAAATCAATGCCCATGCAGGTTGACGCTTTCATTCATAAGGTCCTTCCTCAACATTTAGCTTTACTTTCCACAGCAGATCTGCCATGCACAGCTTAATTGAGTGCTCACATTACTGTTAAACACACTGACTCCTAAAGCAGAAGAAATATTTCCCATAAATCAGTGTTCCGAACTTGCATGAAAATTTGGTAGTCTCAGAGGGGTTAATATTTCTCCTAGGACTCACTTCAGAGGGTTCTTACTTGCTCATGCATGAAAAGGTATGCTGTCATCAACTCAAAGGAAAGCAACAGTCCTTAGCCATATCCATGGAGCTAGCACAAGAGATGCAGCAAAATCCTGCAGCAAGAAGGGGAACCCAGATTGCGGATGTAACACATGCAGATTAACCCCAAAAGGAGTCTTTCTCAAGAAAGAACTGATTAAGGACTGGAGATCAGTCAGATAACAAAAGGAAGCACTTCTAAAAATGAAAGTCTAAATCACTGATTCATTTCTGTGAGGCGTAAAGTAATTTTAGAAGATGTTACACTCTCACTGCAGGAAGTGAAGTGCAGGATGTAGGAAGTAGTACTTTTCTAGACTTGTGCCTCCATCCCAACTCTTAAGCGGCTCTCTACAGAGTGCAGGAGAAATAAGTGCCCTTTTGTGCATCCTTCCACCATTGTATGGTACATTGGTTCACTTTTTCCAGAAGAATGGCACATAGGTGCTAAGTAAGTCTGTCTTCTGAGCTTTCAGTTCTGCAAGATTTGAACCATCTGGCATCAACACATTAAAAAAAGTTTGGTTACCTGCTGGTCTGCTACACCAATTAATTTATTGAGGGGATATTATTTCCCTGCCTGCTTGCTTTTGAGTAAAAGAGAATAAAAATATCTGCTTGAGGAAGAAAAGGCACTTGGAACTGCCTCCAGAAACAGTCCACTTTCAGCCCATTCATCTTAATTTATAACACAAAAGATCCTGTAATAAACAAGTGCATAAGACTGAAAGTGTAAAATAACCATAATGAATCACTTTATATATCTTCAGTAGGAAAAGCATTCCTTTGGCAGCACCATAGTCCTGTTTGAAAATTATAGAACAAAAAATGGCTTAAGGTAAGCTTATACCATGTAATGGAACACAGCACAGCAGCCCCTAAAGCAAGTTTTAACCCTACACCACTCATGTACACAATGGGCAGATATTACAGCTCAGGCATTGCATGAGCAGAACTACAGTAGTTCACTGCCTGTTTGTGAGGCTAAGTCCTGCTTTGCAGGTGCTGCAGCAGCATCCTTGTCACATCCTGAGGGCTAACACAACCTTCCTACATAAAGGAAGTTTCACATTGGAATTCGTTGCCCTGTTGTGCCCCCAATACCTGGGTATAGTATTTTCAAGGTGAGATTTCACAGTCAGTCACATTTAGCCATCTGCAACTGCTGCTTAAGTTATAAGTCTCCCTGCTTTTTGCTTTGCCTACAGCTTCATGTTTCTCATTCTCTCCCCACTCTCATTTTGCACATGCACCATTAATCACCTAGCTACACAATGAATCACAGCAGCAGGCTGATCCAGCTGAAAACATTTCTTTTAGCTCAAAAACCTGCAGCCACAGGGATATAAAATTAATCATTATGTTAGACCTCTCTGGACTAAGGACCACGTTTTCACAGATCTTTGTACTGATAGAACCAAGTGACATGGTTAAGACATCTCAGCTTTTTACACGTTAAATAATAATCACCACCTTATATCTGAGAAGATCATAACATGCCAGACTCCAACTTTCTCCTATCCCCAAAATGGGCATGTTTCATGTATATATTACGCTCCTAAGCATACCTGCATATCTGCTGCCTCTTTGACAGATGCTTGTATAACTGACAGATCAAGCTATAATATAATATCAGCTCCCCCATATGCTCCATCCGTTCCAAATTTAACAACTCCTATCATATGTAAGGCAAACAAAAACATTTTTCATATTGAAGTATTTTTTGGATTCCTGACACCTCAGTACAAGGGCTCCAAAACTTAACAGGGGAGGGAAGGGATAATATCTGCTGGTATATCTCCTGGATCTTCTGAGTATTATTAGATTTAAAAATGTCATTTGCAAGACTCTAACATTCCCCACCATCTCCCGAAACAAAACTATTCCTGTGCTAATTCCTAATTAACTGTGCTAACCACCAGTAGCATGGATATAAAGCTATTAAAATTCACTCTCAGAGCGGAGTATAAACTAGACCCACTCGGCTAGGGAAAGACAGTCATATTTTCCGCTCCTATGGGCCAGGGATTCATCTTGACCATCAAGCAAAAAAGCTGGCTTCCTTTCCAGGGCAAAACAACATAGCAAAATTTCAATGGAACAACATAGCAAAATTTCATCTATTCTTAAAAACCACAAGGCTCATATGTCCTAACAAACAGTTAAATCAGGAGAAAACAGTCTTTTGTTAACTGAAGTGGGTAGGTAGCTGATGAATACTCAGCACTCATAATAACCACAGATCAGCTTTTCAGTATGAAGTATCCCAGAGAGGTTTACATACTATAAACAGCTGTTATCTCATCCACCACAGAAACCCAGTTACTTAGTTGGTGAGAGAGCTGCTGCTCAAGTTAAAAACAAAACAAACAAAAAACAAAAAGAAAATAAAACGAAAACAACAGCCCCCCAAACCCAACAAAATTATGACAGGAAAGGGAATATACCATAGAGAAATAGTGTCATGGGGCCAGGTGGGAAAAAAAGATGGCATTTTATAAAATTGTAGAATCACTAAATCACTAAGGTTGGAAGGGAACTTTGGAGATATCTAGTCCAACCCCCCTGCACATGCACGGTCACCATGAACTTGTTACACAGGGTGACATCCAAGCAGGCCTTGAAGATCTCCACAGAAGGAGACTCCACAACCTCTCTTGAGAACTTGTTCCACTGCTCTGTCACCCTCACTGTCAAGAGATTTTTCCTTAAGTTCCTGTGGAAGTTTTGGTGCTTCATTTTGTGGTCGTTTCCTCTAGTCCTACCACTGTCTGCCACTGAAAAAAGGCTGGCCCCATCCTCTTCACTCCCTCAAGGTATTTATATACACTGATTAGATCCCCTCTCAGCCTTCTCTTCTCTTCTCTTCTCTTCTCTCCTCTTCTCTTCTCTTCTCTTCTCTTCTCTTCTCTTCTCTTCTCTTCTCTTCTCTTCTCTTCTCTTCTCTTCTCT